>CM061531.1:97064132-97514132 GCA_030545055.2 Neoaliturus tenellus
ACTCATACCTCCCGACTGGGGATGGAGACAAGAGTACCTGAAAGGAATTGAGGGCCAACGGAAGACATTAAGACCTGTGCCAACCCTTAAACCATTTGCACCTGAAGATTTAATATCATTAGTTTCATGTTCATGTAAAAAAGGGTGTGGAACGTACTGTGGTTGCAGAAAGTCAGGTTTATCCTGTTCAGCAATGTGTGAACATTGCAATGGCTTCTGTACTAACGTAATGCAATGCCATGAAATCGGGGATGAGTATTAGTTGTATATTTCTAACGTTTGTTGTATTTTTCAAAGTTATAAATATTGTTATATTTGATAGTAAATAAATAACAAACTTTTTAAAAAAACGAGTTTTTATTTTATAACACGTTATAGTTTTAGGAATGTGCATTATTTTCACATTAGTTTTATGTAATAACTAATAAAGATATCAGATTTGGTGGATATTCACTCCGGTGAAATGTTTCCTTTTGTAATGGAAACGGTCCAAACCCTAGTTCTTCTTGTTATTAGCTAACGCTGAATTTGTTATCCATAAATCACAACATAATATTTTTAAAAGATTCACCGTATCCGCTGTTCGTGCTTTAAAAATTTCAATAATTGTATTAGCAGTCTGAGCGGTGGCACGGGAGGGCGGCGAAATGTCAGTCACTAATTCTACTGACATTTTACAATATAAAGCATATTTACTCATTGTCCATTAATTTTATATAGCAATATTATATATCATTTTAAAGGTCACATTACGTGCTAAAAGTTTTGTATTTACCGTTTTTTGGACAGGTTACGTATAAATGAGCTATAGCGAGATGTTTCCAAAGGATGCAATTAAAAAAATTAAATTTTCATCTTTGTGTCAATTTTATGGCTAAACTAAAAGGTTTTTGTAATAAATGGTAATAACAACTTTTGTAGCAAATTTTACTAGAAATAATATAAAACCTTATTTAAGTCGATAGCGTTATTCGTTACAGAGTTATAGCCAGTTTTCTAAAACAGTGCAACTTTAACTTAAAAAGGGCGTAGAGCGGAAAGCTCAAGGGGGATTTTTCGGGACTTTTGGGGAAATGCACCCCTTATTAGTACCTATCAACTGTGAAAAATTCAGCTCCTCCGGAATTACTTCCGACACAAACCTATTTTGACTGGGCTAACCGTATTCTAAATGCTAGTTGCTTTGCTCTAAATCAGCTGATTTCATAGTCGGCGATTCTATAACACTAACTTTCGGTTACGCACCCATAAAAATGAAGTTGATGTTGTTGTGTATGTTAGTACAATTGAAGTAAATACATCTTAAATTGTTATGGAAAATATGAATTATGACGGTGATAATACAGAAGATAATTTACCACCTGGAATCAGTAACTTGGCTAAACGAGTTACTTTGAATTTGCTACCAAGTAAGTCAAGAACCATTAATTAAAAAGTGTGTGCTATTAAAATCATGGCGTGATTCTAAGAAAGTATAAAAATGTAGCGGGTGAGTTTTAATAGCCTATATTTTCTATCAAAAGCAAATCGCCCTCGCCTTAATCATGGGGCACTTTTTCAATTGTTAAAACAACGCTTAAAGTAAAAAATTTTGACGTAAGCCTTTTAAACAAACTCATTGCCTTTCTAAAGCTGCAAAATGTAGGATAGAAAGGAAGTAAATTCAAAATTTTAAAGAAAGATGAGGGGAAAACTGTTTCTTATGACGAAGTACACTACTTATTACTTAAGATAATATTAATTTTTGACATTGCCGGTGCTTGCCGAAGGGATAACTAAGTAAACTGGCCTTGAATGATGTTCAGGTAAGGATTCAGTTTTTATTGCAAATGTAAGACACATTAAAACGCACACAAATCGTAAATTTCCTTCCACAAATGAGGAAGAGGATGGAATTAATTATTTATTTAGGCATTTGTAGGTAATACATCAGAATAAGACCAGTTAGTTAATGTAACAACAAGTAGACTTTTTAATAAGTATCTCTATGGAAAGCAACAAACAAAATTAATACAGTGGCAAGAGTGCGTTAAGATATAGCTGAGTTAATTTTGAAATAAAATTTAAACTTCCAGAAAGATTTTGGGACATTCTACAGTGGTTGAGCCTACGAACAAAGAGAAGCGTCTCACCGAGTCAATGTTGCATATGTAACATATGGAGTGATAATTCAGAAAAAAAATTTTGCATTTAATATTAGAATTGTAACAAGAAAGACTACTTTAAAATATGCTTCTTGTCATAAATCATGGATAAATTACATGTAACCTTAACTTAACAATTTTGTCAATGACTTGAGTGCAAAAAATCTTTTTTTTGAGCGAAAAAAAGCAGTAAAATTTTTTACTCCCCAAATATCTTGTATATCCCCAAATATCTGTTAAATATTCCTTTTAACAAATGATATTACAATGTCAAGGTGATGGTAAATAACTTACAATGTCTATAGAGTTTTTAGAAGATTCTTGGATATTCAGATGTGAAGGTTTGTGCTGCAGATCATCGATGGTATTCTACTAGGTTTTCAAAATTAATTACTCGAGACCAACACAAAACTGAAGCACCAAAAAAACTTCTGGTAGCGACACACTAATTGTCATCATATTATACGGGTGATACCGTCAAGTGGCTGACTGCCTGATCTTGGCCCAGTTAGATGGCAATATACTGTAGTCAATTGTGATGATCTAAAGGTTATGTTTGTATTTATTCAGACAGAAAAATATACTAACCTAAATTCTATTTAGTATACAATAATAAATTTAATATGTCACAATTTTGGGGATACGAAAATTTTGTGTGTATTACAAGCATAAATAGTCACTGACGTCGCAAAATGATTAATCTACAATTCTCGAGCAGCTATGACGTACTTTCCGTTCTTAATATACATTTAGCTATTTGAGATCATATGACATGCATTGTGTTTTTCTTTCATAGATAGGAATAAATCTTCAGTTATGCGAGCTACAGTGCTATAATCTTCATTAATAGATAACAAACCACCACCCAAGTAAGCGTACTAAACGCAAACATTTAGTACAGTATTACACACATCCTTTTATACTTTTTCAGTTATACACATTTTTCTAATTGAGGTCCAGTTTTTCACAGTGTCCAGCTAAAATAGACCTTTATTAAAGACACATTTTATTTAGATGTGTCATCCTATGAATATAAATATTTAATATTAATCTGAATCCTTGTAAGCCGTCGTTTAGTAAAAGAATATTTTTAATTTACAAGTAGATGTTTTAACCACTACTTTAAATAATGCACTCCAGTTATTGGTTTATATGCAAGCGTTTATAAAATATTAAACCTATGCGGTACTTTATTTGCTTCAAATAAATGATGGCGGAGAAAGTTAGTATCAATTCATCCCATCGTATCTGTTATGAAAGTAATATTGAAATAAAACTGTTTTAAAATAAAAATTAGAATATACAGTGTGGTTGAAAAGTCCGGGAACGGTGAAATATATTTTTTACCATTATATATAAAGTAATGAAACTTGGTATACCGATAATAGCTATAAATATATACTCTTTTAAGTTATTATCACTTTTTGTCCCTTAATGGGGACGGCCTTCGAGGAGTCAGTCAAAATTCTTAAATAGCAGAATAAGTCGAGTTGGTTTCAAATTAACGGTCTTAGTTAGTAGAGTACAATGCCGCAAACGAGACTTCAAACAGGTGACCGAGACGGAAATGGCAGGCAAACTAACTTTCCATTAAAATCATATGGGTAAAAATTAAAAATGCGATTACTTTCTTAATACTCAACCTTTTGGGTTTGTGGCTTATTACTCCAAATGCAAAGACGTTTAAAATTATGTATGATGTGACAAGGGCCAAAGCAGATTTCTGTAAGACTTCCAAAAGGGACATTCCTTAAAGGGTATGTAAAATGGAACTTCTTTGGCCCTTGTTATGTCATACACCATTTTAAACGTCTTTGTATTTGGAGTAATAAGCCACAAACCCGACGTCAAAAGGTGGAGTATTAAGAAAGTTATTGCATTTTAAAGTTTTACCCTTATGATTTTAATGGAAACTTTGTTTGCCTACCATTTCCGTCTCGGTCATCCGTTTGAAGTCTAGTTTGTGGCATTGTACTCTACTAACTAAGACTTTTAATTTGATACCAAATTCGACCTATGCTGCTATTTAAGAATTTTTACTGACTCCTCGTAGGCCGTCCCCCTTAAGGGATAAAAAAGTGATAATAGCTTAAAAGAGTAGATATTTATAGCTATCATTTGTGTACAAAGTTTCATTACTTTATCTATAATGGTAAAAAATATAATTCACCGTTCCGGGACTTTTCAATCACACTGTATTTAAATTTATACATTTTGCAGACCTCTTTTGACAGTGTAAAATAATACTTTTTGACAATAATATTATAATTTAATTACTGGACAGCCGAGTGGTTATAGTTTCCACCCCCCAATTCTGAGGTTGTCACCTCGACACTCGACAAGGTATATTTTAGACCCAGTGATCATTTGTCGCTGAACAACTAAGTAATGATGATGCATTGTCTAATAACAGTTCGTCGTTAGAGAGTATCAAAACCAAGGTTTGGACCTTTCCCTATATAAACGAAAAACAACTGTCATAAATAAACACGAATACAATGAAGATTTAGATCACCATACGAATAATCTTTCGTTAATATATTTAAATCAAATAAAAATACAATTTAAATTTTGAGTATCTTGTCTAAATTTTTGACAGTCATTTGATATAAATTGTGAATTTGGTTAATCTCTTCTTTTAATCCATTAATAAGGAAAATGACGAGTGGTATGCTAGTCAGTGTTGTTAACTTTACGTTACCGTTTAATCTCTTTCTTATGCTAAACAGACTTGCATTTTCAATTAATAAAATGAAAATACTTTTATCGAACATATTTTACCCTTATAAATAACGGTAGGATAAAAGATGACAACTTTAACCAATAAATAACTCCTTTATGAAAACTAAACCAATGACATGGATTCACTTACACTGTCACAAATGATAGGCGATCACGGTGTGACCCATTCGAAGCCTAGCCTGCATAGTTACAGTGGCGCCGGGCCCCAATCAGGCAACGTGGTAGACAAACGTGACCGGCGCAGCAACTATGTTGGCTATGTAATCATTCATGACTGAAGTGCCAGTTAAGTAGTTTGTATTTTAAAAGGATAAACAAATTGTAACTAAAAATAAATTTGAACAGTAACAATAACGCACCATCATTTAACAATTCTTATGATATACACACAGTAGTGTTCAAGAATTTTTTATTTGTTTGTGCATTGAAGTAGACGGTTATTCTTTGGACCACACGCTTTGATTCAAACACTTTGGAGTATGTTAGAAAGCATATTTTCAAAAATTTTCCTTTAATTTTATTAACATTTTTAATGAAGTTTGTCTAATGGTCAAAAGAAAACTAAGTTAATTTATAATTTGATAAGTTTAAGAGAAAGTATTTTGAACAATTTTCAGATAGTATTAATATTATGAGTGAAATGAATCTTTAGGATCATGTTGCACCACCATTTCATATTTGTTCACTGCGTTAAGTCCAAGATAAAGTAGAGACACTGCGGCTTATGAACTACGTGACAAGACTACCTCATCTACTTTTAACGCGTGTTGATCCTAAAACTATATTTTTATTTTTAGGTTCGATGATCTTTGTTTTAATTTTAATAAATGGCCAGAACAAACTACAATGTAACTAAAAAGTATATAAGCTAAATTATTTAGTTTGTTAATAAAGTAAATACGTGACTCATAAATAAAATAATTTATGTTCAGTAGCCACGCTGTTTCAACAGGGGCCTCTTGAGGGAAGAAGCACTTTATTGGAAAAGGTCCAGAGAAATTGAGTTGGCGCTTTCCTGCATCCTCACGATAGGGTCGTTTCTGGCATAGTTGCTATCGGCCGCAAATAATGCAAAAACATCCCTTGACCTAGAAATTTGATACTCTCGGGTAGATCAAAGCAGTTAATTAGACCTGATAAATCTATGGAGGAAGAGTATGACGAAATTGCATTTTTCGTTCGTCTCGCTAGTGCAGCTGGAGAACCAAAACGGGCGACCAGCAAAGCGAGGTCTCCCAGATCCCTTACAAGAATCTTGTGACCACTTTGCGTCGAAGACTTAGGCAAAATTCAACTCAATCAGTCGACGTGACTCCTTACATCACACCTGGCTCAGAGAACGCATATCAGCCGGGCAACCATCAATGTTGTTGATGAAGAAAGTCCGCTGATCAAACACTGTATAAAAGATGTGACGATGATGAAGATCTTCAATTGTATTTGGTAGAGATAAGACTTTTGCAACTGTTCAAAACTGTTCAAAACTTTTGCAAATTTCACACAATATGGCAATAGGGCGATAATTGTTATCTCCTCTGTTGAACATTGTTGTATATGGCAGAAACAATTTTAGCACACCCAGGAATACCACCTTGGCTAAGTATCTGTTAGAGTTTTGTCAAAGGGTCTTTAAAGATGCGCCAACAGTACTTAACTGCCGTAGGAGGTATGGAGTCAGGCCTACAGCCTTTAATTACGCTATTGTTTTAGCCCAGATTGTTTACAACTCAGCAAACTTTGGATGCATCAGGGCAATAAATTATAACAAGAACTGGAAGACAAAGATTAATGTAGAGCATGAGTGGTAGCATCATTAAGAAAGCCCTAAAAAATCAGCAAATAAGTTGGCTACAGAATTGTCGTCTGTAGAGCATTAGGATGTAGGAGGTATGTTGTTGCGTTTCAGCGACTTGACGCAAGACCAAAATATTTTTTGATCTTGAGGGAATACATTTTCAACATATCGATGTAATTTGTGAAATACTACTTAGACAAAACTTTGCAATGGGCTCGAAATCTTACAAAGCGATAGTAGGAAATATCGTCTAAGTTTCTCTAATAGTGTTCTTAAAACACTATTCGCAAATTACCCTGTTTACATAAAAGATAATACACCCTACTAGAAATTCAATTTTTAATTTTACCTAAATAGTCAATTTTAAGTTTTGCAACGCATGACAACTTTCAGTACCATTCAATTCGTAATTTAATGAGGATACGAATGATATGTAACACTTAAGAATTCATTGAATTATAATTAAAACTACATACAAAAGTTAACGAAAGTCAGGCTATTGCAATGTCTATAGTCAACTATAGTTGACAGCTGAAATCGGGCCGCATCTGGTCACGTGGCCTAAAATGTACCGTAGGCCCCGGGTTGATGCTAAACTTTTGTTTAGATGGAGAAGAAGAAGGTACGTTAACAAACAGTGTCGATACCGGGGGGTGAACCTATAAAACTTTAAGGTTATATTATTTAGTCTAGTTTTGTGTTAAGCACGTACAGTATCATTAAAATGTTCATCATCTACAAAAAATTAGGTCTATACTGTATACTGAACTGAATGTATCTTCAACGCATGTGAAAGATATAAGTCAAAATTATTGATTACCTCTCCATAACATACACATAATTTGCTGAGTTGAAGTGACCAACATTGTAGAAGAAACACGGTTATGAACTAAGAACCGGCTAGTTAAGTTCTAGTTTCTTAGATCGCCTTATATTGAACTAGTATTTTGTTTAACCATCTAAAAATTGTCTGCGCTTTACTCTGCCTTTCCTGTAAAAACTTATCACTTCACAAGTTAGTGTCAAAGTAATTCTGTAACTTTATATTGTGCCTAATCCCCCATACATTATTCTGTTATTTATAATAATCTGAATTTTCTCTAGTAATAGAAAGTTCCTTGGGACTTACGAAAGAAAACTGAAGTTTTTATAAAGCATAACGAGAAACAGATAAATAAATATTTTAACACACAAAAACAACATATTTTACTGACATATTTTTCGGTAACTCAGTAAAAGACATTTTACAACTGAACTTTCCCTCCTTAGATACTTGGCAAATAATTACCATTACTTTACCTCAATGTTACCTTACCTCGATGTTACTTTACCTGACTGCACGAGCCTATGGGCCACTGATCAGGGAGTGATTTTTATACATTGTTGCATAATCAAGATGAACTGTATGATAAGGAACCAGGAGGGGCAAAATCCAACCTCCAAAACTTCGATTATTCATGCAAATCCGAACTCTAGCCGGCTAATGTTCATGTTGTGACATTTTTTAAATAAAGACATCGTTATTTATGACGTGAGTTTTTTTATAATTTGTAGACCACTTTCGAGGGATTCCTTAAAGTGTAATTTTAGTTGTGTTTGATATTTAATAATACTAGAAACATGTCCCCAACTGTAAGGAGACAGTTAAATGCCCGGACATACCAGGTAGAAATTGGTAATTATAACCTTTACTAATTAATTTACATTTAATCTATAATGTAGAAGAGAATTGATTTAAAATCGGATTTAAAATTGGTGTTGTACCCAACTGAATAGTAAACAACACAATCAGTTGTTAATTTAAATTTATACAATGATAATAATCAACTGGCCATCTCTATTATAGAAAGATAATGACGACAAACTTGTTTCAAGTCAATTTTCATTTCATATTTTTAATTTCCTTTTGTATTTTAAACGTAATCATTAATTATGAATATTATATTAAACATCAAGGACTATTTACTTTAAAGCATCCTTTAAAGACTTTAACTTTACGAAGTAAAAAAGTCTGTCCCAAGGCAATGGTTGAAGCAGAGTAAATAAGACTCAAGCCCGGTATTGCAAAGTGCTTATGAACATCTTGCACACATCGCGCAAATATATGGCATGTGGTTTAGAATATGGGAGAATACATTTAGAACAAACTACGCGACTGATAATGGAGCAATTCAGCAATAACACCATATTAAAAAGAAATCCAATTCATAAACTAGACTTCAAGATCCAATTCAATCACCATGACGTTTTCAGGAAATAAAGTAACCCATCCCAAGTTATTTTTTATATGCATTGAACTATGCAAAGCTAGCAATTGTAAACAATCATAGTTGCAACTAACCATATCATGCCTTTAATTAATTGTTGTTTTGTAGTGTTACTTTAAATAATAGCATTACGATAACGGCGACTTATTTTTATATTTGGTATAAAATATAAGATTATTACTAAAAAAAATCTCTCATGGCACAATGTAAAATGTAAGCTATTAACGAGTAATAACAAAACTAAGTTTATACAGAGTGCGGCAAAATGATTGAAGATTTTTAAAATAACTTAAATATTTAAAGTGATATAAAAGTTTTATTGCATGTTACACATGCATATTACACATTGTTGTTAATGGGAATTAATCAAAATACTCAATTAGAGATGATTTATTCAGTTTACGATTTGAAGATGACGTCTTTCAAATTATATCTGTCTTGCTCCATGCATTCTTCAAATTTTGCACAGTAGTTGTCAAACACTTTCCCTAACATAGCACGAGACAGGTTGGCAATTTATTGGCGTATGGCATCCTTCAGATAATCCAACGAGCCGGGTTTGTTCGTTTAAACTCTTGATATCACCAAACCACCACAAAAAAATCGCAAATGCTGAGATCTGGGAAACGAGTTCGCCTTGCAATGTTCCCGAAAAGCGAGATGATTCGGCCACGAAACTTGCTTGTCATCACCTCAGCGGGTGTATTGGCAGTTGTCCTATCTTGCTGGAACTAAATTCTGCTGCAGTATAAGCGATTTCTGCCAAGGTCACCAATTGCGAAATTGCCAACCTGTCTCCTTCAGTGTTAGGGAAAGTGTTTGTCAACTTCAGTGGAGAAGTTGTCAAACACTTCGAACAAGTTCCAAAAACAAGTTAAATAGAACATTGGAAGAATGCATGGAGCAAGATAGACATCATTGAAGGACAGCATCTTAAACTGAATAAATCGCTTATTATTACGTAGTTTTGACTAATTCCCACAAAGAAAACTGTAATATTCAATAAAACCCTTTTATCACTTTAAATATTTAAATTATTTTTATTGAAAAACCGTTAGATATTTTATCCGCACACTGTACTAATATAGCAAAAATAAAATAAATACCCCCTGTCGCAGCGGACCTGCGTACTCAGCGAAATTCCAAATTAGTAATTTTAATTTAATTTTTAGCAGATAACCTGAAAACAAAATTTCATCACGTGCTCATAAGTAGGGAAATAAATGTCTATTTTCCTTATTATATATATATATATAGGGAAAGAGCACGCAGGTATGCTGCCATGGGGAACACTAAAAGTAGGTTTTTAGCATAAAAAATTATTTAGACCTTATGAAGCCATATACTAAGTTTCATCTATATCTGTCCATAAATAAAGGAGTTTGCCTATTTTCCATATGATTAACATGGGAAAGGAATATGCAGGTTTGCTGTCATGATAAGCACAAAAACCAAGATTTTTCCCATTAATGGATGAATCTCAACCAAATGATGCTAAATACCAAGTTTCATCCAAAAATATTGGTTAATAAGTGAAATATTAACACATCCTTTTTCTCCATAAGATTAACATTGGAGTTCCAAAACACATGTACTGTCTTTAGACTTTTTAATATCTCAGTAACCAATGGAGATAGAGTAAAGCTTCAAAATACTAAATTGTGTTTGTTTTTTTTTAGCTTAATCCAGTGAAGAAAATAAAAATTTAAAATTTTTTAAAATTACATAATTATGAAAAATACAAAAAACCCATTTTTGGGGTACAAAACCCCCCAAAACTACAACTTCCGGTAGGTCGATATGTCTGGTTTACGAACTCATCCGAATAAACGTAGGATTACACATCTCCACCAAATTTTGTGTCGACCGGACCGTTTTTACGACAGTTTTCGTGTCTAAGGACACATACATATATACATATATATGTAATTTTTTGTCTCTGGGCACCTCAAAACGAAAAAGTAACATGGTCCTGGGCTTAGGTCTTACCATGAGACCTACGGTAATAGCTTATTCCCTATGGAAAATTCGCTAAAAGTACTTCGTATTTCTTTAAGCTGACTAAGTGGTGAAAAGACAACACATTCAATGTTTTTTTTTTTTTTTTTTTTTTTTTTTATCAAAGTTAAATGTAAAATTTACTGTCCAGGTTTACTTATCACATTATTAAATCAGACGTTATTTATTTAACATAGAAATTCATTTTGTACTCTAAACCTCCAACGCGAAGCACGATAGCTAACAGGTTAGCACGAGCCATCTCTTGTGCTTATATTTGGGTGAAGGATTGAAGCGAGGATCGCTGGCTTATTGAACTAATGTTCTATAACAAGATGTCTAAATTTTTTGGATAGTATACTGTCTTTTATTGATGTTTACTCTTTTGTAAATAAGAGTCATGGATTAAAGGTTTTAAAGGTAAAACCACTAACCACTTAATTTGTATACGAAAATCAATCAGTAAATTTGTAAAAACGTTTGAAGGAATCTATATATTTAGGATGATTAAAGGCCAGCATTGGGGCGTGGATGGTGGCAATGATACGTGTGGTCGTTTGTTACAGAATTTTCATCCAAAACATTTACTCGAAAATTTACTCTCGTGTTACCAGCAAACTAGAAGTTAACATTAAATTGTAATTATGTCACATCACAACATTACAAAAATTATTATTTTTTCACAAGTTTTTTTGGTTTAAAGACGATATGTTTACTTGGTTTCAATTGTTTATACTTAATGATTGTATTTATTTATAATGTTAATATGGTTATATAAACACCTTTAAGAACTTAAAAATATTACATATTAACGAAATAAATAACGTTAAAATTATAAAATAAATGTTTTTACTACACTCAAAATTTTAAAAACTGTTTGAGATACAGAAATGAAATGATTCAAGTAAATTTTCTGACTACGGATCCCAGTTTAACCTCAATTTTGACCTGACGCCTTCTTTAACGCTTGTGATTGGTCGAGAGCGGGCGACCGGGAAAGTTTTGAATTTGAATCGGGACCTCGTTTGAATTTTATTGGTCGTCGAAATCGAGCGGTAAGTCGTTTGAATATGAAATTTGCGGGCGTTTTAACGTAGGAATCCGTTTATGGTCATTACTATTGTAGTGCAGTAAGACCCAACCGCGAAGATGGCGTTATTTATAGGAGATTGGAAACATGTCGGTGTTTCGACTATGGTGAATGTAGTATGCATGAGGGAAGATGGCGTTATTTATAGTCGGCGTGTCGTAGTTTGGTCTATGGTGAATGTAGTTTATCATGAGGGAAGATGGCGTTATTTCTAAGTGTTTTTAATCGAGTTGGTGTTTCGACTAGGGCGAATGTAGTCTTTTATGAGTGAAGAAGGTGTTATTTCTAGGGGCTTTAATACAGTACGTGTTTAAAATAAGGAGACATTAGTTCACCAAGGGCTTAGACGGCGTTATTTATAGTTGGTAAATCGTTTTTGAGTTTCTAATATGAGGAAATTAAGAAGCTGTAAGAAATCGAATGGTGGGCTAGGCCTACCCACCCACCGGTGGATCGAAGTGCCCAACTGTTATCCCTTATTTCATAGTCATTTAATATGTAAACGGCAACCATTTTTAATAGTAACTCTCCAGATATCGATTGTTGTAGTGAACTTTATGGTTCCAATATAATTTTCCATTAAGTCAACTCTTACCTGACGCCATCTTTAACCTTCCAGCGTTAGGTAGTAGTACCGAGTATGTAGATTAATTCACCCATAGCTGAAGTAGTTAGTAATAGAACTTTAGGCTTTTAGTTTATCATTCCCGTAAGTCAACCCTTACCTGACGCCTTCTTTAACCTTTCTGCGTTATGTTAAAATAGTTGCCGTTCCAGGTAAAATCAACTTTGGACCTGTCGCTTTTTTAACTAATCAATTAGGCTGGTTTTCAACGTGAAATCCAATGTTTAATGTATTCAGCCTAAATCTGTAAGGGTACCCCAGCAGTAAGAAATACATTGGTGGACTAGGCCTACCCACACACCGGTGGATCGTAGGTCCACCTTTGTCAAGCCGTAGTTGATTGTCAGTTAAAATGATATAGGCAACCACTTTTATTATAAATCACCATGCAACTATAGTTGTAGAGGAATGAGGCTTCATTTTAGGCGTCCCAGTAGAAATATACGTATGACCTGACTCCTACTCTTTAAATTATCAATAAGGCCGGTATCATCTAGCTATTAGAAAGCAGTACGTAATAACGTTTTTTGGTAATATCCGATAAAGTAATGTTTAAGCCCAACGTCGTTCTCTTCCATGATAAAACATATACTATACAATCCTAACAAATGAGTGCTTCATATTTGAAATGAAATTATAGTCTGTTTGACTGTGTAAAGGAATTATATATTGTCATATTCAAGTAGTTTCTCGTAGACATTTTTAGTTTAATTCGCTATCAATAACAAAGGGGATTCGTGTATGTTGTAACATGGTAAATGGATTACTATAGTCATTTATTTAAAGGGTTATTACAAATTCACTTCTGAAGAACATCGTAAACTACTGTCGTGTGAACTAGTTTTTGAGGAGGCATACTTTTCTAAGCTCAGTCTATTTTGCCGGTCATTGTGTCATCGTACCTCTGCCGAGGTCCCTTGTGTCACAACTTAAGTAATATAGCCTAGTAAGCATTTTTTAGTCATTCTATAATTATCTTACCCAAGTCTCTGAAACTAATTTCGGGTTCTTCCATCCGAGTATGTCTATGTATAGTTTAACAATAGGATGTTCAACGATGTTTTTTTCCCTACGGATAGGCTTTTATGCCCCGAGCTGTTAAACATATTAGTATATGAAAAGAATGAGACGTCTTTTCATGTTCCCTTTTTGTTTTCCAGCCTATATCCTGGAATACAAGCGCGATCGTTTTTATCGTATTTTTGTCACTGCCTTTCATGTTAGTAATATTACTTCGGTAACTTATATACACCAACATTAGGTGTCGTTTTGTTTGCAGTCTTTCTGTTTTTCACCTTACCTAAAGGCTAGGGGGTATTATGGGTAAGGGCTTCTGTGCGGAGTAATTATCCTTTCTTGAAGAGGTGACTGAGGCTCTGCCGTCGTAAATATTACCTCATTTTTCGTACCGTAGGTGTAAACTAATTCATTTAAAAGTTCTCTTTCGTAGCACTGACCGCAATAAATGATGTTCTCTGGAGGCACGTACAGGTCGTCTCTGTGCTTCTTGGCGTAATTTGCGATCTCGCCCCGAACACTGTCGCGTGTCTTCGGGTCCACGACTTTGTTCTTCCCACTTATACAACGCACACACAGCGTTGCAAGAATCGTCGATTTGCCACTCAAATCGACAAAGGAACTGTCGAGGATCTTTAACAGCGACATTAGCCTCTTTTCATTTCGCGGCTTACGGTGCCACTTGAGGCCACCGTCACGCGTGCCGGTCTCGTTACATACACAGGCCAATGTGAACGAGTTCATTGTGTTTATTCTTGAATGGCAGTAAATTTATTAACGTTAAATTTAGTCGTGTTTAGGTCCGTACTATTAATTTTTTTTGTAATAGTGCGTAACTAAGGCAACAATAAAATGTTATTAAATATAGGTAGACTTATTTCATATCAATACATCAAGTATAATAACCAAGAATGTCGATTTATCAGTTGTCCACGGACATGTTGATTGTCACGTGAATGAATTACATGTGTATTATAGGAAAATCCGCGGTCGAGGTCATGAGTACATTAGTAGGGGTCAGCCAGGAGGTCGATGGGGTTCGCAGTAGACCCATTAGACCGTCTAAAACACAGATCCTCGACAGTTCCTTTGTCGATTTGACGATTCTTGCAACGCTGTGTGTGCGTTGTATAAGTGGGAAGAACAAAGTCGTGGACCCGAAGACACGCGACAGTGTTCGGGGCGAGATCGCAAATTACGCCAAGAAGCACAGAGACGACCTGTACGTGCCTCCAGAGAACATCATTTATTGCGGTCAGTGCTACGAAAGAGAACTTTTAAATGAATTAGTTTACACCTACGGTACGAAAAATGAGGTAATATTTACGACGGCAGAGCCTCAGTCACCTCTTCAAGAAAGGATAATTACTCCGTACAGAAGCCCTTACCCATAATACCCCCTAGCCTTTAGGTAAGGTGAAAAACAGAAAGACTGCAAACAAAACGACACCTAATGTTGGTGTATATAAGTTACCGAAGTAATATTACTAACATGAAAGGCAGTGACAAAAATACGATAAAAACGATCGCGCTTGTATTCCAGGATATAGGCTGGAAAACAAAAAGGGAACATGAAAAGACGTCTCATTCTTTTCATATACTAATATGTTTAACAGCTCGGGGCATAAAAGCCTATCCGTAGGGAAAAAAAAACATCGTTGAACATCCTATTGTTAAACTATAAATAGACATACTCGGATGGAAGAACCCGAAATTAGTTTCAGAGACTTGGGTAAGATAATTATAGAATGACTAAAAAATGCTTACTATATTACTTAAGTTGTGACACAAGGGACCTCGGCAGAGGTACGATGACACAATGACCGGCAAAATAGACTGAGCTTAGAAAAGTATGCCTCCTCAAAAACTAGTTCACACGACAGTAGTTTACGATGTTGTTCAGAAGTGAATTTGTAATAACCTTTTAAATAAATGACTATAGTAATCCATTTACCATGTTACAACATACACGAATCCCCTTTGTTATTGATAGCGAATTAAACTAAAAATGTCTACGAGAAACTACTTGAATATGACAATATTTAATTCCTTTACACAGTCAAACAGACTATAATTTCATTTCAAATATGAAGCACTCATTTGTTAGGATTGTATAGTATATGTTTTATCATGGAAGAGAACGACGTTGGGCTTAAACATTACTTTATCGGATATTACCAAAAAACGTTATTACGTACTGCTTTCTAATAGCTAGATGATACCGGCCTTATTGATAATTTAAAGAGTAGGAGTCAGGTCATACGTATATTTCTACTGGGACGCCTAAAATGAAGCCTCATTCCTCTACAACTATAGTTGCATGGTGATTTATAATAAAAGTGGTTGCCTATATCATTTTAACTGACAATCAACTACGGCTTGACAAAGGTGGACCTACGATCCACCGGTGTGTGGGTAGGCCTAGTCCACCAATGTATTTCTTACTGCTGGGGTACCCTTACAGATTTAGGCTGAATACATTAAACATTGGATTTCACGTTGAAAACCAGCCTAATTGATTAGTTAAAAAAGCGACAGGTCCAAAGTTGATTTTACCTGGAACGGCAACTATTTTAACATAACGCAGAAAGGTTAAAGAAGGCGTCAGGTAAGGGTTGACTTACGGGAATGATAAACTAAAAGCCTAAAGTTCTATTACTAACTACTTCAGCTATGGGTGAATTAATCTACATACTCGGTACTACTACCTAACGCTGGAAGGTTAAAGATGGCGTCAGGTAAGAGTTGACTTAATGGAAAATTATATTGGAACCATAAAGTTCACTACAACAATCGATATCTGGTGAGTTACTATTAAAAATGGTTGCCGTTTACATATTAAATGACTATGAAATAAGGGATAACAGTTGGGCACTTCGATCCACCGGTGGGTGGGTAGGCCTAGCCCACCATTCGATTTCTTACAGCTTCTTAATTTCCTCATATTAGAAACTCAAAAACGATTTACCAACTATAAATAACGCCGTCTAAGCCCTTGGTGAACTAATGTCTCCTTATTTTAAACACGTACTGTATTAAAGCCCCTAGAAATAACACCTTCTTCACTCATAAAAGACTACATTCGCCCTAGTCGAAACACCAACTCGATTAAAAACATTTAGAAATAACGCCATCTTCCCTCATGATAAACTACATTCACCATAGACCAAACTACGACACGCCGACTATAAATAACGCCATCTTCCCTCATGCATACTACATTCACCATAGTCGAAACACCGACATGTTTCCAATCTCCTATAAATAACGCCATCTTCGCGGTTGGGTCTTACTGCACTACAATAGTAATGACCATAAACGGATTCCTACGTTAAAACGCCCGCAAATTTCATATTCAAACGACTTACCGCTCGATTTCGACGACCAATAAAATTCAAACGAGGTCCCGATTCAAATTCAAAACTTTCCCGGTCGCCCGCTCTCGACCAATCACAAGCGTTAAAGAAGGCGTCAGGTCAAAATTAAGGTTAAACTGGGATCCGTAGTCAGAAAATTTACTTGAATCATTTTATTTCTGTATCTCAAACAGTTTTTAAAATTTTGAGTGTAGTAAAAACATTTATTTTATAATTTTAACGTTATTTATTTCGTTAATATGTCACATTTTTAAGTTCTTAAAGGTGTTTATATAACCATATTAACATTATAAATAAATACAATCATTAAGTATAAACAATTGAAACCAAGTAAACATATCGTCTTTAAACCAAAAAAACTTGTGAAAAAATAATAATTTTTTTATGTTGTGATGTGACATAATTACAATTTAATGCCAACTTCTAGTTTGCTGGTAACACGAGAGTAAATTTTCGAGTAAATGTTTTGGATGAAAATTCTGTAACAAACGACCACACGTATCATTGCCACCATCCACGCCCCAATGCTGGCCTTTAATCATCCTAAATATATAGATTCCTTCAAACGTTTTTACAAATTTACTGATTGATTTTCGTATACAAATTAAGTGGTTAGTGGTTTTACCTTTAAAACCTTTAATCCGTGACTCTTATTTACATAAGAGTAAACATCAATAAAAGACAGTATACTATCCAAAAAAATTTAGACATCTTGTTATAGAACATTAGTTCAATAAGCCAGCGATCCGCGCTTCAATCCTTGACCCAAATATAAGCACAAGAGATGGCTAGTGCTAACCTGTTAGCTATCGTGCTTCGCGTTGGAGGTTTAGAGTACAAAATGAATTTCTATGTAAAATAAATAACGTCTGATTTAATAATGTGATAAGTAAACCTGGACAGTAAATTTTACATTTAACTTTGATAAAAAAAACATTGAATGTGTTGTCTTTTCACCACTTAGTCAGCTTAAAGAAATACGAAGTACTTTTAGCGAATTTTCCATAGGGAATAAGCTATTACCGTAGGTCTCATGGTAAGACCTAAGCCCAGGACCATGTTACTTTTTCGTTTTGAGGTGCCCAGAGACAAAAAATTACAGTAATTAAAATTTGTATATATATACATATATATATATATATATATATATATATATATATATATATATATATATGTATGTATATATGTATGTGTCCTTAGACACGATAACTGTCGTAAAAACGGTCCGGTCGACACAAAATTTGGTGGAGATGTGTAATCCTACGTTTATTCGGTGGCAAATAAACGTATTTTTTTTAACTCTAGGGATGTTTCCGGGAATTCGAAAAAAACAATCGACGGCCGACTCTAAAGACAAACCCATGCTATTGCCTTACGAACTACCTGCGTCCGAGCGCCACCTCGGGTTTTCCGATTATTTTCACACCTACCCCTCGGTTTTATCTCATCAACCCTCCGTACACGGTCTAATGGGTCAACTGGGAACCCATTCGACCACCAGGCTGACCTCGACTCATGTACGTTATCTAAAGAAGGAGCATTCACTATAGTTGCGCCGATTACCAACGACGGAATCGGGCTAGGCTGTATTTCTATCCTTAAACTTAATAATTCAACGGTATATGGGTGTGTACTTGACGTACATGGCCCATGGGATAGTCGCAAGACCGATTGACAACCCAGAATTCTCCGAAAAACCGTGTCGATTACGAAAAGAAGGAGCATTCCCTAGCGAGCGCCGCTATTGCCGACGGCGAGAGCTCCTTTTACGATACGGTGGACGGGTGGGCACTGCGATCCACAGGTGGGTGGGTGGACACTTCAATCCACGGTACGGTGGACGGGTGGGCACTGCCATCCACCGGTGGGTGGGTGGACACACGTGTCCACCGGCGGGTGGGTGGACACTTCGATCCACGGTACGGTGGACGGGTGGGCACTGCGATCCACAGGTGGGTGGGTGGACACTTCAATCCACGGTACGGTGGACGGGTGGGCACTGCCATCCACCGGTGGGTGGGTGGACACACGTGTCCACCGGCGGGTGGGTGGACACTTCGATCCACGGTACGGTGGACGGGTGGGCACTGCAATCCACCGGTGGGTGGGTGGACAGCTTTGCCCCGGTGGACAGCGATCGCCTAGCCCACGATTTTTTCGCCAAGCCCCACGGCGTTATCCGGGGACGCTATACTTTCTGATTCCGATAATGGACTTCACTCATACTACCCTAATGTTTCCATGAGTGATACCAACCCTTAACCTGCGACGTTTCCGGGAATTCGAAAAAAACAATCGACGGCCGACTCTAAAGACAAACCCATGCTATTGCCTTGGGACGGGTGGATTTATTTACGGTGGACGGGTGGGCACTGCCATCCACCGGTGGGTGGGTGGACACTTCAATCCACGGTACGGTGGACGGGTGGGCACTGCAATCCACCGGTGTCTTTAGAGTCGGCCGTCGATTGTTTTTTTCGAATTCCCGGAAACATCCCTAGAGTTAAAAAAAAATACGTTTATTTGCCACCGAATAAACGTAGGATTACACATCTCCACCAAATTTTGTGTCGACCGGACCGTTTTTACGACAGTTATCGTGTCTAAGGACACATACATACATATATATATATATATATATATATATATATATATATATATATATATATATATATGTATATATATACTAATTTTAATTACTGTAATTTTTTGTCTCTGGGCACCTCAAAACGAAAAAGTAACATGGTCCTGGGCTTAGGTCTTACCATGAGACCTACGGTAATAGCTTATTCCCTATGGAAAATTCGCTAAAAGTACTTCGTATTTCTTTAAGCTGACTAAGTGGTGAAAAGACAACACATTCAATGTTTTTTTTTATCAAAGTTAAATGTAAAATTTACTGTCCAGGTTTAATTATCACATTATTAAATCAGACGTTATTTATTTAACATAGAAATTCATTTTGTACTCTAAACCTCCAACGCGAAGCACGATAGCTAACAGGTTAGCACGAGCCATCTCTTGTGCTTATATTTGGTCAAGGATTGAAGCGCGGATCGCTGGCTTATTGAACTAATGTTCTATAACAAGATGTCTAAATTTTTTGGATAGTATACTGTCTTTTATTGATGTTTACTCTTATGTAAATAAGAGTCACGGATTAAAGGTTTTAAAGGTAAAACCACTAACCACTTAATTTGTATACGAAAATCAATCAGTAAATTTGTAAAAACGTTTGAAGGAATCTATATATTTAGGATGATTAAAGGCCAGCATTGGGGCGTGGATGGTGGCAATGATACGTGTGGTCGTTTGTTACAGAATTTTCATCCAAAACATTTACTCGAAAATTTACTCTCGTGTTACCAGCAAACTAGAAGTTGACATTAAATTGTAATTATGTCACATCACAACATTACAAAAATTATTTTTTCACAAGTTTTTGTGGTTTAAAGACGATATGTTTACTTTGGTTTCAATTGTTTATACTTAATGATTGTATTTATTTATAATGTTAATATGGCTATATAAACACCTTTAAGAACTTAAAAATATGACATATTAACGAAATAAATAACGTTAAAATTATAAAATAAATGTTTTTACTAAACTCAAAATTTTAAAAACTGTTTGAGATACAGAAATGAAATTATTCAAGTAAATTTTTAGAGGTCTAAATGTAACGGTTAAAAAATTGCAATATTTTGTATAAAAAAGTTTTGTAACAAAACAGTAATACCTAAATTTAAATTGTTATTAAATTAATAAAATTATTATTATTGTCGTCGACTTTTTTGTTTTGAGGTTTTAATGAACATACCTTCATTTAATAATTTATATATTGTTTCTTATGCCCTCCAACAGTATTCTGCCTTACCATAGGAGCGTCTTTGTACTTTGAATATTATTATTTTTTAATTTAGCTTTAGCGACCCCACCGATAAGTAAGTCTACTTGTTGAGGCCGTTGTATGTAATATCAGTTTGTTACGAAAAAAATAAGTGGCACAGTTAATTCATGTTTTGTCTGGAACGGTCATATTGACTATGTTTTACTTATTATTACTTGTCATAATAATTATTGAACAAAGTAATGAAGTCATGAAGGTTTTTCAAAATTATCTTTTATAAATTGATAATCAGTTTATTGAGTGTATTTAAAAAACTTTTTTAAGACTGCATGTACAGATAGCACTTAAAGTTATTAAATATGGTTTCTTACATAACTAAGGTTTATGAAAAACTCTTGTTAAAGCAGATTAAATTACGATTATGAAGAAATACATGAAGTTATAATAATTGCTTTGCGAAACTGTTTGTTTTGTTTAAGTCGAACGTTTACAAAATGACATGCATCAGAATTGATTAAAAGTAGGATAGAAATCTATCACCAATTACACACTTTGCAGTGAAAGTACACATTTTTGTATATGCACCACATTGTATACCAAGAACCGACGACACTTAGAGCTAACTTGAAGCATTTATCTCTGACTGACATGCTTTCTAGACTTCTATTGTTATGGAAACCGTAAAGTTTATGAGTTAATGAGCCCATTTGAGCGATCAAGTTTGCGAAATTTATAGAACCTTGAGAGTCTTAGAATAGGGTTTGTCTTGCTTTTAAAGGGTTTCCTTGACAGAATCATAAGTTTCTTTCTTTTTATATCTAAATATGATTTTCAATATTGTCTTACGAACATGGACTACAATATTATTGCAAAAAGATTTATTGGTTTTGTCTTCCTAATTATGCGGGTTTTTTATATTTCAACATGAACTGATTTAAAATCGGAATGCACATATGATTAATATACAATGGGGTAAGACCTAGAGCGGTGTTATAATTTTAAACTTAATTAGTTTGACAAATAAAACTTCGTACACAAATTAAAGTATGTTTTTATATAACAATTTCAACATTTACTTTTTTAGATATGCTAATTTTTTTCAATTTCAGCGGAAAAGCCAGGAAATAAATGAGCAAAGGTCTTGAATGCAAGTATAGGTTAAATATTTAAATCAAAAGAAAGACCTCTATTAGTAAAGGTCAATGCCGCAAGGAAATTCATTTGAAGGCAATCAGTGGTTTAGTAACAATTTAAATTTTAAAATCTTATAATAAAAGTTGGACAATTTTTTAAAGCGCCCTCTAAAAATAAATCAAAGACAGGGGAGGAAGGCTCGAAACAAATGACATTTTTAATCACCATTCGCACACGCATTACACCATAACTTTTAAAATGATAAACCATCGCTTAATAACCAAGCTTAAAAATCGGTTATGTAGGTTGAGAGAAAAGGGATGTAACAGAAGAACCCCTTATTGAATTAAGAAGATAGACTCGCCTGCGGCTCGATGGGGGCCCTGCCCCCATGCCCCCTTAGGGGTTTTGTTTTTACAATTCCAACAGCTAATAAGTCAAATGAGTCATTCAATTACCCTTCTTTCATTGAAATTTACAAAGACTGTGGGGCGTATCCTCGGGGACCGATGCGAATATTATTCTAATAATATACATGTCATTTTCTTTCTAACGGCGTGCGCGGATTTCTCCTACGATGCAAACAAGCTGAGAAAATATGAGGAAAAGAAACATGCTTGCCTATTGCTGTATAGGAGTAGTTTACTAATATTCCATTTGGTTTCGCTTTGTATTCTCCTCAGTAATACCTTTTATTGTATTTACATATCAACCTTTGCTTACATATAAGGGTTCCATCTGACTCTTTATGGGTCGCCCCCGCACTTGATATAAAACAGAAAGTATTTTCAAAAAGTAAATATTTAGGAATAAAATGTTTGTACGAAGTTCGATTGCTTTATCTGATATTGTTCAGAAAACATTAAGCCCGTGCAGGACATTGCATTCTTTGCGTTGCCTTTGAGAGTTTGCTCGTTTAAATATTCTACATTAATTCGTCACAATAATTCAATGGCTGTCAAAGTAAGCTTCGATAAGCAGTGTTCAATAGTAATCAAAATAAATATACTGCATGAGAAATACAGGGATAAAACATAGCTCTTGGCCTTTTAACGACTTCTGGTAAAACTATCGAGTAGAAGTTCCGCCGCTATAGCCCACCAATCAGAATGCAGCATTTCATCCCCACCCCTCCCCCTAGGCCCCGCCCACCGACCAATCAGAGAGCAGCATTTCATTCCACCCCCTCCTAGGCCCCGCCCACCGACCAATCAGAGAGCAGCATTTCATTCCACCCCCTCCTAGGCCACGCCCACCGACCAATCAGAGAACAGCGATGGCGGCTAGGCCCCGCCCCCATTTAGTTAGAGAGTAATGTGTCCACGTGTTTAATAAACCGCCACGTGGGATGACGTAATCACCCACGTGCTCTAGATGGTGTACATAACCTTACTTTTGGCACCGATATGCCATGTGTAAAAATCAATGTTATGTTATGCTGTAAAAGAGAACATCTGGATGGTTATATAGTAGATACAATAAAGTGTTATACTATATAAAGTGTTTAATACCTAAAAATGTTAAAGATTTTGGATAAAAAACTAAAAAATCGCTAATATCTTGAAAACGGTGCGTTCTAGGGGTCTGAGGACCTCAAAAAACCACCTACTACGTAGTGTAGGTGCCCCCAGGGGGTAGGTACCTATAATTAAAAAATTAACAATAATGTTGCGGGTTGCATTCAGAAAAATGAAGGGGCAAAACTTTGAAATTCCATATCTTGGGAACGGCTGGGCCGATTGTCTTTATACTTGGTATATGTATACAAGTAATTAGTGTCTAAAAATGCATGGCGGGAGGTATCCAAAAATTGAAGGCGCAAAAAAGTTTAATTTTATATCTTAGGAATGGCTGGCTCGATTAACTTTAAACTTGGTATATGTATATATGTTATGTTGGCCTATTGATGTAATGCGTGGTGCATCCAAAAAAATGAAGGAGCAAAATGTTAATATTGATATCTTGGAAATTAACATAACTAGAGGTTTAAGATGATATTAATTAATAATACAACCATTGTGCACCCTCTAGTTCACGGTTTGGGAATGCCCGAGTGTTTCTTTACCACCCCCAGGTTAAGTATTATACAAGACAGACTTTTAATTAGGTAAATCTAATTAAGTATTGTTCAATTGTATAATACCCCCTCCCTTATTTTTTAGATGGTAAAGAATAGTTTTTCCTTGGTGTCTGGGCTGAAATTAATGCATAAATATTAGACAGCTACTTTATTCCAACTCCTGACACCACAACTATTACAAACCATTAACTACTAATAATGTTTAAAAAATAACACATTTGGGAATTGAGCCCCCATTCTTGTGAACTTTACATTTTATTGTTTAGTTGATGTGATACTTTAAGTCTTCATCTATCAGGTGATTGGTAACCCTTGCTGGCAGAAATGTAACCCTCTTCTTACCTTGTGCCAATTTTTGTGGCGTGATCAAGGTGGCTGCTGTCCGTTTTCCAGCTAATTTTGTCACTTGATTAAAATGGCTGCGACCATGTCCCCGTTTTTACACCAATTTTGGGTTATGTGATTAAGATGGCTGCCAATTGACCACGTTGTATTGTGTTGATGGCTGCTGCTTGGTGATAACCTTGACTATGTGGTAACCTAACTTATATTTTTGACCATGTGAATAGATGGGAAAAATGAAGTGTATGTTTGGAGCATTGAACCCCCTTAGATGGTGTACTACATTGCTAAATACTAGACCATCAGATCGTTGAGCTAGCATCATAATGTATTATATGATATTGTCACCAGAGCGCTTTGCCACTTCCCTACCAGAGTGTAGCACGTGTTATTGCTGTACCTAGTTTGCTTTCTCTCCACTAGAGTGTAGCACCCTATATGGCTCATGGCAGCGCCACGTGGGATGACATCACCTACAGCCTGTTTTACTTTGGGACGGTATGAGATGGTGCAATTAGCCACACTTTTCTTTTATGATAACTTTTGGCTATTTTTGCTACCAGTTAGCAGAAACAGGAGTTAAAATGGATGTATAATATTATGAGTATATATAATTTTGATTATACTATATGAAATGTATGTATCTAATATTTGTGATTAACCCTTACAATTGCGAAAGTTATGACATAATTAAAACATTAAATACGCAATAATGCTATTTAACATATTATGACCCAAATATTACGGTTAGACTATACAAAATGCCATCAATAATTAAAGGATGTAATGCTATCTTGAAGGTATAACCAATGGCCAACGTTAATGCCGAATTTAACTTCCCATATGCACTATATATGGTCAATTGCCGTTATAAGTACTGTTAAACTATATAACGTTATCATATTATATAAAATGATTAAACCTCATTTACTATATAAAATGTTATTATTTTGGCTTAAAAATTAAAATTGTTAACATTTTTAAAAAAAGGTGCATTGTAGGGGACTTAAAAAATTACCTACTGTGTAGTGTAGGTATTCCCAGGGGATGAGTATCCATGTCCAAAAAATTGAGCAAAATGTTGTGGGTTTTATCTGAAAATAAAAGGGTAACCTTTAAAATTTAATATCTTATGAGTGGCTAAGCCGATTGACTTTAGATGGGGAATGTGTGTATATATAATTTTTGTGTACCATTGCATGATGGGTTGCACCTAAAATGATGTGGTAAAAATATTTATTTGATATCTTAAGAACGTCTGGACCGATAAAATTTAGACTTGGTATTTGTAAACATGTAATTATCGTATACTATTATGTGGCAAGGTGTATTTTAAAACTAAGGGAATTTTTTATATTTAATATCTTAGTAACAGCTAAACTGGTTAACCCAAAACTTGGTATGTAGGTACATATAATTATTCTGTACCATCTCCCCGTTTTTGTGACAATTTTTGGGTCATGTGACTAAGATGGCTGCCAATTTATTATGGTGTATTGTGTTTATGGCTGTCGCTTACGTTTCGTTTTTTTGTATGATTACGTGACGGGTTGCATCTAAAAATGAAGGGGTAAAAATATTTATTTTATATCTTAAGAACAGCTGGACTATCGGTTAAATTTTATTAAATTTATTATTAAATTTATTTATTAAATTTTGACTTGGTGTGTGTGTAAACATATAATTATTGTATACTATTATTTGGTGAGTTGTATTTAAAAATGAAGGGCAACATTTTTGTATTTAATATTTTAGGAACAGCGAAACTGGTTAACTCCAAACTTTTTATGTATATATGTGTAATTATTATGAACCATTTTGTAGTGGGGTCCCAAACCTTAAACCTTAGCACCTAAGGCTTTACAAATATGACCTATGAATAGGAACTATTAGCCGTGGTCTTAGTTATAAACCCAATGCTGTATACCTTGTCCAAAGACTAAATATATTGGTCATAGGGTCTAACACTTTAGACCCAAGTTTTAAGACCTCAGGTATTATAGTTAAGAGACAAGATTTGAAACCAAAGATTTTAGATTTAAGGTCTTAGACTTATGATCTAATACCATAGCCTTAGATTTAAAAACAAGACCTAGTGTTTTAGCAATAGGAATAAACATATATGGCTTATGCACTGTAACCTACACATAATACCTTAACCCCATGACCTAATGCCTAAGGCTTGGGTATCATATTTAGGACTTTAAGCCTTAAGCCTTAGATGTGTGACCTAAGAACTAACACATTAGACCTCAAACATAAGGATTTAAATTAAAGCTCTATTAATTAGTAATTAGGGCTTCAAATGTATGACCTAACACTAAAGACATTAGACCAAAGACAAGCTTTTTGACTGTAGACTTAGAGCTTATGGTATTGGTATTACCCTTGTAACCTAAGACCCAAGATTTTAAAAATTAAAGCTTACATTTATGACATAAGACCTAAACATTTAACTATAAGATGTAATACGTATATGCAGGTTTAGACCTATGTCCTTAGATTTAAGGCATTAGAAATAAGCCCTAGTTATGAGGATATGAAAAACGAAGAGATTTAAATCAACAAACATTACACATTTTATTGTAAGACCTAAGATGTGTTTCTTGCTTATTTATAAGCCATGATCTTATACCTAATGTGTTAGATTTAGGATCTAAACCTAAGGCTGTTTACATAAGTCTAAAGACCAAATATAATAGACCTAGGGCCTAACTTATTAAACCCGAGATTTAAGACCCAAAGTATTATAGTTAAGAGACGAGATCTGAAACAAAAAACTTAAGACAAGGTCTTAGACCTATCATCTAATACCATATCTTTAAATCTAATCTTTGAGACCTGGTACCTTATCAATATGAATTAACATAAAAGAGCTCAGCGCTAAAACTTAACACATAGGGTCTTAGCCCCATAACCAACACTTAATTCGTTGGACATGGTATTTAAGACCTTAAGCCTTAGACCTTAGATTTATGACCGAAGACCTAAGGCTTCGCATTTAAGTGTATAACTTAAGACTTAAAAGCTAAGACTTTAAATTTTAAGCCTTACACTTATGACATATGATCTAAGCATTTAACTATAAGATGTAATACCTATACCTGGATTTAGACCTAAACTTTTAGATTTAAAACTTTATAAATAAGCCCTAAATATTAGGATATGAAAAAACCAAGAGATGTTAATCAACAAACATGTGAGGTAAAAACATAAGATGACGCATGGAAACCCAGCCATCTAAGGGAGTTGCCATTTACTGCCCACCCCCTTCAAATGAGCAAAACCATGTTGTTAGGTATCAGGGAACTAGGTCTTTTTAAATAATGAAATTATGATTAGCTACATTAATATATTAATTTAATATTGGGTATTGGAAGACATTTTTTTATCCACCATAGATCTAACACAAAAGATCTTACTATTTTGTACTACGATATAACACCCAAGTCATGTGAAATAATAATCTAGATCTATTGCTTTAGCCCTATGGCCCAAGGACAAAGGCCTTAGACCAAAAATCTAAATCTTAGACTTAAACTATGGTTTTAAGACGTAAAGCTAAGTAATTATATCGAAGAAATAATTAGATTACTGACTTTATTTTATGCACTTATGACTTAAAGCCTTACATACAATATTTTTATACCATATACCTTTGATCTAATACCTATGGCTTTTAACCTGAAATAAGGCCTTAACGCTACAATTTTATGTTCTTAGATTTATAACCTAAGGTCTTAAACAAATGATGTAAGATCACTGGCCTTGTAAATAAAACCTTAGACCTCATATAATAACCAAGGAATTGATATTAGGACCTAAGGCACAAGACCTAAATACCTGAGGTCTTAGACTTATTATTTAATGACTTATTTTAGGTCTATAGCCATATACTTAACCTCATTACCTAAGCTTGGTGTTTTATTCCCATTACCTAAGGTTGTTATAACTTAAAAAAACACAAGTTCTTAGACCTATACTAAAGACTGAAGGCTTCAATTAAACCTGTTAGCTAAGATGTTAAGCTCAAGATTAAAGAACTAAGAGCTTAGAGCTAAAACTTAAGATTTAAAGCCTTAGACTTAAGTTATAAGGGCACTATTACATAGTGCTATATATTTAATATTATAAACTCTAGATTTAAAACCCAATACCAAAGGCTTTAGATGTTTATTTAATACCATATCCATATACCTAAGGTTTTAGTCCTTTGACACCAATACTTAAATTCCTAGGATTATGACCTAAGACCTTAAAAGCATAGATATGACCTAAGATCTAAGGAATTAGAAGTAAGTTATAAGATCTGATGATGTATAAATAAGATTTAAAGTCTTTGACCTAACGTGATATACAAGGACCTAATAATTGAGAACTAAGATTTTATATTTAAGGCTATAAATATATAATGTGTGAATGTATAATGTATACCAATAATCTAATACCTTTTCCTTAATCCTAGTATCTTAGACTTAAGGAGTTAACCTTATTATCTAAAGCTTGGTCCTTATTCCTATTAAATCAGATATACCCAAGGCCATATACAAGGCAAAGATATTTAAAGACATGATAACCAATATACCTTTTTATAACACCTAACTTAACCATACTCCTAAGACATATAAGATGACCTAAACCTTAGCTCT
The DNA here is from genome assembly GCA_030545055.2 of Neoaliturus tenellus. Taxonomy (NCBI): domain Eukaryota; kingdom Metazoa; phylum Arthropoda; class Insecta; order Hemiptera; family Cicadellidae; genus Neoaliturus; species Neoaliturus tenellus. The sequence goes on from CM061531.1 coordinate 97,093,243, forward strand.
ATGATTTAAGAAGGTTAGGCCTTAGACCTTATATTTAATGTCTTAGAATTTTGATTTACAACGTGAGGCTTTTTATCTAATTTTAAACCTTAGACCTACAATATAATGTCCAAGTTTATAGACCTAAAGTCTTAAACATAAGCCCTGCGTGCCTGAGTAATAAGGTTTTAACATTTAAGTCATAAGGATTTAGACCTATTAAACGAAACATAACCCTTTGGACTCAATTCCTATGGCCTTAAACTTAAGAAATAAGGTATTTTAACGATGGCTTGCATCTAAAAACCTAAAAGACTTTACCAAAGACCTATGGCCTTTTAAACTAAGACCAAAATTTTTATGCCTAAGACTTAATGTAGAAGTTTTTAGACGTTAGGTTTTAGACGTAAACCCTATTATTTTAGACCTCACCTAATACGGTAGACCTGAACCCTATAACCTCAGATCAACTGGTTTAAGACCTAGTGCCTTGGACCTTAAACTTAAGATATTAAACATAATATTGAGCGCAAAGTTTTAGACTTAAAATTAAATACCTTTTCTTTAGACCAAATAATTAAGACCATACCCCTATGGTCTAGCTCTTAAGACCTTGGACCTATGACTTTATAACTTAAAACCGAAAGACATTATAAAAAGCATAGGACGTTACAACTATCCTTGGATTTGCAAACCCTGGATATGCAATTGGCAGAAATGTGAGGCAAAAACAAAAGAGAAAATATTGAAACTTTGATAACCAAGGGTGCCATGATTAAGGCCTGCCCCCTCAAGTTAGCCAAAAACAATTAGAACTTTAACATAAGTTATAAGAAATAAGGGCCTTTAATCTATGCAATAAATCTTAAACCCTAAAGCATTAGAGCTTATATTTTAGATCTAACAAGTAAGACCTATTGCCTTAGACCTAAAATTTAATATATAAAACCTAATACCTTAAGCCTTAGATTTATTATTTAATACCTTTCCCTTGGACCTGAGACCAAATGTTTTAAATTTAAGACTTAATATTTTCCCCTACGACCTAATACCTAAGACCTTTATTATACTATCTAAAACCTAAAACCTGTGTTATTAGGCCTGTTTACACATTTAAGTGGCACATCTGTTATGCGGCAGCACGCTGCACGTTATTGTTACGCCACGCAAAAACCAACCAATGCTTTTAAATGGAAGCTTACACACTACAGTAGCTCCTATTATGTGTATTAGCCTCTGTTACTATAATGTATAAGCACCCATTTAAAAGCATTGGTTGGTTTTCGCGTGGCATAGCAGTAACGTGCAACGTGCCGCCACATAGCAGGTGCGCCACTTAAGGATGCGCCACATTACCAAGTAAAGCGCCACATATGTTTGCACACATTAATGTGTGCTTTGCCACCGTCCTTAGATATGAAAACCCAATTTATCTAAATAAACAAACATGTGATGCAAAGATATATGATGACAAATGAAAACCTAACCATGCAAGGGAGTCGTGATTTTTGGCCCCTTAGATGAGAAAACACTGATTTTTTCAATGAACCGTTCCTTATTCTGTAATTATATTTGAAATTAATATCAAACAGCGGTAGATAAAGCACCGTGGTAAATAAACCTTGGTGGTAAAGCAAAGGACTTCGACACTATCTTAAGATATAAAACTAAAAAATGTAATCAATGCACATGTGAGGCAAAATCACATTGTAACATATGAAAAACCATTACTAACCAACGGAGCCCTGTTTTTTGAGCTTCACCACTCCGAATAATAAAAAAACACAAGATAACATGTGAAAACCGGAAGGCGTAAATCGCGACCCCAGTAATATAAACAAAGTACATTGTTTTTATCAAAAACACAAATTTATAATTTAATTATATTAGATGGTAAGAACTATCCATGGTTTAAAGCGAAGGGCATGGCCACCATCCTTGGATATGAAATACCAAGAGTTGCAACAAACATGTGTGGCAAGAACATAAGACGATGTAAGAAATAAGGCTTAATCATATTAAGACCTATTCATCCAAGAAAGTCGCGAAATGTGACCCCCTTAAATGAGCAAAAACACCTTGTTTTTATTTGGGAACCGGGATTTTTTTAACTGTGGAAAAAACATAAGGCGATGTTAGAAATAAGGCTTAATTATATTAAGACCTATTCATCCAAGAAAGTCGCGAAATGTGACCCCCTTAAATGAGCAAAAACACCTTGTTTTTATTTGGGAACCGGGATTTTTTAAAATTATGAGATCATTATCGGACTAGTGTTATAGCAGTTTAAGATTTGGTATTTTAAGACATCTTTCCTTCTATTTTTACAAATGGTGAGTATAAACTTAAAAATTAAATATGTGGCTTTACACAAACTATCAAATAACAGAATGTAATAATCCATTAACAGAATATAATAATCAAATTCAAAGAAAACTCAATGCGTTAGACCCGGCACCTAGATATTTAGACCTGAGACCAAAGCCTTTAGACTTTAGACCTAAGTTCTAAGACTGATGGAATACCGAATTCCTAATAAATGACCTAAGACCTAAATATCTTATACTTAACATCTAATGCCTTCGACCTAAAATTTATGGCCTTAGACCTAACGCTTTAGACTTAAAGACAAAGATCTTATACCTGAGACCTATGACACTTATCCATATTTACCTTATGCCTAAAACCTAAGGATTTAGAATTTTGACTTAAAGCCTTTACAAAAACATAAGGCTTTAGACCTAAGACTTATATCTTAGACCAAAGATCTTTAATATATGACATAGGGTCTAAAACCTTAGACCAAAGACCTAATGTGTTAGGCCTAAGACATAAGGGCTTATAAAATTGAGACCTAAGATATGAGACATAAAGCCTCATAATTAAGAGGAAACGCCTTAAACTTAATACATAAGTGATAAGGAAGCTTTAAAACTCAATACCTGAGGCATTAGTTCCTATACCTATATAAGACCTTTAACTAAAAACCTAATATGTAAAGCCTTAACCTAAAACTGAAGATCAACGTTCTTAGTCACAAGATCTAAAGCCATTCACCTTTTGCACTTATTTTTGAGACCACGCTCTAGTAGTTTGGCATTTTCCCACCAGAGTGTAGCACGTGTTATGGCTGTGCCTAGTTTGCCGTTTCTTCCGCAGAGTGTAGCATGTGTACCAATGTAGCCTTTGTGGTTAGAGCCCCACGTGGAATGACTATCGGACTTGTCAGTCAAGACCCCCGTGGGTTCTTTGGGTTATATTAAAAGGAGATTCTATATAAGTGTTGCCTTGTTGACGATTGAACAAAAGCTGAATCATTGAGTTAAGCTCTTATACCTTTTGTGCGCAGTGTACAGTGCACATCTGTCAAAGCCCTCAGCGGCCTAGAGGGGAAAATGATGCAGCATATTTAGACACTACCTTACAAAGAAATAAAAAACGATACCATGAGTCAAAGCTGACTGGGCTATTCAGGATATTGCACAACATGCAGATGACATCAAATAAAGCAGTGTTTTCAGGTAATCACAGAACGTGCGTAATGTATGGGGCACGAAATCCAAGATGGCTGCACATATGTCCCGTTTTCTCGAAAATCTTTGCTAACTTAATCAAGATGGCTACGCCAATGTCCCGTTTTAACGCCAATTTTCGGTCACGTTATCAAGATAGTCGCCATTTAGTGGCCATGTAACCAGGAGCAAAAGTTAGGTCAGATACATTGGTTAAAATATTTTTAAAGGATTTCCTGAAAAACGATCATCATGGTGATCACGTGACCACCAAACGGCAGCCATTTTGATCACGTGACCGAAAATTGGCAATGAAACGGGATATGTGCGCAGCCATCTTGGATTTTGTGCTCTATACATTACGCAGTTTCTATGATTAACAAAGAACACTGCTACATTTGACGTCATCTTGTAATTGTAAATGACTTTCAAAATGTTGGAACTTTACCTTCGACTTTCCATGTATAAGGACGTTGTTAGATACCTAGTCAAAATACGATTTAGTACTTAAGGCAGTTAAAAAATGAAAGACAAGACCAAAATACATTAAAAACCAGAAAAAACAGAATAAAAATCTGAAAAAAAACAGAATATACATGACCAAACATACAAAAAAGGCCAAAACCTAAAAATACAAAATAAAAAATTTGGAAAATTAAAAAAAAAACATACGGGTCAAAATATACAAAAAATAAATAATATTATTATCACAAAAGAGATGGAACAAGTAAATTTTGCGCGCAAAATTTACTTGTTCCATCTCTTTTGTGATAATAATATTATTTATTTTTTGTATATTTTGACCCGTATGTTTTTTTTTTAATTTTCCAAATTTTTTATTTTGTATTTTTAGGTTTTGGCCTTTTTTGTATGTTTGGTCATGTATATTCTGTTTTTTTTTCAGATTTTTATTCTGTTTTTTCTGGTTTTTAATGTATTTTGGTCTTGTCTTTCATTTTTTAACTGCCTTAAGTACTAAATCGTATTTTGACTAGGTATCTAACAACGTCCTTATACATGGAAAGTCGAAGGTAAAGTTCCAACATTTTGAAAGTCATTTACAATTACAAGATGACGTCAAATGTAGCAGTGTTCTTTGTTAATCATAGAAACTGCGTAATGTATAGAGCACAAAATCCAAGATGGCTGCGCACATATCCCGTTTCATTGCCAATTTTCGGTCACGTGATCAAAATGGCTGCCGTTTGGTGGTCACGTGATCACCATGATGATCGTTTTTCAGGAAATCCTTTAAAAATATTTTAACCAATGTATCTGACCTAACTTTTGCTCCTGGTTACATGGCCACTAAATGGCGACTATCTTGATAACGTGACCGAAAATTGGCGTTAAAACGGGACATTGGCGTAGCCATCTTGATTAAGTTAGCAAAGATTTTCGAGAAAACGGGACATATGTGCAGCCATCTTGGATTTCGTGCCCCATACATTACGCACGTTCTGTGATTACCTGAAAACACTGCTTTATTTGATGTCATCTGCATGTTGTGCAATATCCTGAATAGCCCAGTCAGCTTTGACTCATGGTATCGTTTTTTATTTCTTTGTAAGGTAGTGTCTAAATATGCTGCATCATTTTCCCCTCTAGGCCGCTGAGGGCTTTGACAGATGTGCACTGTACACTGCGCACAAAAGGTATAAGAGCTTAACTCAATGATTCAGCTTTTGTTCAATCGTCAACAAGGCAACACTTATATAGAATCTCCTTTTAATATAACCCAAAGAACCCACGGGGGTCTTGACTGACAAGTCCGATAGTCATTCCACGTGGGGCTCTAACCACAAAGGCTACATTGGTACACATGCTACACTCTGCGGAAGAAACGGCAAACTAGGCACAGCCATAACACGTGCTACACTCTGGTGGGAAAATGCCAAACTACTAGAGCGTGGTCTCAAAAATAAGTGCAAAAGGTGAATGGCTTTAGATCTTGTGACTAAGAACGTTGATCTTCAGTTTTAGGTTAAGGCTTTACATATTAGGTTTTTAGTTAAAGGTCTTATATAGGTATAGGAACTAATGCCTCAGGTATTGAGTTTTAAAGCTTCCTTATCACTTATGTATTAAGTTTAAGGCGTTTCCTCTTAATTATGAGGCTTTATGTCTCATATCTTAGGTCTCAATTTTATAAGCCCTTATGTCTTAGGCCTAACACATTAGGTCTTTGGTCTAAGGTTTTAGACCCTATGTCATATATTAAAGATCTTTGGTCTAAGATATAAGTCTTAGGTCTAAAGCCTTATGTTTTTGTAAAGGCTTTAAGTCAAAATTCTAAATCCTTAGGTTTTAGGCATAAGGTAAATATGGATAAGTGTCATAGGTCTCAGGTATAAGATCTTTGTCTTTAAGTCTAAAGCGTTAGGTCTAAGGCCATAAATTTTAGGTCGAAGGCATTAGATGTTAAGTATAAGATCTTTAGGTCTTAGGTCATTTATTAGGAATTCGGTATTCCATCAGTCTTAGAACTTAGGTCTAAAGTCTAAAGGCTTTGGTCTCAGGTCTAAATATCTAGGTGCCGGGTCTAACGCATTGAGTTTTCTTTGAATTTGATTATTATATTCTGTTAATGGATTATTACATTCTGTTATTTGATAGTTTGTGTAAAGCCACATATTTAATTTTTAAGTTTATACTCACCATTTGTAAAAATAGAAGGAAAGATGTCTTAAAATACCAAATCTTAAACTGCTATAACACTAGTCCGATAATGATCTCATAATTTTAAAAAATCCCGGTTCCCAAATAAAAACAAGGTGTTTTTGCTCATTTAAGGGGGTCACATTTCGCGACTTTCTTGGATGAATAGGTCTTAATATAATTAAGCCTTATTTCTAACATCGCCTTATGTTTTTTCCACAGTTAAAAAAATCCCGGTTCCCAAATAAAAACAAGGTGTTTTTGCTCATTTAAGGGGGTCACATTTCGCGACTTTCTTGGATGAATAGGTCTTAATATGATTAAGCCTTATTTCTTACATCGTCTTATGTTTTTGCCACACATGTTTGTTGCAACTCTTGGTATTTCATATCCAAGGATGGTGGCCATGCCCTTCGCTTTAAACCATGGATAGTTCTTACCATCTAATATAATTAAATTATAAATTTGTGTTTTTGATAAAAACAATGTACTTTGTTTATATTACTGGGGTCGCGATTTACGCCTTCCGGTTTTCACATGTTATCTTGTGTTTTTTTATTATTCGGAGTGGTGAAGCTCAAAAAACAGGGCTCCGTTGGTTAGTAATGGTTTTTCATATGTTACAATGTGATTTTGCCTCACATGTGCATTGATTACATTTTTTAGTTTTATATCTTAAGATAGTGTCGAAGTCCTTTGCTTTACCACCAAGGTTTATTTACCACGGTGCTTTATCTACCGCTGTTTGATATTAATTTCAAATATAATTACAGAATAAGGAACGGTTCATTGAAAAAATCAGTGTTTTCTCATCTAAGGGGCCAAAAATCACGACTCCCTTGCATGGTTAGGTTTTCATTTGTCATCATATATCTTTGCATCACATGTTTGTTTATTTAGATAAATTGGGTTTTCATATCTAAGGACGGTGGCAAAGCACACATTAATGTGTGCAAACATATGTGGCGCTTTACTTGGTAATGTGGCGCATCCTTAAGTGGCGCACCTGCTATGTGGCGGCACGTTGCACGTTACTGCTATGCCACGCGAAAACCAACCAATGCTTTTAAATGGGTGCTTATACATTATAGTAACAGAGGCTAATACACATAATAGGAGCTACTGTAGTGTGTAAGCTTCCATTTAAAAGCATTGGTTGGTTTTTGCGTGGCGTAACAATAACGTGCAGCGTGCTGCCGCATAACAGATGTGCCACTTAAATGTGTAAACAGGCCTAATAACACAGGTTTTAGGTTTTAGATAGTATAATAAAGGTCTTAGGTATTAGGTCGTAGGGGAAAATATTAAGTCTTAAATTTAAAACATTTGGTCTCAGGTCCAAGGGAAAGGTATTAAATAATAAATCTAAGGCTTAAGGTATTAGGTTTTATATATTAAATTTTAGGTCTAAGGCAATAGGTCTTACTTGTTAGATCTAAAATATAAGCTCTAATGCTTTAGGGTTTAAGATTTATTGCATAGATTAAAGGCCCTTATTTCTTATAACTTATGTTAAAGTTCTAATTGTTTTTGGCTAACTTGAGGGGGCAGGCCTTAATCATGGCACCCTTGGTTATCAAAGTTTCAATATTTTCTCTTTTGTTTTTGCCTCACATTTCTGCCAATTGCATATCCAGGGTTTGCAAATCCAAGGATAGTTGTAACGTCCTATGCTTTTTATAATGTCTTTCGGTTTTAAGTTATAAAGTCATAGGTCCAAGGTCTTAAGAGCTAGACCATAGGGGTATGGTCTTAATTATTTGGTCTAAAGAAAAGGTATTTAATTTTAAGTCTAAAACTTTGCGCTCAATATTATGTTTAATATCTTAAGTTTAAGGTCCAAGGCACTAGGTCTTAAACCAGTTGATCTGAGGTTATAGGGTTCAGGTCTACCGTATTAGGTGAGGTCTAAAATAATAGGGTTTACGTCTAAAACCTAACGTCTAAAAACTTCTACATTAAGTCTTAGGCATAAAAATTTTGGTCTTAGTTTAAAAGGCCATAGGTCTTTGGTAAAGTCTTTTAGGTTTTTAGATGCAAGCCATCGTTAAAATACCTTATTTCTTAAGTTTAAGGCCATAGGAATTGAGTCCAAAGGGTTATGTTTCGTTTAATAGGTCTAAATCCTTATGACTTAAATGTTAAAACCTTATTACTCAGGCACGCAGGGCTTATGTTTAAGACTTTAGGTCTATAAACTTGGACATTATATTGTAGGTCTAAGGTTTAAAATTAGATAAAAAGCCTCACGTTGTAAATCAAAATTCTAAGACATTAAATATAAGGTCTAAGGCCTAACCTTCTTAAATCATAGAGCTAAGGTTTAGGTCATCTTATATGTCTTAGGAGTATGGTTAAGTTAGGTGTTATAAAAAGGTATATTGGTTATCATGTCTTTAAATATCTTTGCCTTGTATATGGCCTTGGGTATATCTGATTTAATAGGAATAAGGACCAAGCTTTAGATAATAAGGTTAACTCCTTAAGTCTAAGATACTAGGATTAAGGAAAAGGTATTAGATTATTGGTATACATTATACATTCACACATTATATATTTATAGCCTTAAATATAAAATCTTAGTTCTCAATTATTAGGTCCTTGTATATCACGTTAGGTCAAAGACTTTAAATCTTATTTATACATCATCAGATCTTATAACTTACTTCTAATTCCTTAGATCTTAGGTCATATCTATGCTTTTAAGGTCTTAGGTCATAATCCTAGGAATTTAAGTATTGGTGTCAAAGGACTAAAACCTTAGGTATATGGATATGGTATTAAATAAACATCTAAAGCCTTTGGTATTGGGTTTTAAATCTAGAGTTTATAATATTAAATATATAGCACTATGTAATAGTGCCCTTATAACTTAAGTCTAAGGCTTTAAATCTTAAGTTTTAGCTCTAAGCTCTTAGTTCTTTAATCTTGAGCTTAACATCTTAGCTAACAGGTTTAATTGAAGCCTTCAGTCTTTAGTATAGGTCTAAGAACTTGTGTTTTTTTAAGTTATAACAACCTTAGGTAATGGGAATAAAACACCAAGCTTAGGTAATGAGGTTAAGTATATGGCTATAGACCTAAAATAAGTCATTAAATAATAAGTCTAAGACCTCAGGTATTTAGGTCTTGTGCCTTAGGTCCTAATATCAATTCCTTGGTTATTATATGAGGTCTAAGGTTTTATTTACAAGGCCAGTGATCTTACATCATTTGTTTAAGACCTTAGGTTATAAATCTAAGAACATAAAATTGTAGCGTTAAGGCCTTATTTCAGGTTAAAAGCCATAGGTATTAGATCAAAGGTATATGGTATAAAAATATTGTATGTAAGGCTTTAAGTCATAAGTGCATAAAATAAAGTCAGTAATCTAATTATTTCTTCGATATAATTACTTAGCTTTACGTCTTAAAACCATAGTTTAAGTCTAAGATTTAGATTTTTGGTCTAAGGCCTTTGTCCTTGGGCCATAGGGCTAAAGCAATAGATCTAGATTATTATTTCACATGACTTGGGTGTTATATCGTAGTACAAAATAGTAAGATCTTTTGTGTTAGATCTATGGTGGATAAAAAAATGTCTTCCAATACCCAATATTAAATTAATATATTAATGTAGCTAATCATAATTTCATTATTTAAAAAGACCTAGTTCCCTGATACCTAACAACATGGTTTTGCTCATTTGAAGGGGGTGGGCAGTAAATGGCAACTCCCTTAGATGGCTGGGTTTCCATGCGTCATCTTATGTTTTTACCTCACATGTTTGTTGATTAACATCTCTTGGTTTTTTCATATCCTAATATTTAGGGCTTATTTATAAAGTTTTAAATCTAAAAGTTTAGGTCTAAATCCAGGTATAGGTATTACATCTTATAGTTAAATGCTTAGATCATATGTCATAAGTGTAAGGCTTAAAATTTAAAGTCTTAGCTTTTAAGTCTTAAGTTATACACTTAAATGCGAAGCCTTAGGTCTTCGGTCATAAATCTAAGGTCTAAGGCTTAAGGTCTTAAATACCATGTCCAACGAATTAAGTGTTGGTTATGGGGCTAAGACCCTATGTGTTAAGTTTTAGCGCTGAGCTCTTTTATGTTAATTCATATTGATAAGGTACCAGGTCTCAAAGATTAGATTTAAAGATATGGTATTAGATGATAGGTCTAAGACCTTGTCTTAAGTTTTTTGTTTCAGATCTCGTCTCTTAACTATAATACTTTGGGTCTTAAATCTCGGGTTTAATAAGTTAGGCCCTAGGTCTATTATATTTGGTCTTTAGACTTATGTAAACAGCCTTAGGTTTAGATCCTAAATCTAACACATTAGGTATAAGATCATGGCTTATAAATAAGCAAGAAACACATCTTAGGTCTTACAATAAAATGTGTAATGTTTGTTGATTTAAATCTCTTCGTTTTTCATATCCTCATAACTAGGGCTTATTTCTAATGCCTTAAATCTAAGGACATAGGTCTAAACCTGCATATACGTATTACATCTTATAGTTAAATGTTTAGGTCTTATGTCATAAATGTAAGCTTTAATTTTTAAAATCTTGGGTCTTAGGTTACAAGGGTAATACCAATACCATAAGCTCTAAGTCTACAGTCAAAAAGCTTGTCTTTGGTCTAATGTCTTTAGTGTTAGGTCATACATTTGAAGCCCTAATTACTAATTAATAGAGCTTTAATTTAAATCCTTATGTTTGAGGTCTAATGTGTTAGTTCTTAGGTCACACATCTAAGGCTTAAGGCTTAAAGTCCTAAATATGATACCCAAGCCTTAGGCATTAGGTCATGGGGTTAAGGTATTATGTGTAGGTTACAGTGCATAAGCCATATATGTTTATTCCTATTGCTAAAACACTAGGTCTTGTTTTTAAATCTAAGGCTATGGTATTAGATCATAAGTCTAAGACCTTAAATCTAAAATCTTTGGTTTCAAATCTTGTCTCTTAACTATAATACCTGAGGTCTTAAAACTTGGGTCTAAAGTGTTAGACCCTATGACCAATATATTTAGTCTTTGGACAAGGTATACAGCATTGGGTTTATAACTAAGACCACGGCTAATAGTTCCTATTCATAGGTCATATTTGTAAAGCCTTAGGTGCTAAGGTTTAAGGTTTGGGACCCCACTACAAAATGGTTCATAATAATTACACATATATACATAAAAAGTTTGGAGTTAACCAGTTTCGCTGTTCCTAAAATATTAAATACAAAAATGTTGCCCTTCATTTTTAAATACAACTCACCAAATAATAGTATACAATAATTATATGTTTACACACACACCAAGTCAAAATTTAATAAATAAATTTAATAATAAATTTAATAAAATTTAACCGATAGTCCAGCTGTTCTTAAGATATAAAATAAATATTTTTACCCCTTCATTTTTAGATGCAACCCGTCACGTAATCATACAAAAAAACGAAACGTAAGCGACAGCCATAAACACAATACACCATAATAAATTGGCAGCCATCTTAGTCACATGACCCAAAAATTGTCACAAAAACGGGGAGATGGTACAGAATAATTATATGTACCTACATACCAAGTTTTGGGTTAACCAGTTTAGCTGTTACTAAGATATTAAATATAAAAAATTCCCTTAGTTTTAAAATACACCTTGCCACATAATAGTATACGATAATTACATGTTTACAAATACCAAGTCTAAATTTTATCGGTCCAGACGTTCTTAAGATATCAAATAAATATTTTTACCACATCATTTTAGGTGCAACCCATCATGCAATGGTACACAAAAATTATATATACACACATTCCCCATCTAAAGTCAATCGGCTTAGCCACTCATAAGATATTAAATTTTAAAGGTTACCCTTTTATTTTCAGATAAAACCCACAACATTTTGCTCAATTTTTTGGACATGGATACTCATCCCCTGGGAATACCTACACTACACAGTAGGTAATTTTTTAAGTCCCCTACAATGCACCTTTTTTTAAAAATGTTAACAATTTTAATTTTTAAGCCAAAATAATAACATTTTATATAGTAAATGAGGTTTAATCATTTTATATAATATGATAACGTTATATAGTTTAACAGTACTTATAACGGCAATTGACCATATATAGTGCATATGGGAAGTTAAATTCGGCATTAACGTTGGCCATTGGTTATACCTTCAAGATAGCATTACATCCTTTAATTATTGATGGCATTTTGTATAGTCTAACCGTAATATTTGGGTCATAATATGTTAAATAGCATTATTGCGTATTTAATGTTTTAATTATGTCATAACTTTCGCAATTGTAAGGGTTAATCACAAATATTAGATACATACATTTCATATAGTATAATCAAAATTATATATACTCATAATATTATACATCCATTTTAACTCCTGTTTCTGCTAACTGGTAGCAAAAATAGCCAAAAGTTATCATAAAAGAAAAGTGTGGCTAATTGCACCATCTCATACCGTCCCAAAGTAAAACAGGCTGTAGGTGATGTCATCCCACGTGGCGCTGCCATGAGCCATATAGGGTGCTACACTCTAGTGGAGAGAAAGCAAACTAGGTACAGCAATAACACGTGCTACACTCTGGTAGGGAAGTGGCAAAGCGCTCTGGTGACAATATCATATAATACATTATGATGCTAGCTCAACGATCTGATGGTCTAGTATTTAGCAATGTAGTACACCATCTAAGGGGGTTCAATGCTCCAAACATACACTTCATTTTTCCCATCTATTCACATGGTCAAAAATATAAGTTAGGTTACCACATAGTCAAGGTTATCACCAAGCAGCAGCCATCAACACAATACAACGTGGTCAATTGGCAGCCATCTTAATCACATAACCCAAAATTGGTGTAAAAACGGGGACATGGTCGCAGCCATTTTAATCAAGTGACAAAATTAGCTGGAAAACGGACAGCAGCCACCTTGATCACGCCACAAAAATTGGCACAAGGTAAGAAGAGGGTTACATTTCTGCCAGCAAGGGTTACCAATCACCTGATAGATGAAGACTTAAAGTATCACATCAACTAAACAATAAAATGTAAAGTTCACAAGAATGGGGGCTCAATTCCCAAATGTGTTATTTTTTAAACATTATTAGTAGTTAATGGTTTGTAATAGTTGTGGTGTCAGGAGTTGGAATAAAGTAGCTGTCTAATATTTATGCATTAATTTCAGCCCAGACACCAAGGAAAAACTATTCTTTACCATCTAAAAAATAAGGGAGGGGGTATTATACAATTGAACAATACTTAATTAGATTTACCTAATTAAAAGTCTGTCTTGTATAATACTTAACCTGGGGGTGGTAAAGAAACACTCGGGCATTCCCAAACCGTGAACTAGAGGGTGCACAATGGTTGTATTATTAATTAATATCATCTTAAACCTCTAGTTATGTTAATTTCCAAGATATCAATATTAACATTTTGCTCCTTCATTTTTTTGGATGCACCACGCATTACATCAATAGGCCAACATAACATATATACATATACCAAGTTTAAAGTTAATCGAGCCAGCCATTCCTAAGATATAAAATTAAACTTTTTTGCGCCTTCAATTTTTGGATACCTCCCGCCATGCATTTTTAGACACTAATTACTTGTATACATATACCAAGTATAAAGACAATCGGCCCAGCCGTTCCCAAGATATGGAATTTCAAAGTTTTGCCCCTTCATTTTTCTGAATGCAACCCGCAACATTATTGTTAATTTTTTAATTATAGGTACCTACCCCCTGGGGGCACCTACACTACGTAGTAGGTGGTTTTTTGAGGTCCTCAGACCCCTAGAACGCACCGTTTTCAAGATATTAGCGATTTTTTAGTTTTTTATCCAAAATCTTTAACATTTTTAGGTATTAAACACTTTATATAGTATAACACTTTATTGTATCTACTATATAACCATCCAGATGTTCTCTTTTACAGCATAACATAACATTGATTTTTACACATGGCATATCGGTGCCAAAAGTAAGGTTATGTACACCATCTAGAGCACGTGGGTGATTACGTCATCCCACGTGGCGGTTTATTAAACACGTGGACACATTACTCTCTAACTAAATGGGGGCGGGGCCTAGCCGCCATCGCTGTTCTCTGATTGGTCGGTGGGCGTGGCCTAGGAGGGGGTGGAATGAAATGCTGCTCTCTGATTGGTCGGTGGGCGGGGCCTAGGAGGGGGTGGAATGAAATGCTGCTCTCTGATTGGTCGGTGGGCGGGGCCTAGGGGGAGGGGTGGGGATGAAATGCTGCATTCTGATTGGTGGGCTATAGCGGCGGAACTTCTACTCTATCGTTATCATATTTTATCGTACTTTATCATATTTTTCAAGTATTCATCTTAATTTGCGTGGCCAAAAATATTTTTTAAATTCCTAAATGTTTTAAAGAAAGGGGAATTTTGTTGTTTTTAATACTATAATGTTTTTTTTTAATTTGTGTTTTTCACTTTTAAAAAATAAATTGGGGAAAACATGTAAATTTAATTAAAAAGTGGATACATTTTAGTATTATCATGTAATCGTTGTTATAACTATTTTTATATCAAAGCTAACAAAGCATTATAAATTACTATACTTCAAAAAGGAATAATTAGGTTACTGCTAGTTAGCATTAAATAATAACCCCGATTGATTTTCAATACACGTTCAAACTGCCTATTTATTGGATTCACATCACGCAATATTAAGCCAAGAGCCAATTCAATAATCCCGTTATATTGCCCTGGTTTTTTATTCATCAATTACCATATAATATAAGTATCGGAGTTTACTCTAAACTGCAATTTCCTAGGTTAAAATGTTTCAGGAATAATAATTATTTGCATTCATTAGTCTAAATAATTAACACCCCCGCCGCAGCAGACCTGCGTACTAAGCGAATTTCCAATGGGATTAGGTGATTTCTTTATTTTTACCATACGTACTCTATGTGCTCATACCTTCGAGTCCCAAAGATTATAAAATTTATAGAAAAAAATTAAAACATACTGCAGTTAAAAACACCATAACGTTGAAAAATATCAAAAAGTTAAACAAACACAAAATAATAAAAAACCTAATTTAATTAATTTCACCAGAATATCGTGGTGAAAATTTGCTCGAACAATAAGTAATGACATGGAAAAAATACCCCCCTCACAGCATACCTGCGTACTTACGAATTTCCAAAGAAATCCCAAAACATAAACTAGACAAATGCAGAAGTCAGCTGATTAAACCTTATTATCTCAATCTCTCATCCTACACTTATTTTCCATGAGAATACTGTGGGATTTTAACCAATGATTTATTTATTTATTTTCAACGGATTATCCACAGTACAAATGTTTCTTGGATTAAAACAACATTAAAGTATAATTCTACGCTTGCATTTCAATGAAAAATTAATATAATTTATTTCAGAAAAACGTCAAATTAACAAATCTATTGAAAGAATTTACTATCAATTGACAAAACAAACACATTAGTAAGCCATACATACAGTCGACAAGAAACTGAAAAATTATATTTTACATGAAAGAATATGCAGTGAATAATAATCTACAAATCAAGAACTAAAAGAGGAATATAATGAACAATGGCAAAATAATAATTGAAAGAAAAACTAACTAACTATCCTTAACAATCATGCCACGGTAACAAAAAAAAATAAATAAAAAGAAACAAGACTGAAATGAATGAAAAAAAAAACAATTTAACAAGACGTTCAAATTGATCATGTAAGTAAGCTATATGAATAATCATCTACTGACAAGATTCTGAATCCATGCAAATCAATCTATCCTCAAAAGATTACTCATCAATATAACTAGAAACTCGTGCCAAAAGAAAAAAAAAGATGAAAACATACATAGGTTACATAATTTAAAATGAATATTACAAAAACAAATGGAATCACATTCTAGGATCGCAAAACAAGTCACTGCCCATGGCCCATCCCCCGGATGGCACTCCACACAACGACGGATTTAGGCCTATAGCTTACCTTGGCTTCTGGATTACCCTTTTTTAAACTAGAACTGTGTTAGAGATTTTCAACCCGCCCACGAAAAGCCCAGCCGTCATATACACATTGATCAACTTTTCTAAAGTGTGAGCAGTAGCATCGGCTATAAATTTCAAGATTTTTACCAAAACCCCATTTACACCAAAGGCATTTGAGTTGTTGAAGTCACTGATAATCGCGATGACCCCAGGGGGTGTCACGGCCTCCAACTTGAAAGGCCGATATGGTTAACCGGGACTATAACGCTCACTGTAGGGTCGTCAGGACTACGGCCCACTCTACTTATGGTATTATCCTCCTCACCCAGCAAAAATGCGTTTAAGTCATTCGGACTAGCCGAACACCTCATCGGGGCTCTTTGCTTGTAGGCTCCATTGACCAGGCGCCATGCAGCCCTAAATGCCGATATTTTAGCCACATTTGCCTCTCTCTTTGCCATGTCAACATCCTGTCTGTAGACTCTCTTGTCCCTGAGATAAAATGAGTGAAACATATTCCTATCTGCCATGTAATTTGAGTCTTTCCATCTGTCATGAAGAGCTAGTACTAATTTCCTGAATTGTGCTAGCCTTGGTGTGTACCAACTCTTGTCACCCCCCTGTGGTTTCTTTTCAGAAATTCTAGTCCTACAACTAGACATCTTACAAGGAATATTCTATTAAATACATGATTCAGAATTACCAAAAATGTATCGAAACATGTTTGTGGGCTGTTATATACTTACAATACCGGGTTTAACGTGTTTCAAAATCAACGGAATTAAGGGGTCCACACACTATTGCACATGCTCGGCTTGACTTTGGGTCAAACATAGGACCTGTAAAATTGGATTTAAAACACTGCCGGTCCCGACACCCACCTGACCGAGCATCCAACAGGCTGTCGAATAAGTTGGACGAGCCGCTCGACGTAAATGTTCGATAGTATGTGGACCCCTTTTAAGAGTTCCGGCATCCATTTTATTATTAGGACAAATCTCTAGTTAGTAACCGCCCCCGCGTTTTTCCCTCTATTGGTGTCAATAATAACGTTAATTTCAACATTAAGTTGCACTCGTCAATCTCAACTACCACACATCCACCTCCTAACATCTCGTGATCGCCGTAATCCCTATCAATCCAGAAAAAAAAACATATTTGCTTACAAAAAAGAGCCAGCTACAGATTGACTAGGTGCTGGTTTTGATCACTCCCCAACTTCATTCCCTTATTAATAATTCATAGTTTATCACTTTCAAACTAAATAAATACATAACTATCAAAATGTTGCACCCTCTAAAAAGTGTTTTAAAGCCCTTGTGAAAATATCATGCTTGTCATGGTTTTTCTAAATCGAAACAACACTTGATTTTCAACCTTGGTTTTAATTAGGTCGTTACACACTTAACAGTTCTTCGACTTTGGTATAAAGCTGTGATTTTTTTTTTAATTCTACAGTATTTTCTATGATAATTTATACATTTTCAACAAAAACTGTAATTGATGGTAACTTCTGCGATTCCAAATTTATAATAAACTCATATAAATCAAATGAGGACTCATTCATTAATTATCGATCGATTCGATTCTACATCTCGATTGTTTATGATCTATTTATCGATCGTTAATTTTCATATTGTAGTTTCACAGGGCGTCTACGGATGTGCAGCCATAAAGGCACCTGAAACTACCATTTTAAATGTCTACAAGACACCTACACCAAGTGGTCAGATACAGTTCTCCCTACTGTCGAACATCCTGTGGTGTATGTAGATGATCAATCACAACCAGTGGGGATACAAGTCTGATAATAATAATGGCATTAGGCTTTCAAACTGGGCTAAAAATAACAACGTATTTTTAGTATTAAATGCCAGAGACCCACACACTTTTCATTCAGCCCGATGGCCCCGTAGGTATTCTATAGACTTGTGCTTTTGCTCCTGTGAACCATCAGCAACACCACCACCAACTTCAAGGAAGATCCCTGCTGCATTTCCCCACTCTCAGCATAGGCCTGTACTGATATCAGTTGGAATAAAAATTCCAGTAAGATCTTCCCCGGCCTAGGTGGAACTGGTGGAACTTTAATAAAGCTTAGTGGGAGGACTTCTCTACGCTTTACAGCGGCATCAGGTTCATCCCCGCTAAAAAAAAAATCATCGGTTCACATGACTTGCACCCATCTTCCACTAAATTTTTTAAACCCAAGAGGTGTTAATACATAATTTCAACTGAAGAGGCCGAGGCTCTTATCAAACCTAACTATATCAGACATGACTCATGACCTTTCCTCTCCTCTCACTCCTGTCTCACTAATTTCATTTCATTGCAATAGTGGAACAAATCTTCCTAATGTCCGGGTTGTTGTCAACTATCAAATATTCTACCTTATAATTTTTTTTTAAACCAACTAATTATGCATTCAGGTCACGCAGCTCCAGCAATTATTTTTTTAAATATATATAACAACGAGGCCTACGCACAAGTATCTACCCATGTAGACCTTTTCCATAAAATTTTGCTTAGTTAGTTTACAGAACATTTTCATTTAGTTAAGGATCTACTTTGTTGATTTTGTATATTTTGGAATAAATAAACTATTTTCATTTCATAATACATACCATTAAAAATAATACATACCAGGACGGATCCAAGAGTGTGAAGATCTTTAAAGTGAGATTACCAATACTGCCGACAGAGATGTACTTGACCAACTCCTTTACTCTTTCGACAACTTCATGTGAGAGAGAAGTGGGTAAAAGCTATTGAGAACCTAAACATCACAAAAAGTAGTCAGAAAGGTTGGTCTCTGCTCAGGAAACCCTTCACTGGTAAATCAAGTGAACAACACTCAGTGTCACAGCCTGACTGTCGTGAAATCACAAAACATCTCTTCGGTTTGTCTAAACCTGTGCGTACGCCTGAAGACAGAAAAATAAATTTTAAGCTTAAGAAATTAAACTTACGATGATGTGGAAGCGGTGATTAATGCGATGCCAATTGGCAAAGCACCAGACTTGGATGACACATTCCAGGAGTTTATAAAAGACTCGGGTAACAAGGCTAGACAGTAGCTTCTTGAAGTTTTTAAAACTATTTTGGAAAACGGCGACATTCCGGGGATATTAAGGAAATCCAAAAAACTACCTTGAAGCATACATAAAAAGATCCAATCCGGCTCTTCTGTTTGAAAAGCTGCTCGAGAGGTTGATTAACAAAAGAATCCAATTACTGTTTCATGTAGCGCCTACATTTCTACCGAATTAAAATATCGATCGATATTATTGATATATCGTATGGGTTAATCGTATTAATCGATATATCTATCGGATGAATAATAATAATAATAATCTCTATATATTAATAGGCAAGCATGTTTCATTTCCTCTTTTTTTCTCAGCTTGTGTGCATCATAGAAGAAATCCGTGCATGCCGTTAGAAAGGTCTTGTGCTATAGATGAACAGAATCGCGTTTTAATTCACACAAAATTACAGAAAATAGTATATATTTCAATGTTCAAAAACATCTCTTCCAGACCATGTGTCACACGTCGGTGTGACGTTGTGGTAGAATAAATTAATCTGTGTGAGTAAGTTGAGCGGTTCCGTAAAGGATTTTTGTTCATGGCGACGTAAAACTACGCATTCACATGGCCGGCCGGCCGGCAATTACGACATTACGACCTTTTAGTTAGACCATTTAAAGCCTGCAGTTAATTGTTAATAATTGAGAAATTACTAAGTAGTAGAATTTGAGGGTACTTGACTCCATCTCTTCAATCGGAAGCCAGTGTTCTGAGAGCCAGTTAAGGTCAAACTACTGTTGGATTACAAAATCGTCCAGCAAACAATGTCACTGAGTCCATGTTTATTAAGAAAAAATAATGGAAAACTCACACAATTTTGAAAAACCTACTAAGGTACGTGTTTGTTTACATTACCTATATTTATTGAGTAGTATTGTTTCCTCAGTACCTACTATAGAAACAGAATAGTTACTTAATTTTACACTTTTTGGGTCCTTCTTTAGTCTTTTTAGTGCCAACAGACCAAAGATCAGGTTCCATACACTAAATTTCAAATCTTTGTTGAACTTCTGTTTTAAATTAATTGTAAGAATCATATATAGCGTCTAGTTTTTCACATGAAAATATATCGTTAATTTTCCAAGTGGTATTCAATGTTACTTTCACTGACTTTTGCCTCAAACCTAGTAACGTATACCCAAGATTACCGGCTGACTGATGGCAAATGGTCATTACTATTTTTGCTTCAACGAGTTGACTAGGTTTGTTGTTAGATGGGTATTGTTGAAGCATAAAGAACGTTATAATACCAGTTTAAAATTCGCCTTAATTGAACTCTCTATGACGAATAGTAACACTTATATTAAGCCCTAAATTCCCATCCTTTTTGGAATTCAATGTACATGTATGTATTTAAGTATATAATAATTTCAACACACGGTCATTTTCGTTTCTAGTTACATCAAAACGAAAAAAAATCATGGTCCCGGGCTTAGGTCTTACCGTGACTACTTTCGTAATAGCGTATTTCCTATGGGAACATACGATAAAAATACAAAAATAGTTGAAATAGTTTTTGCTTACACAAATAATAAGTAACGAGGTGGCGCGTGCGCAAATTGCGCATTTTATGATTCTGTATAAGTGAAACTCACCTACAGTACGTGAATGTTGATTATAAAGTGACAGAGATCTATTTTTGTTTACTATCTGGCTTTTAAAACTCATCTGAAGGTAATCAGCTGTTAAATTTTAATTCTCATTAAAGAACTTGTCGCATGTATGCTTTAGCCTAATTGCATTAGGCCTACAATATTTTGGCCAGACCTAGCCTTAGTCTTTTGTTAAAACCTTCAATATCCCAATAACATTTATTCATTCAGTAACCTTGTAAATAAAATTAATTATTATTAGGCTCTATCATTTATTATTTGCATATTTAATTAATTTTTGATTCTATATGTAGTGGCTTACAGTAGCTGCTAGAACGAACATCTAGAAAATAATAGAATAAGGAATTCAATATATGTTTGATAGCATTAATGTTTATTTAACAGTTCTAAGAGTACTTACGCTTTTATCTAGTTATGATAGGAGATACATTTCTTTTATTGGATATAGTAGGACATTGTTTATATGTGTTATTCTTTAGTAAACATAACCTCTAAGTTTTGTTCCAGAGCCGTCTGTCTCTCGAACATACTTGACATAGAGAAATCCGAATTCTCTGGAAATGACTAGTACAGTTTTAGAATGTATATATTTGGGCTGCGCCCGCATTAGTCAGTCAGTATTTGTCAGACAGTTAGTTCAGTTGGTTGTAGAGTATTAGTCAGTGGTAGTCAGTCAGTGTAGTGAGTGAACAGTGAATCAGTTATTGAACAGTGGTGTTACATTGATATAGTGCTGTTGAGTACTAATCTTTGTATGTGTTTATTGTGGTTATTAATAAAGTTCTGTTTAGTGAAGTGCTGTTTTTATTGTGAAGCGTCCCTAGTGATATACAGTGTGTGGAACAGTAATCGCTAGTGGTGACGACAAATTGGCGACCGTGACAGGACTTTGCAACATGAAGATTGACAAGTTAACGTTGGCTGCATTACGTCGGGTGTTAGAGGAACAAGGTCTGCCGTCCTCGGGAATAAAGACCGACTTGGAGATGCGTCTTCGGCAGCATTTACTGGACACTGGAGAAAACCCGGACACCTTCGAATTTGAAGAACCAGCTGATACGGTGAGTAACATGTTTGCACAATGGACAGCAATTTTAGAAAGGAAATTGGATGCCCACTCGAAATTAATAGAAGCCCATGTAGCTCGATCAAAATCATTGGAAGATAAATTAGAGGCCCGATCGAAATTATTAGAAAAGATATCTAAACGGTTTGCTAAGAGTATCAAAATTACAGAATCATCCCTGGGCTCTCTGTCAGCCACCGGAATACCTGTGAACCCCAGGGTTATAAAGGATATTAATGAGGATCAACGTGAGATACCTCAACTTGAAATGATCACTGGCTCCAGAGAAGATCAGCCAACGATACTTCATACAGAAGATCAACCGGCGAGACTTCCTGAAGTTCAGCATCAAGTCAGTAATGAGGATCAACGTGTGATACCTCAACTTGAAATGATAACTGGCTCCAGAGAAGATCAGCCAACGATACTTCATACAGAAGATCAACCGGCGAGACTTCCTAAAGTTCAACATCAAGTCAGTAATGATGATCAAGGTGAGACACTTCAACTTGAAATGACTACTGACTCCAGAGAGGATCAGCCAACGATACTTCATACAGAAGATCAACCGGCGAGACTTCCTGAAGTTCAGCATCAAGTCAGTAATTATGATCAACGTGAGATACTTCAACTTGAGAGGACTACTGGCTCCAGAGAAGATCAGCCATCGATACTTCATACAGAAGATCAACCGGCGAGACTTCCTGAAGTTCAGCATTGGGTCAGTAATGATGATCAACCTGAGATACTTCAACTTGAAATGACTACTACAGACTCCAGAGAGGATCAACCAACGATACTTCATACAGAAGATCAACCGGCGAGACTTCCTGAAGTTCAGCATCAAGTCAGTAATGATGATCAACGGGAGATACTTCAACTTGAAATGACTACTGACTCCAGAGAGGATCAGCCAACGATACTTCATACAGAAGATCAACCGGCGAGACTTCCTGAAGTTCAACATCAAGTCAGTTATGCGGATCAACGTAAGACACTTCAACTTGAGAGGACTACTGACTACAGAGAAGATCAGCCAACGATACTTCATACAGAAGATCAACCGGCGAGACTTCCTGAAGTTCAGCATCAAATCAGTAATGAGGATCATCGTGGGATACCGGAAACGAAGAAGCCTGCTGAGTCCGGAAATCAGCCAACGATACTTCATCCTGAAGATCGACCGGCGAGACTTCCTGAAGTTCAGCATGACGAGGACCTTAGTATTATAATGGATAGGTACAAATAATAAAAAAAAAAAAAAAAAAAAAAAAAAATGGTAATAAAACGTGGGTAAAAAAATGTTAAGTTTGTAAATTTTGTTGATGATATTGAAGGTTTTAGGGGGGATAATTGTCGCATGTATGCTTTAGCCTAATTGCATTAGGCCTACAATATTTTGGCCAGACCTAGCCTTAGTCTTTTGTTAAAACCTTCAATATCCCAATAACATTTATTCATTCAGTAACCTTGTAAATAAAATTAATTATTATTAGGCTCTATCATTTATTATTTGCATATTTAATTAATTTTTGATTCTATATGTAGTGGCTTACAGTAGCTGCTAGAACGAACATCTAGAAAATAATAGAATAAGGAATTCAATATATGTTTGATAGCATTAATGTTTATTTAACAGTTCTAAGAGTACTTACGCTTTTATCTAGTTATGATAGGAGATACATTTCTTTTATTGGATATAGTAGGACATTGTTTATATGTGTTATTCTTTAGTAAACATAACCTCTAAGTTTTGTTCCAGAGCCGTCTGTCTCTCGAACATACTTGACATAGAGAAATCCGAATTCTCTGGAAATGACTAGTACAGTTTTAGAATGTATATATTTGGGCTGCGCCCGCATTAGTCAGTCAGTATTTGTCAGACAGTTAGTTCAGTTGGTTGTAGAGTATTAGTCAGTGGTAGTCAGTCAGTGTAGTGAGTGAACAGTGAATCAGTTATTGAACAGTGGTGTTACATTGATATAGTGCTGTTGAGTACTAATCTTTGTATGTGTTTATTGTGGTTATTAATAAAGTTCTGTTTAGTGAAGTGCTGTTTTTATTGTGAAGCGTCCCTAGTGATATACAGTGTGTGGAACAGTAATCGCTAGTGGTGACGACAAACTTACAATAAAAGCCTTTTAACTTACAATAAAGGCCTCTCAACATTTTAAAGCGCCCTCTAGAATTAAATAAAAGGCGAGGGGGGCGAAGCCCGAAACAATATGACCTTTTTAATTACGATTCGTCACTGCGGTATATCCTAAGCTTTAAAATGACACCTCAATCTTAAAAATCGGTTTAGTAGTTCGAGAGAAAAGGGACGTAACAGACGAAACCCTTATAGAAATAATAATATGTAATTATCAATTGTTAAAGCGATTTATTTATTTTAATTGTTTTAAATAAATATCTAATGGGCTTTTAACATATGAATCTTAACATATCAAACTTTTTCCTTGAATGATGTTTCACATGACAAGTAAGATATAATAATTAAAAGCGAAAACTTGAACGAGCAGCATTATATTTTCCTTATGTAAATCGAATTAATTATACGCAGTGACGACAGTTGGGGCGATAAGCGTGGACATTCGTTATGAGTGTTTTATCTAAGGGTGGAGATCACCAGCCTAATGTATGAGGAGCTCCGGCACATGTGGCCTTTCAGGTTACACGTTTAACTTTAATGTTTCAATTTAGTATCTGTGTTAATATTTGCTTTTTGCTACGAGATAAACCAAACATTGTAGAACGCAACGTGAAAATGTCAGTCGTATGCATATTATGTGTTTTGTGTAGAATAAAATGTGCGGGATAATATGTTGTCACCCATTGATAAACAGTTGAAGAAAAGCCATAAGAACCATATAACGTGATATCTCGACTTTTTTATATTTGTAAAAGAGATGGTTGATTTATAACTACTGTACATGAAAAATCCAAATTTGAACTAAACTGGAAATTTTTGTTTTCAAATTTCAAAGCTAACTCCATAAACTCTGAATTACCTAAAATTAAATCTTAATACAGGGTGCCCCAGAACACGCCAGACTCATTTTGTATATTTGTTCCTTTTCTTGAAATGAACAATTTTACAATATGCTCAACGTTAGGTCTCCGTATATATGTTTATATCTGTCCGTCCGTATGTTATTTTTAATTAACTCATCAGACCTTTAAACCCACTACAGTTATATTATGTTTCATGCAATATTTCCGTCTACACACATTAGGTTTTGAGGTTTTTGGTGGTTGTGTTCTTGACATGTAAGCTTCCTGACATCCTGAAGGGGCGAGAATTTTTGGAATGACCATTATATACCTTATTTTATTCAGAGGTAATTTCAGGAGACTAATTATTATTAAAGATCAGGGGATGCCATAGAACATGTCTTTTCCCCCAGATTTTGGCTTAATTCTTATTACACTCTTAAATGTTTAAATCGTCGTATAATTTATTAATGGTATTTAGTAAACTTTTAAATCAATATTAAAGTTGATTAAGCTGAACTATTTGATAATCCGGGGACTAGAATTATTTCCTTAAATTATTGAAGTCTTCCTGTGAGTATTTTCACACGGCCATGCACGTAATCCAAGTTAAATATTTATTTTGTTCTGTCAATTTCAAAACAAACCAATTAAAATTACTCATGCTAGCTAGTCAAAAACACATAATATAAAAAATCATTTTCACGACAGCAAACCGACCTTTTGTTTAAATGGTTTTTGGAATAAATGGAACAAAGAAATATTATGCTGGATAAAACGTCTAAAGATAATTTAAATGGAAATGCGTTGGTAACGACCTGATAATGTGCCATTCTCCTGCGCAGTGATAGTAGTGTAAAATTGCGGCCGCTGGCCCAGTTCAAGGTCACCTGAGGGATGACGTCATCGATGACGTCATCGATGACGTCATCGATGACGCAATCGATGACGTCATCACTAATGACGTCATTTCGATGACGTCACACCCATGACGTCACAGAAATGACGTGCTGATGACGTCATCACCCCTTACGTCATCAAAACGACGTCACCGACGCCACTAAGGTCAAGGTCACGCAGAAACTTAAAATTTTTTAGCACTTTTGCCGTTTCTCGCACTACGCTCCGAGTTTCAGTCAGAGTCCCCGTGACCTTGATCACTTGGAGCGAATTTTCGACAAGAAACGGCAAAAGTGCCAAGTTAAACTCGAGTTTCTGACATGACTCTGCCTAAATGGGCAATCGGTTATCCCTCAGGTGACCTTGAACCAGTACAACGCCCGCAATTTTATGTTACTGTGACCTTGAACACTTAACAACGGAGCGCCGACACCGATGCGCACCCCACGACAGCCATCGAGTGACTGACTATCAGGCTCTGTGTACTCTAGGTATATGGGGAAGTGGAGGGGGAAATCTCAAGGTCATCCAAATGGAGTTTTAAAAAGTTGAAGAGTAGAAAGACTACTCTTGTGCTTCCTGGGCGACCTCATCAATCTCTAATGGATCTGTAAACCAATCCGATCTGTAGCGGCAGGAGTCCAGAAAACAGGTGCACCACCCATCAGGTTGTCCGTAGCATTTCCGACAATTGGTAAGATTGGAGAAGTGAAATTTAATACACCGCTGCGGACAACAAGTATAAAAGTATTTGGATTTGTAGATTTTGAAAGTTTGTAGTACCGGCGGTGGCAGCTGTTGGTTCTTGCATCTACACCTGCAACATCCGAAGCATTCACATTGCCGGCAGGCCAGCCCATCCACTTGCCACTTTGGTAAGAGGAAACACTTATCCTCACAGCAATAGGTTGTCCCCGTCTCTTCCTCCCAACGCTTCTTTGCACAATATGTGACGCCTTGTATCTCCAAACACCTATGCTCGCAACATGAGATGCGCTTACTTTCCATAGTTGATGTTGCTTTGACGAGGGAGCACGATGAAGTGATGCTGTGGTCAGTGGGAATGGGGTTTATATAAACTAAGGTGAGTGGAGGGGGAAAGGTCAAGGTCATCCAAATGGAGTTTTAAAAAAGAAAAGAGTAGAAAGACTACTCTTGTGTATCTATAGCGATTTCATTGATAGTGAGTGCTTCTGTATGCCAAGTTGATCTGTACTGACAGGCTCCTAAATAATGTTTGCAAAAACCTGCAAAATGATTGTTGCACAATTTGCAGCCAGTTAGCTGTTTTAATGTGAATTCAATGCAACGTTCAGGGCAACAAGTGTACTTATGCCCTCTCATCTGGTACACATGGAATGTCTTCAACTCCGGTTTCGGCTTCTTCCAAGACTTGCACTTACACATGCATTGACCAAAAGCTTCACATTTTCTACACGCCAGGCCATCCGCAACATCAATGTCATTCGGCCATGAAAAACATTTCCGTTCGCAACAGTAGTTGAGTTGACTCTCCATGTTGCTGTGGTGAAGGTGCGCGATGAAATGACGCTGCAGTCATTGAGAGTGCACCTTAAATAAACTCAGTGGAGGGGGAAAGGTCAAGGCCATCCAAACGGAGTTTTAAAAAAGATAACTAGTCGTCCTCCTCCTCCTCCTCATCCGTTGTACTTAGAGAGCTGTCAGACGAAGAGCCCCGTGCAGGTGCTCCCCAGATGAAAAACAAATCAATTTTAAAACGAAGACCAGGATCTTGCATCATCAATTCCTTTAATTTGTCACATACTAAGTCGACCTTGTGTAAGGTGTCAACAACAAGCTTCCAATTCGTTGGTTCAATATAACTTGTAGTAGAGTCTGCCTCGCTGATAACCACATCCTCCGGCCGTATTGGAATGTATAGATGTGTAAAGTTCTTTGGCTGTAGCTGAGGTTCAGGCTGGCTGGAAGTGGAAGGTTGAGTGTGGACCCCTGTCGCATCGAAATCCATAGTCATTCTACATTCAATGTTGGGGTTTTCGTTTAATACATACACCAATTTCTCATGCAACATATCCACTTCTGCCGAGTCTTGCAGATGAACATTCCAGGAAAATGGCCATTCTTCATCCGTAGTGGAGTCAACTCGAGAAAGAGTGCCGTCCGCCATGATAGCTAAGCAAGGAATGATGTGAGCTACAGACTGTGGTAACAGTATTGAAAAGTAGAGGGGGTAAACCAAAAGTACGTGGAGGGGGTATTTTCAAGGTCATTTAATTTGGGTTTTAAAAAAGGAAATAGTGGAGGGGGAATTCTCAAGGTCATCCAATTTAGGTTTTAAAAAAAAGGAATGAAGCTTACTCCTCTTCAGCCTCGTTGTCCCCTGCATCTTCATCAGCCTCATCTTCATCGACGTCAGACTCGCCGTAAGGATAGATCGGGGACATGGGCGAATATTGTGGAGATTGTTGACCGTTGTTGTCGTCCCCTTGCATTCTAACTTGGGACCAATCATAATTTAAATTCATTTGTATTATGATCCCAGGGTTGTCCCGCAGTATTTCCTTCATACGTTCGCAAATTGACTCCAAATAGTGTACACTATCGATCGACAGTGTCCAACCCGTACTTGTACCGACATCAGTAGTGGAGTCAGCTTGGCTGATGGTGTTGTTGTCTGCCATGGTTGCTTGTCGGACAAGGAATGACGGTTGATGTGATGCTCATGCAGGAACATGGTGAAGTGGTGGGGGGTGTGGTGGAGTAGTGGGGGAATTTTCAAGGTCATCCAAACGGAGTTTTAAAAAAAAGGAAAACTTACAAAGTAACATTGAAACTTTCCAATTGATGGTGGCGAGCGTTTTCTTCTGCAACCTTGCCGACACATGTGACTATGCCGTACAGTATGAAAAGTACAACCATAATAAGGCCGAACAATAAAAGATAGCCGTTGACTATCATGATATTTTCTGAGTGGATCTGTTTTCTTCTTATCGCCCTCTCCTGCATCCTCTTCTCCAACTCGTGGACGAAGTCACAACATGCGTGAGGACATCTTTCATCTGTTGGTAGGTTTGCCATTGTTGATGTTGTCGGTGTGGCTGTTGAAGA
The DNA here is from genome assembly GCA_030545055.2 of Neoaliturus tenellus. Taxonomy (NCBI): domain Eukaryota; kingdom Metazoa; phylum Arthropoda; class Insecta; order Hemiptera; family Cicadellidae; genus Neoaliturus; species Neoaliturus tenellus. The sequence continues at coordinate 97,122,149 of CM061531.1, forward strand.
TGGAATGAGGTTTCCAATTGCGATGTGCCATGTACACCAATAGTCAAGTGGTGGGGGTAACAAAGCAGTGGAGGGGGAAGTTTCAAGGTCATCCAAATTGTGTTTTAAAAAAACCTATCTTGTTACTGAGCTTATATGTCAGTAACAAGATAGGTGTTTTTGCTCTTTTACTTCTTTAATATAATGAAAAAATATACATATTCTACAATGGTTAGGACAAGAAATACAACTGCTAGTCAGCTGAAGTAGTCCAAGTTGTCTGGCTCGGTCTTCATGGACGCTGGTGAGGAAGCCGTCGAGGAGTGTCCAGGCTCTTCCTTTGACTGCCGGGTGTTCCGTATATTGCAAGCGTAAACTTGCACATTTATACGGTAGCCTCGTGCCACCATCAGCTGCAACTCCTTGTATAAGTCGTTTAGCTCCTGCTGAGTCTTGATGCTCACCTCCTCGTAACTTGCGCAACTAACGTTCAGAGACATCTTGATGTTGCTAGGTTGGCTGCTGGAGTAGAAATGAAGCCGAGGCACAGCGCTTGGAGGTACATGAAAAAGTGGTGGGGGTAATAGTGGTGGGGGTATAGAAAATCCAATTAAACAGTTATAAACTTTTTCCATCGATACAATGGAATGGAACAAATAGCGCAGGTGTCCTTGTAATTTTCAAATCGAAACAGTGGCGCTAGAAATCCGAATTGTTTTATACCACCATCCTGTACGAATCGCCGAAGGTCTCTGACGGCGGCCTCGCCACAAGGCCTACAAAACTTTTCCCCGTCGTGGAACTTATACCAGGAGTATTCCGAATACCCTGTATTTTCCCTCCTGTAGCGTTTGACATCTTCTTTTATTGTTAGTGGGATATTGTCTTGTAAACATGTTGGGAACAAGTCCTTGTGAGTTATAACTCGTTGTATGCAAAGCTCGTACAAGGTGCTCATCGTTTGCTAGTTGGCAACAGACTGACCGTTTTTCGCATCCAAGCAGGTTTGAATCCTAGTGCGGTAGTGGGGGTAATTACAGTAGTGGGGGTAATTGTGAAATGCAAAGGTCAAAGGTCAAGGTCACCCGCGAAGTTTAAAAAAAATGCAACATATCAATACGTGAAGTCTGTCACATATTGATATGTTGCATTTTTTGTTTTTTTTTTTATTTTTTTTTTGTCTTTTATGATTCGTTTATTTATAAAACATTACAACAACAACATATGTACAACATTAAAACTTAAATCTAACACTGCTGCTTGTCAGCGATGTGGATGGTCAACTCTGTAGAATTGCTACCCGTGCAGCCGTGGGACACCAGGTATAGACACCCGGGTTGAATAGAGCGAAGATCCTCGTTTTGTAGAAGATGGACGAATCTCTTGGGCAGGTACACCTGGAACTTTGGTTCATCCCCCGGAGTAAACGGTGCCTCGCTGAGACTGCAGCAGATGGCCTCCCCAACTGTAGTCTCCATCTTCTTCATAGCATGGATTATGTAGTGCTTCTCGTCTTTTAGTTCCGAGCACTTCTTTACAGGTAATATTGTTGACTTGGAGTGAGCATTGAACTGCTCGACCAAAGTCTGAAGGAACTGGTGAGATGCCATGGTCAGGTTACAGATCGTCTTCTTGCTCGGAGATGTTGTCGTCTCGGAATCTCGAGTAATACTCATGCCAGGTCCCTGTCTGCTCCCCACTTATATACTCTCCGTTACCCCCACCACTCCCCAATTCCCCACTTTGAAGGTAAGAGGCGAGTTTATAGGCATTTTTCAAAGCGCAATGTCTATCTTTATCATGTTCTGGGCTTTTTGTACAAATACATATGGTTTCCAGCATGTATTGATAATTCTTATCCAATTCCACATCATTAACCGGAACATGAGTAAATCCTTCGATCCATCTTTTCTTTTCCAGCCCCTTTGTGTAAATATTGGTAAACTTGTCTGAAAAGTGATGCATAATGTGATACAAGTCCGTGTAACTTGTAAAACCATCATACCAATCGATATGATGGAAGTGTTTTGAAATCCATCTGTTGGTAGTAGCGGCTTTACTAGTTAAAGACGAATAAGAACATGGTGGTTTAAATAAAAACGAATAAGGAACACTTGTATTCATGTCCAAAAACACAAGTTCTTTTATAATGAATCTATCATCATTACCACGAAACGCTTGAAACTCAATAATACCAGGCTTGGACTTTACTTGTTGTTCTTCTCCCTTGTCCATTTTGAAGGTCACACGTCTGCTCATTACGAAGTCAGGAGGTCAACTGATTTCCACACCACGGTAGGTACTACTTTTATACCAGGCCGTACAGTTGTTGGCGCGTTGGTGTATATTTAACGTGGGCACCGTCCCCAATAGGCCTAACCCCACAAAATGTTGGTTATTGTTTTAAAAACTAACCATTGTCATTTAAGTTTCCATCTTTATATTTTCCTTATTTTCATTTTCATCACTAACACTTGATTCTTCTCCTCCATCTTCCTCTTCTTCCTGTTTTACTGATTTCTTATGTAGTTGAGCGTACTTTTCCAATTGTCTCCACATCTGTACTTCATGAGGAACTCTATTAAATATAGAAGTATCCACAGGTCCGTATAATATAGGTGTGTCCGGTTGTTTGTCCAAAGTGTCTTCCAGATAATCTTTAATAATCGAACTTGAAAACACCAGTTGTCTCAAGTATCTTGTTATAGGTTCAGTAGCACAAGTTAAAATGAAAAACTCCTCTCGATTAAGTTGAATTTTGTTATCATGTCTTGTTGTGTCTCTAAACCGTAGCTGATGATCACCACGTTGTTTAATGATATCAATTTCCACATTTGAATCCAAAAGTCCTACCCTTGTCTTTCTTCCAAACATGTTACTACTTAAATAGCATTCTAGCAGATGCAAATGTTTCATAAACGATTCCCAAGCACTGTCCGTAAACAAAATCATTTTGGGTCCATGAGTTAAAATTACAGTAGGGGAATAATCTGTAGATTTCATAACACCGATTAAAACACTTTTATCCAAACTGGAAGAGATTGGGTAAAATATTCGCAAAAATACCTCACTCAATATGTTTGGAGAAATATTATCTTCAATATCCCTTTTTCTCTTTTGTATAGTCTTTCTTCTTTTACCTTTTTCTTCAACATTATTACTGGCGTGAAGTTGTCCGCAAACGTTTTGTTCACCTCCTTCCTGGTGACCTTGAGGATCTAAAAACTCAGATATCTCCTTCTCAATATCTACCACATTTTCAGGTGTACCACTAGGAGAAGCCATATTGAATACGATGCTACCCATACAACAGTAGGCAACAAACTGATGAGGAGCGGTCTGTACGCTCTGCTTTTATACTCGCGGAATGAAACAAAACCGGTTCTTACAATACATTTTTAACAATTCCAGTTAAAGGTGTGTATGTTACGATTTTATCATGTAGAATTAAACAGTATGCAGTTGTATTAGCCGGTATAGCATCGTTGAATTCCATTTCTATTTTTATATCCACACTTGAAGACTTTACTGATTCATTTTGTTTAGAACAATCGATTACAACTATTGGGTAGGCATCGAAATATTTGTCAGGTGGTAATAAAGGTGTATTTGTTTTACCGTAATATGAACTTTGGAATCTCGCGTACATATCGTACAATATACTGTATTTCTTCTTAGTGAATGACACATTTAAATTGTCGTATGGAAAGAATTGTGAATTTAAATAAACTTTAATATTTTTCAAGTCACAATGATCAAATTGTCCTGCATGTTTAGTAATGGCGTCTCTTCTACCTGTTTGTAAACCAAATATAATATACCTGGCTCGTTCTACATAATTCGATGTTTTAACAGTCCAAGTGTGTCGATCCGTAGTAGGTAAACTGGGATGCTCATGAAATTCCCAACTTCTAAATGGAATAACAATATCACGATCGGCTTTTAATTTTCTTAAAAGTAGCATTCTATGCTCGTCAGCCAATTTAACATGTGGAACTCTCCATACAATTTTGTCTAATTTTAATTTCCATTCTAAAGTCGCATCTGTAGTAGCATCTGCAGCTTTAATAATGTCTTTATCGTTAGAAGATCTCAACAAAACTAATTCTTGTTTAACGTTTAATATTATTTTCCTATAATCTTCAGCAAAACCAAGCAGCAAACGTAATGGAATATGAAAATCAAAATATCCATTTGGATTTGGAGTGATCGTGTCAATCGTAGGTAATACCCATCCGGCAGGTTTAAGTAAATTGGTTTCATTGGGTGTTATAGATGTTAATCCTTTTAAAGTTGTCGTAATACCTACTTTTTTAGTGGAATCAACTGTTACACCTGATATTTCATATCTAATTTCATCAAATAGGAAAGCCATAGGATTATTTATAAATGGAACTGTTGTACCAACAGTAGTACCGTCCTTTTTAGTAACTTGTCCTTCAATATACAAGTAACTTTCACATGGTAGTGTGTAAATGTCTTGATTTTGTATGGGAATACGAATTTCATCGTTATTGTTTAATTTCGATGAAGTGTAAGGGTTGTGGGTGTGATATTCTTTTTCCCATAGGGTTTCGTCGAATGTTGGACCCTGCGCTATATCCAGTATATCCATACTCGGTTAATTTTAATCCAATTCTCTCTAAGAAACGAATGTTCTCGCGTGTTAACTCCTCCACAGCTGAAGAGCTACTAATGCGGTTTCCCGTAGGTTGTTCGCTTTTAAATGTTAAACCCATGGTTTTGTATTAAAGTGTCGATTTTAAATGTAATCTAATCGTAATAGGCTCTTCTCTGAAGTCTACCAAGTTACCGTCTTGATCCAATACGCTCAACACGATGTCTGAAATGAAAGTGGTGTTCAACGGTAGATATACCAGGTTTTGTGGCTTTTCAACAATTTTAAATCCAGGTGGTACACTTGGGTAAAAAGTATGTATGATGTGGGTGTTAGCCCCATCCCTGTAAGCACCTTGTATAATGTTACAAGTTATGTCTATACTATTGACTTTTAATATTGTTACTGTTTTCTTACCGGAATGTGTTACATCTGGTTCTAAAACAGGCTCATCGTTGGAAAATCCTAATAAATCACCAATTGAGTTTGGTTGAGTGAAATCTATATAATATTTGGAAGTAATTTCAGCTTTCATCGTATTATTATTACCTTTTAATGTTATATTGTCTTTTCCCATTTTAGTTTGCAAAAATTCATTTATATGATCAATTTCATAAGAACCTGTGGGTAACCTGCACTCTTGTAAGTCTGTAAATTTTCCACTGGCATCCTTTCCCTTATAATAATGCAATACGTTATTTTTACCTTCCGTAACATTGGGGATAGAGTTGTAAGTTGTAAAATCCAATAGTGCCGCCTCCCAAAACCTTCCTTTTTGCAAGCGTAACGCTGGAAAAAGGATACTTCGTAAAGTGGACGATTTTCCTGTTAATGATACCGTATAGGAAGACATCTCAATAGTGACTGATACTTTTAGCTAGAAATTCCAAACATAAATGGCCGCATATTGAAGTATTATCAGGTTGTTCTCTTTTATAGTTATAATATATGTTTTTAGCAGATTTAAAGTAATTTTGAAGTTCTTTTGGTGGTGGCAAATTACCGAAACTATCAAAATAATATACATTGTTATTTAGTTTCTTATAACAAACCCAATGGGTGCCAGACCCTTCAGTATTATCCAAATTTACAATTCCAGTCTCATTTTGCCACATTTTCTTTGGTAAACTGTCTTTCATAAACACACCGCGGAAAAATGGTATTTTTAAACAGGAAATATATTTAAATAATTCAATATTGGTTAATGCTTTATGTGGTATGACCAATTGATTTCTTTCATTTAATATGCACGATAAGGTCTTAGGTAAAGACCTGCCCCGTTTTTTACCATTGACCACACGGTGGGCTTCTTCCTGCCTTTTCTTGTAGATCGTCGTCTTCTTTTTATATTTCCTCCATGTTTTCTTGTGGTTGACCTCCTTTTTACTCTCCTTCTCCTCCTTCTTCCACCTCCTACTGCTGTTTTAGCCTTCATACCTGCTGTTACTGCTAAAGCTGCTGCTTTTTCTGCTATGCTAGCGTCACTTGATTTTACTCGTTGCCAAGCTATGTCCGCAAGCTTTTTGTCAGCTCTTGATCTATTTTTTGAATCGGCAAACGTGGAATATGCGATATCGTGTTCTTTACAAGCCTGATCTAACTTATTTATGCCAGGATCGCCTCTTTCCAGTCGTTTTTTTCAATTTAGTTCCTGGTCCGCAATACTGATAACCTCCCGGTATATGAAATTCGTATGGTAATGCGTCTATTGCTCTATTTACTATGGATCCTACTGGAATTCGTTTTAAAGCTTTACTTAACAGAGAAACCGCTGTAGATGTGATCCCACTTCCTTTCCTCGCAATGTCCCGATTTGGACTGATATACCGAAATGTCATTAATGTCTTTTATAATTGCAATTCGCAACATATGTGTTTCCTCTATGAGGAGTTAAACATAAATGAAGTTGTTTGTTAAGATATTCAAGTTATATATCAAAAGTACCCCAATTAGCAATGTTAGAAGTTCTAAATTTTATAGTTTTAGGGTTATAAAAGTATTTATTAACAATTTCCTGTTTTATCCATCTTCCTCTCAAGTTTTCATCAAGCGAAGTATATGTTTTATCTGCAATATAATTGTGCATATCAAATAATAAATTACCTATTACTTTTACAAGGAAATTAACAGTTACAGCATGATCTGCATGATCAGGGTCTTTAAGCTCTGTTATACGTTTATTATTACAAGTATACACTTTATTATCCATTTGTGATAATGTGATAGCCTGTCCTACAGTTGCAGCATCATTTGCTTCTCTTCCTTGCGCCATGTTTGTTAATTTTTTATTACTACATATAAAAAACGCATGGTAATTATTTGGATCTAGATGTACTGTTTGTCCTAAGGCAGCCGCGTCTCTATCTGCATGACCCCATGACACATTTGATAACCTTCCATGCCTGCAATCCCAATAAGCGTTTTTGTATGTCAATAAATGAAATTTTTCATTACCTTGAATAAAGTCATCCCCTTGCTTTGATAATACTTCATCTCGTTTTGCAAATCCAGTTGTTTCTTGTTTTAAAGTCTCTTTCATTTGACCCACTGTTGCACCATCAGATGGTGCTGAACCATCTTTTACATTCGCCAAACAATTGCCAAGACAATCGATAACTCCCACATCACGTATGACACAATGATCTTTTATATATTTGAGATTTACAGCATCATTTTCATTTTTTGGATAACCTATATCGTTAATAACAAATTTATAAAAAGAAAATCCATCTTTTGTCTTTTCAGGTATCAAAGAATGTAAATAGCGTCTATTTACGCTGTCTTTTGCATCTTTAGGGTCATCTACGTTGGATATACGTTTATTGTTGGCACTATACGTTTTCCCATTGAATTTTAACGTATTTTTTAATTCAGATGACAAATAACCTTTGTTTATTGCATCACCGTTTTGATTTGGTTTACCAACGTTGATGATTCTATGATCTTCTGCGTCATATGTGTTATTTTGTAGTCTTAATGTTGGCGATATCTTTTCCTTTAATATTTTTAGATTTATTGCATCGTTTTCATCCGTAGGATCTTTTATGTTTTTTAACCTTTTATTACTCATATCATAATCTCCATCAGGTGTTTGTGGTAAACCAGCACTTCTTTTTAAACTATTGGCATAATATAACCCATCCGAGGAGTAACGTCCGAACTTGTCGACACTCATGGTGCAACTGAATAGTATTCTAGGGAGTAACGCATTTTTATGAGATTACCCCACGGTTTCGGAGTTCATCCACTAAAGCCACCCATTCGTTTTCCAATCCAGTATGACCCGCTTCTTTAGCTTCATGTATTAGTTTCATTCTATCCACCAATTTATTGATATTATTGTAATAAATCACATTTGTGTTATATAGTTTCTTCATTAAACCTGTACCCGTAACGGACTTACTTCTTTTTCTTCGTTCCTGAGCACTTACATCCAAAGTGGATGCCATAAATCTTCGTTTTACAGGTTTTCTTTGTGTTAACGGCATTGTTTGTCTTCTAGTTGGTATTAACTTGGATACAAATTCTTTATATTTTAAAGACTTAGATCTAAAAGGAGGCTGGTCAGGTAAATACTTTCTCCTATATGCATTTGTCTGTTCCAAAATATTTTTATATGCTTCCATGTCTTTTTCTTTCACTACCGATACTGAAGGCTTATTTTCAAATAATAATTCAAATAATCCTTTTGTGCCCTTATACCTTTGATCACCAATGACAATATTATCATGTTCGTCAACGTTTAACGGGCTATTACCTATCATTAAACCGTCTTCTGTTAATCTCGCTCCATAACTATGGTAATTCTTATTAGGAATTGTTCCGAGTAACATTTTTACCATGTATTTCCTTCCTAAAGGTCCTTTGTTATGAATGTTTTCACCCAATAAGCTTATGTTTGACGGACCTTCCCTTGTCTCTTCTTCTTTTTCCTCTTCACTAGCAGTTGATACAACTTCATGTCCTCTTTTGGCTTTTACTTCATATAATTCTTTTATTCCACTATAGTCCGGTGATTCTAGCTCTCTTTCGGGTTCTCCACCGGTAAAACCACTATACGTAGAGGATTCCAGGTCTTCATCACTAAAATCTTCTGATTTTACATTTTCTCTTTCAAACTTCGTAATAGGTGCAATCGCATCTCCTTCCAATACAGGTTTAGCAAATTTTTTGTTTAATTGTTTCAAGGGTTCAGTAATAGGTTTAAAAGTAGATTCAAGGAATTTCTCCCTCTCGCTAATACCTAGTTTCAATGCTCTGTTTTTAGCCCGAATAGAATCACTAAGTGATTTTATTTCTTTTACTAATTTTTCTTGGTTAACCATGTTTGTAGCAAGACGTGTTGTACAACAATGAATGTGTTATACCACGTTTAATGTATTAATATAAATTTATCAAATCCTATCCTGTATCGACCATTGTTTAGCGGTTGTTCCTTCATAATTGTTAGGAACCCATACTTTTCAGCCCAAGCCTTTCCACACAACTCTTTAAATCGTTCAAATGTCATATCCGCATTTACATGATCAAAATATATATGTTTTAGGTTGGTTTCGTCCTGTTTAAATACAATTAACATGTTTGCATTGTCTCTAATGAGTTGTTTAGGTATTTTGCTGTAAGTTTGGCCAATATAAATGCTATCTATGTTGTTATGTCGACCCATAGCGAAGTAATTCCTTATTGTGTTTTGGTTTTCACAAGATACATCGTCGAATATAAACACGGAGAATGGTTTAGCTTCTTGTGGCTGCATGACACTCTCGCTTGCATTAAACTTTAAATATTTAACTTCAGGCACATTAGTCAGTATTTTTTCCAATAATTGATACTTTGGTTGTTGTAGTGATTTTGAAAATACATATAGATTGTTAAATCGTAATCCTTTAGGGTTTGTAATCAAATTGAATACTACATTAGTTTTTCCACAGTTGGAAGGTCCGGTAACCAGACAACGAACGGTGTTTGGTAACAAATTGCCATGCTTCCCACTATTGAATTCTGAATTATCCACTGTGAGTTCATCTATATTATTAATAGTAAAACTCTCTTTTTGTGGTACTATCTCCATCCTTTGTAATGGTTCAACCTAAAATGATTCTCTATCGTTATATCAAATCCTTTTTAGGTATCCAAGAATCTTCCGTCTTATTAAATCCTAACCATCGTACTTTGACCTTATCTTTTTTCCGTTGCAACACCTTTTCAACTAAATATACATCGCCTACTGTTGATTTTAACATTTCATGTCCATAAAACCCTCCTTCAAGCAATTGTCCTTTATTATCTTTTAAAATATATGTCTCAGGTACTGTAGGTTGTACTTTGAATACAGTAAAAACCTCATTGGTCCAATTTGGCAGGTATCTTTTACTGAATACACCTTTATATTTACTTATTCGCACTTTATCACCCACATTAAATTTTTTAGGCTTTAGTTTTTCAACTTTTGGTTTAGTATTCGTTTTTATACGTTTTAATACAAGGTTTTCATTTTTACTAGTTACTTGGTTTGGTTTCATCCCGATAGTCCTATGAAATTTGTTATTGTAATCGTTTATAAGTTTTGGTAACATATCAATCCATATGTGCGATCCTCTGTTGGAAAACATTTTATACATTGCACTTTTTAAAGTTCTGTTGAATCTTTCGATTATTGAGGCTTTTACTTCTGAATTGGTTGAATAATGGTTTATATTGTGTTTTTTCATTAAATTTGCAAATTCCTTATTAAAATATTCTTTTCCATCATCTGTTTGTAAATGTTTAATAGTATGTTTGTCTCTTTGTATAGCTGTTTCCATTGCTTTTGTAACACTTTTGCCACTTTTATCTTTTAGTGGTAAAGCATCTGCCATTTTTGAAAAACAGTTAATAACAGTCAATATGTATTTATATCCTTTATTTTGTTTGCTATAAGGAATCATTTCGATTAAATCCGCTTGATATAAATCATTAATTCCTTTTATCACCGTATTTCTTCGTGGAAACTTTCTTCTTGCAGGTTTATGAAGTTCGTTGACAATTTGTTGCTTTAAGTCCTTCATATTGCAGGTTTCAATGTTTGTTGTATCACATGTATAATCACAATGAATGTTGTTTTAAATATTCACATCATTTATATGGGTCAAGGTCATCCAAACTTGTGTAAAAAAATGGGGAACACGGCGTTGGACTTGCCGTGTTCCCATTTTTTTACGGAAGGAGAAAGGAATAAGGGCGTAGTTGTAGAAGGACGAAGAATAGGTTACTAGTTGATAGGGTTTAGAGAGTAGTGGCCAAAAGGAAGAGTGTGGATTTTGTCGGGCATAATGTATCTTTTATCATCCCGAGCTGACAACGCTTTTTTAATTTCGGTGACACTGTAGACTTGATGCTTGAAGCTTCGGATATTGTTGAATGTTGCTGATATCGTAGTATCTTCAAACAAACAAGTCTTGTAGTGGTCAAATGTCACGTGTTTTTTTCAAATAAGATGTCTTCACTCCTTTTGCTTTCTTCACTGTCGGTGTGTTGTTCTCGTGGTACATCTTAAATGAATACAATTTCGCCATCAGCGCCACTATTTCTTCTAAAGGCATTCCATTTGCTTCATCTTTGAATTTTCCAATTACTTTTTTATATTTTTCATTAAAATTTGGATGGTTTTTCGGATAGTCAGAAAAATCGAAATCTTCTTTGTATGGAAAAGTCCTTAGGTCTTCATACATGTCCAAAGTCTTTATCCAGTAGATAAACGCGTCCGTATCCATGTATGCGACTCCAATGTTTTCCCTTCCGTAATGTTTAACCATTTTGTTATAATGGAAATCATACATCAGGGTTTTACTTATATCCAAAATCGACATACCTATGTATAACGGACGGTCCATGACTATTGTTGTTTTCTTCATACTGACAGCGACTAGATTTTCGTTTATAATCATGGATGTTCCGAAATTTGGTTTTTGCACTAATTTTTCCAATTTCCTAGGATCACTCACTAATTTTACATTTTTGTGTTTTCTTTTGTTCTCCAAGGTCTTCCCAAAGATGGCATTGTTCATTAATTTATAGAAGTCCTTTTCAAATGCTGTTGTCGCTGCAGCTCTTCTTGCAGTGTTGGAATCAATATATGGTTTCAACCAACAAGACTGGGTGAATTCAATTGCTCTATGAATTCTCACTATACGTAGACCCAATTCAAGAGCCTGTTGAACTACCCAGTAGTGAGCCACATAGCGATCCTTATTCTCCAAGGTCATCATCAATTTTGGCCATCTTCCTGTCGGTGAAACTTCAGTCTTGGCTAGGAGAGGCAAGTCGTAGTGATGGTCATGAAGGTGCTCTGGATATTCGAAATCACAGTCCAAAATATAGCCTTTTGGACCATTCTTTGGAATCTGTGAGATGTCTCCAATGGTGGCCGGGTCGATCCATTTGAAGTCAGCGTAGGGAAGCGGATTTGACATTGCCCAACCATAAAGGTTGTTTGCGTCAAAGTAGCCAAGGTAGACCGATGGTTGTTGCTCGTCGAAGCCGGGGATGTACTTGTTGTTGGCTTTGACATGACGTGTTACAGCTTGTGTCAAACCGCCCCGTACACCAGATTCCATCATGAGCACCATATCGATATCCGTTAGAAGTTCCAGTCGACAGTTGGTTGACTTTAGCATAGCTTGCCATGCTAATCCTGGAGATGTGTACGAGTGTAGAGTGTCCAGTCCATAGGCGGAGAAGCAGGTGTTTCGGAATTCTTCCATCACATCGCACAGCAGAGTTACGTCCAATTTTATATAAAAGTCAGAATATTCCCCTAAGGTTTGAATGTTTAGTTGGTTCCAAACATTACAAGCATGATTGTAGTCTTCAACGGAGATTTCACTTTCGTTTAATTTGCTGTTGAAGGCTTCGATCGGTGGTAGACTGGTTTCTTCAAATTTTTCTGTAGATGTTATGTAGTCGTAGGGGAATACTCCTTTACGTAATACTAAGTCCAATTTATCTTCAGGTACAATCTTGCTGGTTTCTTTTAGGTCTTCTCTTCGTAGATTCTCAGACAATCTGCTCAAACTAGATGGCATAAATCTATAAGAGTCTACAAAGCGAAGTTTAATTTTACCTACGGTTTTTGAGAAACTGATGTACTTTTCCAATGTTGTAGCAAGAACATCAATTTTACCATCATCTCTTCCTAACTCTGGAATAATGAAGTGGGAGTCGTAGCCGCTAAGATTGTGTAACACGACAGGGATAAAGTGGGGCAGTTTGTAATTTATATTGCATGAATTACAAGCAGCTCCTCTGTATAAACCTGTCAGGTGATCGTGATCTCTTACTTTTGGATTTTCTTCACTGAAGCTCTTCTCGCATAGATAACATCTTGATGCCATATTGTATTCTTCTTGTTGATTCTCATTCAAAGGTTCCATAGGTACGACATTACCATACAAGCGTTGTACCTTTTCAGCAATGTCATACAACTGGTCTACGAAATACTTAGCGGCTTCTTCACCACGGTAAAGTATTGGAGTGGATGTTAAACCATAGTTTTGCAATTGGTTTTCAGACAAGGTTGATTTCACTATTAGACAAAAACTGTTGGGTTGATGCAACTGATATTTTGTTCTTCTAGTCACTTCACCGTCCGGCAGCTCCTGTGGTACTAACGTAGATTCAAAATCTGCGTAGATGACTACTGGAATCCGATATTGGTGAACTGTTTTGTTAAATTGGATACACGCTCGAGATGGTGGTGGCAGACTAATCTTCACTTCATAATTTTCATTACAAAGTCTTTTGTGTTCTATCAACCACTCTAATCCTCCTTGTCTTATTTCTTTATATGTGAAACAAAAACATCTTTTACACACTGTTAACCTACGCCTCTGTTTTGATAATTGATTTCGAATCAAGGATGCAAAGTCCTTTATCCACACATAATGTGAAATTTCACCCTTAGTGATCAGTAGCAAATCAGTGTGGTTTCTTTGCTCAACTTTTACTACCCGCAAAGGATAAACGTTGTTCGAATCATCCAGACCGAAAACATTTACTGAAACGCCAGGATTTTTCTTTTCAAATTTGTCTATGTCTTTCAATGTAACTGGGTAGGTGAGGCCTTGAAAGTTGTAGCGGTGTTCATTTTCGTAATACTCTCTACCAACTCTTTCAGGATGATCTTTAACATACTTGGTTAACATTGCATACTTAAAACATTCATTACCTTCATTTTGCACATTCCTACACGATTTAGTGTTTTGGATTTTCTTTGGTAAAGGGATAAAACTACTACCCCTTAAACCATATCCATGCTTGTGAACCCTTACATCCATACCTTCAATTGATGACAAAGTCCATCCAGATCCTCTTCCTTCATGTTCTTGAAGTTTTGTTATAAGTTCTTCCAAGCATTCTTCAATAATATCATCGATGTTGGAGGTGAAGGTAAGGGTTCGGTTTTTGGTAATGAACGCTCTCAATGCTGTTTCACCATCAGTATTGTTAAACATAGCCTCTAACACCATTCCAAATTTAATAAAATTTAATCTTTGTAGTTCTTCCCTCAAGGTTCCACCAACAAGTTCCTTAGCCTGGGTTATAAATGTTTCCAGTTCCAATTGAACATTATTAATTTTAAAATGTGTTACAACTCGTCCTGGCAAGGCCGTGGTGCGCAGTTGTTTCACATCTTCTAGTTCTTCTTCAGTGTCCTCTTCTTCAGTGTCTTCTTCTTCAAAAGGTCTTCTAGCAGTAGATGGTCCAGCACCAGCAAATTGGATCACACTAGGTCTTCTTCTTTGCATTTGCTGTAGATAGCTGTCCCAGTAGTCCGTCTGCTTCTGGTGCTCTTCCAAAAACCGGTCAATTGAGTCTAAGTCTATTTCATCCATGGTAATATCTTCTTTTCTATCTTCGTCTTCATGTAATTCTCTGTGTATGGTGAAAAGATCTTCGTCTTGAAAGATTTCCCCACAAATGTCGCAAAGAGCCATTTCAAACAGTTTGGCTTTGAATGCACACTCTGTGAATGTCCACGCAATAATGAGCAGCGCACTCCACCGGGACCCTTTATATCCGAGGCAGATAGGTGGGGAAAGTGACGTCATATGGAAACAGGTTATCACTCATGTGCTAAATTTAGCCTTTACACAACCGTTTGTAATACATTTATCAGTAGGCTTGATAAATTGATGATATTTGGTCTAGATTCAATAATTTGTACAAGTTTTTTCAAAGACGTCTGTTTGAGCAAGTTTATGTAGGTCAAGGTCATTTGGAATTATTATTTTGAGCGGGGGATAGAGCACTAAGCAGCATCATTTACTACAAAGTGCTCTATCCCCCGCTCACATTCTTTTTTAACTTTTTGTTTAAATCTTTTTTACAAGGGTGAAACATCACCATCAGAGTCGGAATCATCCTCATCACGGAATAGGCAGCGATGACAATACATAATTCTTCTGGCAACTAACATCCTATCCATTGGACGATGGGGAGTGTCTTGTTCTTGTTCTTCTTCTTCGATTTCCAATTGGAATTCCATTTCCGACTCAGATGACGACTCTAATGTTTCGTAGGCGTGCAAGTCCACCTCATTGTCCGTTGAACCAGCTTCGTCAGAGTCCGTTTCAATATCCATTATCTCTTCCTCCTCCTCTTCTTGATCAACCGCAGGTAGTTGGTCCTCTACTTCTATAATTTCTAGAGGTATTACCTCCAGAATAGAGACAATTCTGTTGCGATGGAACACGGTGTTGTCAAGTGGAGCCATGGTATGGAAGTGTTGTATCCATCCAATTTGCTTACCCTTTTTATACCCCCACCAACTATACAATTTATGTGGGTCAAGGTCACGTAAAGATACCCTTTGAGCGGGGGATAGACCACTAAGCAGCATGCTAGTCCATTGCCGCAAAGTGATCTATCCCCCGCTCTGTTCTACAAAACCTCAATCAAGTCCAAGTCCAAGTCCTGTTTAACACATTTTATTCTAATTCCATATCCAATTTAAAAATTTCAATTTCACATGGTTTACATTCCTGATGTATCAAACACTCCAGCTCCCTAAACATATCGTCCAGTTCGTCCAAATTATGATGTCCTACTTTTAACACATGAAGGTGGTTCATGCTTTGCATTGTAGCATGACCATCAACAAACAAGTTTCTTTTCCACGCTAACATAAATTGGCAGTTTTCTTGAAAGATTTTTCTCACCAAACAATCATACACAGCCGTCAACATGTCTCTACAATCTTCATAGTGTACCATCACAGAATACCTGTCCAAGTTAGCACCAAGCAGCGATCCACTCATTGTTTCTAGCGTTCCACTGGAAGGTTCAAAGCAGAATGAAGTCGAGATGTATAGACCCCCTCTTTTATACCAGTTAACCGGTTGTCCTTGCTGTAAAGTGGGTCAAGGTCATCCAATGCTACCCTTTGAGCGGGGGATAGACCACTAAGCAGCATGCTAGTCCATTGCCGCAAATTAGTCTATCCCCCGCTCTGTATTCTACACACACACACACACACACACACATGTCCATGTCCAAGTCTTTCATTACATACCCAATATATATTCAGTTCCTTCATCATCACTATCACTCATCACTGCTTCCACAAACTCCACAGGATTAAAGTTAAATTGTTTCAATTGTTCTTTTAAGTTTTCAATTTGTTGGTCCTTTACTTCTAAAACACTGTGAAGATGTGATATGTAGTCCGCTGCCTCGTTGATGCTTGCTACTCTCGGATCGCCTAACTTCAAGCTGGGAACTACACCCTGCAGCCTGAAGTACGCCATACGCCTTTCTTGCTCCTGCCGTTGACCAGGACTGAGCAAGCCTTGTCCGTCTTGGCTTACCTCCAGCAAGGTCCGTAGCATCGGAGCTTTGCAGGCGTTTGCCCGAGCAACAGTTATGCTGTGGAATGGTCGAGCAGGTCCACGAGTAGCAGGCAGAACGTTGGCAGCACGCCTTCTTGAAGAAGAAGAGGAAGCCTGAGAAGTTTTGGAGTTGAAAGCCATGTTACAGTGCTGTATTCAGCTAAGCGGTACAAAGCAGAATAACCAAACTGCACGTTAATACCCGTATATATACACTTATCAGTGGTGGGGGTACTAGCTAGCCTTGGTAAAGTGGGTCAAGGCCATCCAAAAACATTACCAGAACGGAGGATAGATCACTAAGTGGCATGTTAGTCCATTGCCACAGAGTGATCTATCCCCCGCTCTGTATTCCGCATTCACACACACATTCATACAAACACGCAAGTCCCAGTCCGAGTCTTTACCCACACCTATCCACTCTCATCCTCACTATCATCACTATCATCTAACAATCTGTCACACTTCATAATTAGTTTTTCCCATTCTTTCCGGATCAAAAGTATTTCACTGTGTGCACTCTCCAACAACCTCTTCTTTTCCTCTAACAACCTGTTCTTTTCCTCTATCAATACGTTACAACCTTTAATATATCTTATAGCAGCTCTAACAGTGTCTTCCTGTGAAGATGCACCAACCACTACACCTGGCACTACCTGCTGGAGTTCTTCATACAAGCTAGACTCTCTTCTGGAGGCTCCACTGCTGCACAACTCCGTCTTGCTCGGAGTGAATCCGAAGAACCGAACGCGACTCTTTGACAGGCGGCCCCGCCGGATCGGTCCAGAGCTTGAGCCAGAGTTGGATGCGGTCGGGCCAGAGGTAGAGGCTGGAATGTTCATGGCTGACATGGTAGTATTCAGCTAAACAGTGTAAAGCAGAATGAGAAGACGGTTGATCACCACTCCTATATATACCCATTTTTAGTGGTGGGGGTAACCCCGGGGTGAGGGGGGGGGGGATAGCTTAAGGACTTCCACTAACTTTCCCTTAGTCCTCGCGGTCATCGGTTTTACATACCTTTAGCACACCCATCATTTTGGTTTCTTCAATAACTTTACACACCTCAAAAACCCAAGCAAACAGCTCATCTATGTTGTTATAATTAATTTTTGTCCAGTGTTCATACTTGTGGGTTTGTTTGTTTATAATACATAGATAAAATGTAGACCCATCTCGTCTTATACAACACTCAACTTCCATTCTATGCCGGTTTAGCACTTCCCAAGCATTGTGTTCATTTATCAAGAAGTCTCCACCTTTGTTATTGTACTGTGACATGTTTACCACAGAGCATAGGAACGGACTGAAGCAAATGAACGGCTCATACAAGCTTATTAAAAGCGTTAGAGTGGGGGGTATCACGTGATACACGACATAAGTTGTAAGGTTAGCAGTTTACTTTAAACAGTAATTTATGTGGGTCAATGTCATTCAAACTTTAAAAAATTTTTACCTCCAAACACTTGTAGCAAGCTACAAGCGTTTGGAGGTAAGTTTTTTATTTGTTAAAGACTTTTGTAACTTAGTCTTCACCCTCAAGGACACGGTTTGAGATTGTCCCAGTGACTTTACATCACCGCCAGGTTAAAGTATTATACAAGTCAAGTATTTTTTTTTTTTATTATTTGACTTGTGTAATACTCCTCTCCCTTACTTTAAGAGGGTTAGGACTAAATTTGGAAAAAATAATTTGGAAGAAGAATTTTTGTTTTTTAAATATCGTCCAACACAACCTAACAATTTAGAATTTCTTTTGGTAGGCCTACATCCTAATCCATTTCCCACACAGATTGGCATCCTTCCCTTCGTATTAGATAGCCTTTTTTATGGATGAAAAATTGTCTTTGTACCATCCGAACGGGTACTTTCATTGTATGAAGGCTGCCATCACCTTTTACAATGATTTCTACTTTGGCATCAAAAGCTCCATAAGTTTGAGCAATAAAATAATATTTTTCATCCATTTTAAGTCTTCTAATATCAAGCGGTTGCGGACTGTGGGGATGTCTGGGTTGGGATGTTTTAGACCTAATGTTGTTAAGACTGTAGGGTCTTACTCTCGGAAGATTGATGTTTTTGTTCAAGTGCGTTTGGCAACGGTCTTTATCTAAAACAGCAAACTTCTGACAGCAAAGAATCCCAAAGTCTTTTGACATCCACACGTAATCGCATTTATTACCCTTGCCAGCAGGGAGTTTAACACGCTTACGTTTTTGTGTTGGACGCTTTACTGGAGTGTTTTGGAGCTTGTCAGGTTTAGGCTGGCTAGAAGGAATGGGGGTGGGAGGTGAAGGTTTAAGTAGGTCAAAAGGTAGGCTGCAGACAATTTTGGGTGGGGTAGGTGAACGGGTTAGGTCGATTGAGGGAAGTTCGGGGGAGAAGATTGATTTACGGGGTGGTTTGGTTGGTGTAGGTGGCATGGGGGATATGGGTGAGGGACATTGGGATTTGGTGTAGGATAGGATTTTCTTAGTTCGACTGTAGGGGGTTATCCTCGACCTTGGCGCCTCTTCGAACACCGCAGACTCCGATCCCGAGTCCGATAGCAGAGAGAGTGCTGGAGAGGCTATCAGGACTCGTCCGCTGGGGTTCTTTGAAGATGCCGCAGGTGCGCCAGCCTCTTCCGAAGCCGAAGGTGCGCCAACCTCTTCCAATGTTGGTGGCAATGGTGAAAGGCTGGGCATCGAGGCAGGCTGCGGTGGCGGCGGCGGTGGTGGCATCGTCAGGCAGCTCAGAATCTGCGCTGTCATGAGGTATTCTAGGATCGGAGCGGAGGACGATGAGGGCTGAGGCATGTTGGCCGAGGTTGAAGAAGCTGGTGGGTAATTCTTGAGCTTAAGACCCATCTTGATGAAGCGAATAAATGAAGAGTAAATATGAAAAGAGTAAATATGAAAAGAAGATTGAAATAAGTAAATAAAATCTCAGGAGCGAGAGAGGACCGTCCGGTACGGGCACCTGGACAGGAATGAGAAGTGCATGCCACCCGGCCGCCTTATATCCCCGCCGGGGCTGCCACGCCCAGGATATCAGGGGTGGGGGAGGGGGTGGGGGTGGGGGTGGGGGTGGGGGTGGGGGGGGGTCGCACTTTTTGTCGGGGGGGGGGGGGGTTCGCACTTTTTGTCGGGGGGGGGGAGGGGGGTTCGCACTTTTTGTCGGGGGGGGGGGGGGGTCAATTTAAAACAATAAGCCTCACTTAAGGCGTTTATGTTAACATCGCTGAAGCCTCCAAAAAAGACACACTTATAGACGAGTCAAACCTTGTGTGTTACTTGACTTGTACATTTTTTTAAAAGAGCTTAATATATTTACCTTGTTAATAAGACCTGACTGTTAAAGAATTTTGAAAACTTTTATATATTTAGGTCAAGGTCACGGTAAAACTTTAAAAAATTAAGCCCCACACCCCCGATGGGGGTGTGGGGCACTTGGGTTGTCATCGCTGTAGCCTCCAAAGAGACCCAACTATGACAACAAGGCAACATCCAATGTCGTGTTCCCTTCGCCACGCAAGACTTGTAAACATTTACTGCATTGTCTTTTCAATAGCTAACAAAACATTTACTTAATTTTGAGAGAGGTTGAGGACAGCCCTAGTGGCTTACGCCCTCGGTCCGAGTGCAGGGGCCACCGCAAATTGGCCACAGCTGTGGTCTGCATGTCAGCATACAAACGGACCGAGGCCCAAACCCAGCCGCAATATTGCATGCCTGAGAGGACCCATGCTAAAATTGGTTTAAAATTGTTTTACACGGGGGTCTACTCCCGTACCCTACCTTTACTATTTAACTTTATCAATGCAGTAAATTTTTATAAATCTTTGTGGGTCAAGGCCACACGGACATTAAAAAAAATTCGGCCCCCGTACATCCATGGCGAACCACGAATGTTCGGGGGCCTTGGGGACTAAAAACACAAATAGCTAACAAAGATTCATTTACATAATTTTGAGTTTCCAGAAGGGAAACAAGAGGTTGAGGACAGCCCTAGTGGCTTACGCCCTCGGTCCGAGTGCAGAGGCCACCGCAAATTGGCCACAGCTGTGGTCTGCATGTCAGCATACAAACGGACCGAGTCCCAAACCCAGCCGCAATATTGCATGCCTGAGAGGACTCATGCTAACGTTGGTATAAAATGCTTTTACACGGGGGCCTACTCCCGTTCCCTAACTTTACAATTTACTTTGAGCATTGAAAAAGCTCAAGGGGGGATTGCTAAAACAAGCGTATACACTTTACAAACATATAACACACTTACAACACACAATTGAGCTCAACGTAGTCAATGCTGGAACAAGCACATACACATTAAACACATATAACAAACAAGACACAAAGGATAAAAGACACAGGAGACATAGGGTACAAGTAAAACACTCTCATATAAATCAATTCCCAATACCCAAACGCAAGCGCAATATCTTACAACTAATACAAGTCTTAAAGTTAGAGTAGACTTCGCTAAACACTGAAGGCGCCATTCAATGTTTAGTGATGCCTATGGCGGTCCGTCCCGGTCGTTCACGTTCAACGCGCGGGAGCGGACTGCGAGCCGGCTCTGGCTGGACCCCCTTATATCCCCGCCGGGGCTGCCACGCCCAGGATATCAGGGGTGGGGGAGGGGGTGGGGGGGGGGGTTCGCACTTTTTGTCGGGGGGGGGGGGGTTCGCACTTTTTGTCGGGGGGGGGGGGGTTCGCACTTTTTGTCGGGGGGGGGGGGGGGTTCGCACTTTTTGTCGGGGGGGGGGGGGGTCAGGTAAGTTAAGTGGGTCAAGGTCACCCACAACACTTGTACTCTAAGTGTTGGCTATACCCCCACCACAACTGGGTCCCTAGGCTGCACAACACCGCTTCGCCAGTATGTCTCCGGCTTCCATGCGGTGCGTCTCGCTGTTCTCTAGCTCTCTATATGTAAGTAATTTTACAAGTTCTGAATGTAGGTCACTACACTTTAACTCTGGGACGATATCGACTTGTAGTGTTTTGACTCAAGGTCATCACACTTTAACTCTAGCACATCGGTTATCGTACCAGAGGTGCTCAATAACCTAACTTGTAATGTTTAGGGTGGCGTTTGCACGCCACGTGGTATCGCCATGAGTGTCCAGTCCAGGTTTTAAGTTAAATTAATTTTACTGTAATCTTTTCCATTTCCGCTTCGTTTTGCCAAAGTATAAGGTGTCGCTTAATAAAGTGGTATTTCTCTAAAGTTATAGGAGATTGCAAGGATACAATTAGTTTATTTAGGAGACTCTTCATCTTGGAGTTTAACACAATTTCCACTTTGACTTTGCTTCCTCGGCTCTCACAGCCTAAGCTG
The DNA here is from genome assembly GCA_030545055.2 of Neoaliturus tenellus. NCBI lineage: Eukaryota > Metazoa > Arthropoda > Insecta > Hemiptera > Cicadellidae > Neoaliturus > Neoaliturus tenellus. The sequence continues at coordinate 97,143,935 of CM061531.1, forward strand.
TACAGAAATGTTTCTTCTAGTGCCAACTCGGGCCAAGAGAACAGTGTGTTGACTGTAGGACAGCTCATGGTGAAGTGATGCGATACTCCAGCGTACCACCTCACCTTCCCCCGCCACTGTGACCTTCCCCCACTCCTGCTGTTTCCCCCACCTCTTTTCCCTTGACTCATGCGCTACAAGCAGTCTCTCAGTATTGTGCGGACTTTTGTGAGGTGAAGCCATGTCGCAGGACACTTTAGGTAAGAAACTTAGCCGTGTTAAGACTTTATTAGTTGCTCACTGTCCACCACCCAAAGTTAAGAGAGTTTCAACTTTAGCTAAGTGGCGCAAACTGTTGCGCGGACACCCTAAGTTTTATACAAAACAGACTAATGTCAGTTTTACTGATGAGGATTTGTTTAAAATATTGGATGAAATGACTTTTCCTTGCAAAATTCAGTTAGTTACTCCCATTCCTGACAGTTTAGAGTCTTAGTCTCTCAAGCCGATATACCTAGCATACACAGAGCCTGATAGTCAGTCACTCGGTGGCTGTCGTGGGGTGCGCATCGGTGTCGGCGCTCCGTTGTTAAGTGTTCAAGGTCACAGTAACATAAAATTGCGGGCGTTGTACTGGTTCAAGGTCACCTGAGGGATAACCGATTGCCCATTTAGGCAGAGTCATGTCAGAAACTCGAGTTTAACTTGGCACTTTTGCCGTTTCTTGTCGAAAATTCGCTCCAAGTGGTCAAGGTCACGGGGACTCTGACTGAAACTCGGAGCGTAGTGCGAGAAACGGCAAAAGTGCTAAAAAATTTTACGTTTCTGCGTGACCTTGACCTTAGTGGCGTCGGTGACGTCGTTTTGATGACGTAAGGGGTGATGACGTCATCAGCACGTCATTTCTGTGACGTCATGGGTGTGACGTCATCGAAATGACGTCATTAGTGATGACGTCATCGATTGCGTCATCGATGACGTCATCGATGACGTCATCGATGACGTCATCGGTGAGGTCATTGACCTCGATGACGTCATCCCTCAGGTGACCTTGAACTGGGCCAGCGGCCGCAATTTTACACTACTAGTGATATCGATGTCGGGGCTGTCATGGGGTAATGTCGCGATAAGTAAACTTTATTAATGTTAACACCCCTTTATTATAGTTTGTGGTATGTATGTTTCATTTTATTAATGTAATGGTTCTGTATAAAGACTTAATACCATTTAAGCAAGATATAGTGCCAGCGATTTTTAAGCAATGAGATTTAACATAATCTTCTTACTCTATAAAAGTCATCTTACTGCCCATATAGTTTGATTGCAAGTTAATATTTGTTCATAATATTTTTTATGTTTGTTTAAATTTACACCCTTTCAATTATTATTTGTGAGAGATTTTAATTTTAAAACACATTTAGACTTCATTAAACAAGTTATAAAATAACAAGCTATAAAATTACACAGCACACTAAGCAAATAATGTATCTCACTAAGGATGTTTTAAAATTACATTTCAAGGGGATTTTACACTACTAATAAAATCTAAGTCAGGATCACTGCAGTAAAATGACCTACGTGTTTCGACTGCAATTTGCTGTGTTACCTTGTAGGTTCACTGAACCCAGAATGGCTCTGCAGCGTAAATATTAAAATATCGTGTATAATTTTTACATACAACTCTGAATCATTTAAATTAATTTTAAAATAGAAGTTTGACTTGTAACTTATTGACTTTGAAACTACACGCACAAAAAGGTGCCATTCAATAACTACTAGAGATCACATTCAGTCTGTGTTCGATCAATCTCCCTTCTTTCATAAGATTAACATTGAAATTTAGCAAGCCTGTAGGGTGGGCCCTGAGGGATTTGTATTATAATATGATTCAAATGACACTACCTTTCTAACGGCATGCGAGGATTTACCCTACGTTGAACACGAGCTGAGTAGAAAAGGAGGAAAAGAATAATGCTTACCTATGAATACAGGGCGTTTCCTAAAAAATCCACAATTTCGATACAAAATATTTAAACAAAATAGATGTTTAATACATCATTGGAAAGATCGTGTTTTCAAGTTTTTCTTTACAATTTATTTAAGTTTATATTGAACTTTACAATATTGAGCCTCATATTTTTGTTTGATTTTTTATTATGTTTTTTTTTTTTTAGAGGAAAGGCAAATGCATTACGTCACAGGAGGGCAGCCTGTATTGTAGGACTCCTCTTCAAACGGGTGTACCCGCTAAAAAACTCCCTCTACTCTTTAAGAATCTAGCCTGGAATTGTTTGTCTCATTACATCAGGCTAGGCCTAAATTAGCCTAAGCCAATTGGGCTCACTCCTTGACCAGCCCAAACTGATTCAGATTAATTAAGGATCAATGGTCAGGGGGTCTGAGTCGCTTAGCGGTCCAGAGCTTTTTTTTATAAGGATGCCCCGGAAGCACTGTGACAAACAATCCCAGCAGCCCTTACCCTCCAAGATCTTTTGGCAGACCGAGTCCACCGAAAATGCACCGAAGGTTTGTGTGACCTCCAGTGTGGGCTCTTCCCAACGGGGGCAGCGAAAGAAGGTGTGCTCCGCATCGTCGAGAACGCCCGGGCAATAAATGCAGTTCGGTGAACCTCCATCGTCCGAACAGTCCATCGTCCTCGGGTGTCGTGTTCCCAGCTTTGTTGCCACTGCTGGAAGGTTCGGGAGCGCTCTCCTGTTCTTGCTGTGTCCTTGCCAATCTCGCCTTGTCACTGATAAATCGCCTTCCTATCTCCTGCCAAGAGCTTGACAGGGATGACTCTGAGCCTGTGGGACGACGGCAACTCGGGATTCAGGATCACCTTTGCCCTTGCTGATTAGTACAACCCTGGCGGTTTTCAGGGAGCCAGAAACACCCCTTTAGTTTCCAAGGGGAACTTTAGTTGGGCAATCTCAACGTTGTGTGCATCAATGAGAGCAGCGACGCCATTGGTACAAAACCAAAGTGGTTTCCTCAGGCATCTCGGACCTATAGAGAGGCTGACTTAAGCAATGTTCCAAAAATACGAGCCGAGTATTGGACCTTGCGCGGCACCAGAAATGACTTCCATCGCCCGCTTGGTATCCACTTATCCTTCAGTTTCCGAGCCCGCTGTACTGGTAATTCCTACCCAGCAGGAGGGCTGGGATGTGGACAGATGTGATCGTTTTCTGTGAGACTCATGACGCAGGTCCAACCCTGGGTGAAACGGACTCATGAGGTGGACTACTTCCTAACTCAATTCTCATTAAGTCATGGCTATTTTCAGTCGTAGCTGCATATGATGGGCAAGATCGGTTCACCTAACTATATTAATTGCCTGAACGGTGGAACACACATACTGGGTCTTTTTTGGAATGTCCCCGCATTTTAAAACAATTTTCTATTGAGTTCCCACATAATGGAAATGGTTAAGACACGACTGGTAGTCAAGTGGGAAGTTATTTGATCGTGATCGTTATCAGTAAGATTATCTTTGGGTCCTTCACCTGCTTATCGGTAGGCTGATAAAAGGTTGCGCGCTCGGCTTACATATTCAGTCTTAGGTTAGGTTAGGTTAGGTCAAGTTAAGTTAGTTTAGGTTAAAAACCTAACCTAACCAAAACCTAACCTTCACACCAAAACGGCGTGTTTTGGTGTGTTTTCATTCAGCTTTTGATTTCTATGTCTGTAATATTATGAATAAAAATAAAAACCAATAAAAAACCCGTTGAAGGGTACCAAATTCGTTTCTAGTTTACAATTTTAGTCTCCAGTACATTCCTTAGACATGTTGGAATAGAAAATTTTTTTCAAATGCGGGGACATTCCAAAAAAGACCCCACATACTTTCGTTGTCCATGCTGAGAACGGCTACGACAAGGGAACATACAACATCTTTGAGTGCTGTCGTGGATCTACATGAAAATGTTAAAGGGTGAGGATAACTGGGAATGCTCGTTACATTTCGTTCAGGAAGTCCTCCATAGAAGACTGATTTAAACAGAATCGCTGTCTAGATCGTTGGATAAATATGGATTACTGGATTCGGAGTGAGCCCTAAGGGACTAAAGCCTCTAATTCTGATGTAATTCGATAAGCGATCGAAAAAAGTGTTAAAAAAAAGAGAATTTTTGTGGGTAGGCAATTATATTTTGCTGTAGGCGTCCTGAAATACTGTGTGAGCAAAAAAACCATTTCTCTTCTCCCTAATAAATTGGTTAGTTAAAAATTATATACAGACGGACAGAAATGGTTTTATCTCCTGTTGTTTAACCAGTTAAAAATGTTGAAGGCGGATACTCCGTATATTATACTGGGTGATTCACAACGAAGTGCAGAAATTTTGGGAGCTGATTCTACACATAAAAATAAACAAAAAAGTCAAATAAACATATGTCCTAAAATCCTTCGTTTAGCCGCTAGTCGCCATTTTGTTTTTTACATTTCATAATTTTTATTTCCGTAACAGATTGATGGATTTACTTTATATTTGGCATGGATTTTTATCACAATAATGTTAGTTTACAGAAACAATTATTATAATCCCATGTGTATTTTCAAAATGGCGGCCATTTAAAAATTTTAAACTCAAATTTCTCTAAAACGGCAAATTTTATCAAATTTTATACAAGACAAAAAAAGTTGACAAATTATATGATCTACACAATGATACCAAGATTGTAAAGATTAGACAACAAATAACTTAGTTATCGCGATTTTTCTATTGTAATAGCCTAAATTTGCATTAATCATAATGCAAAATGTACGTTTTTCCGTAGAAAAATCTCAGTCACTCCGTTATTTGTTGTTAGATCATTACAAACTTGGTATTATTGTTTAGATAATTAAATTTGTCATCTTTTTTGTCACTTAAAAAATTTTGATAAATTACGCCCTTTTAGAGAAATTTGAGTTTAAAATTTTTAAATGGCCGCCATTTTGAAAATACACATCGCAAAATAATAATTTTTTTCTGAAAACTAATATTGTTTTGATAGGGTCCATGCCAAATATGAAGTAAATCTATTGATCCGTTATGGCAATAAAAATTATTACGTGTAAAAAGCAAAAATGAGGACCATCGGCTAAACGAAGGATTTTAGGACATACATGACTTTTTTGTTTATTTTCATGTGTAGAATCAGCTCCCGAAATTTCTGCACTTCGTCGTGAATCACCCTGGATACTGTTTGAACTATTTAACTGGTATCTAAAATATACATTCTTGAAAGAAATCCTGAGGTTTATTTTGATTTTTTTAGTAAAGAATATGATATTTGCTTTCTTAATCAATATAAAATACTGAAAATCAGGTTTTCACTTTAATTCAACAGAATATTACTATACAAATGAGATTCGTAGATTATACAAAGGATAAAAGACTCTATGAAAAGCTTCTGCATGAGAGATCTGACTAGTGATTAGCAAGAGCGCTGCAATCAGCAGTTTGGCGTCAAAGCACCTGTCGCTGCTCACTGGATGCATACTTCGGAGCAATAATTAACTACTTTTAGTATTATTATAACTTCTGATCAACCACGCTGCAAGCAGCAGTTTGGTGTCAAAGCAACTGTCGCTGCTCACTGGATGCATACTTCGGAGCAATAATTAACTACTTTTAGTATTATTATAACTTCTGGTCAACCACGCTGCAAGCAGCAGTTTGGTGTCAAAGCAACTGTCGCTGCTCACTGGATGCATACTTCGGAGCAATAATTAACTACTTTTAGTATTATTATAACTTCTGGTCAACCACGCTGCAAGCAGCAGTTTGGTCTCAAAGCAACTGTCGCTGCTCACTGGCTGCATACTTCGGAGCAATAATTAACTACTTTTAGTATTATTATAACTTCTGATCAACCACGCTGCAAGCAGCAGTTTGGTGTCAAAGCAACTGTCGCTGCTCACTGGATGCATACTTCGGAGCAATAATTAACTACTTTTACCGGTACAATGGGTGAACCGCACCCCCGCGGAAGCGCACCCGACCTTTGGAAACGTGCTTGCCCAAGGCGCTCCACGGGAGGGGCTCACCAACGCTCTCAGGAGTTCAGAACAAAAAAAACAACTTGTGGAACCAGAAATTTAATTTAACCCAAAATTAACAGCAAAATTAACAACAGCAAAAACAGAGCAAAATCGGGAACATCCAAGGTCCACAGTGATAAATTTGATAACAAAAGAATTTTACCAGAAGTCAATGTCACCAAGGTTGGCCAACCAGAATATCGATATTCAAAATTCAAGAACAACAGTATTTAAAAAATTCCCCCTTTCTGAAACTTTAACTTTAAAATTGGAATTGATAAATTAAATAAATAAATAAATAACAACAAATAAATTTCAATAAATAAACATAACAATTACAAACACAAAATACACAAAAGAATTGGCGTGCCGAATTTTGAGGTTGACAAAAATTAATTCCACCCGGAGACCTGTGGCGCAGGGCGGGCTCCTAATGGGATACTAACCTAACATAGAGACTACAAATAAATAAATAAATACTGTCACACATAAATAACAAAATATCACAGTTCATTGGTGGAGTGGCATATCACAGTCGTTCGTTTATGGCCTCATGGCACTGGAAAGAAGAGCGGCCTGCAGCTTCGGCAAGTGGGGACCAAGGCCATGTATGTCCCCTAGGTGGGCAGGCGGACGGACCAGGCCGGAACCATCATCTGCAGGGCATTGTCGGTGGGACCAAGTCCCCAGCTGGACCCCGAAAGGCTGCGTTGGGCAGATTAAATTACCGCATTATAGCACAGAAATCACTGGTTGAAATGTCAAAATTACTATAATTACTCTTGAAAACCCAGAGTGACGAAATTGTGCGTCTTGCAGTCACGTTCACCAACGGCACCTATGATCCTTTTCAGGACGTTGCGTCACAGCTGGTGAAAAGAAAAAAAAACAACACCGAATATTCCAGAATACTGCACACAGAAAACACTGGCCAGGAAAAAAAAACAACACTATAACAAATGAGGCGTGACATCACACATGGTGGGCAAAACGTCACGGCTCAACCTCCCCCTCCAAAAGGGAACCACCCGGCAAAACAAAAGGCAAACAACCTCTCCCCAAAACAAGAAGAACACTCACACCAGGAACGCTCAGGACAGTCCGAAAGCGGGGGCGTCAAGTTTTCCCAAAACCAGGGGACTACTCACCCAAAGTTATTTGTGCAGGCCTGCAAAAAGAGAAACAGGGAAAAACCAGAACAGAGTGAAGGGGACAGAAAGGTGATCAGGCTTCCTGGCCCTGCACACTTCCCGCACAGACTTCCGAGCAACTTAAGGATTTCCGCGGTAAGGCTTAAGATGACTAATGTGCACCTTCCGCAAAACCTTTCCGGTCTGGGGATCTCCCAGCCGGGCCGTCACAGGAGTGAGGAACTCCAAGATGCGGTGGGGACCTGTCCACCTGTAACACAGCTTGGCGGCTCTCTTGTCAACAGCCGAACTGGCTGGATGAGCCTTGCAGAAAACCAGATCCCCCACCTGGAAGGGGTTGTCAACTCTACCTCGGTTGTATTTCCTCCTCACAAGTTCTCTAGCCCTAATGAGATTACGCCTGGCCGCTTGCCAAGTTTCCTTGACATCGGGCGTACCAGGCGGTGGCAGAAGGTCGCCAATCCTCCAAACATTTGCCAAGGGGTTGTTTGGTTTGAAGCCAAACATCAACTCGAAAGGAACCGCCTTGTGACTCTCATGGGTAGCAGTGTTGAAAGCGAATTGGATCCAAGGGAGCTCTTGATCCCAGGTTGTCTGTCTTTCAGCATGGAAAGCGATGAGAGCGGAACGAAGATTTCGGTTGAACCTCTCAGCATGAGAAGGCTGTGGGTAGTAAGGGGATGTGGTCACATGGCGGATACCGTGCCCAAAGCACATTCTTTTGAAAAGATGCGAAACAAATTGGGTTCCGTTATCGGAAACTATGGTGGCGGGAATCCCAAAGTGTTGGAACAGTTGGGTTCGAAGTACCTGAACGGTGAGCTGTGCAGTGGCATTCCTTAAGGGAAAAAGCCAGCAGAACTTGGAGAAGGCATCCACACAGACAAGCAGGAAATTGTTTCCCGACTTGCTACGTGGGAGAGGCCCAACATAGTCGATGAAAACCTTCTCCAGAGGTCTCTCCGCCACCTCAGATGACAACAACCCTAACTTGGTATTCTGAGCGGGCTTACTGAGCGAGCACGTTTGGCAAGAACGCACCCGCCCCGCAATGTCCCGGTCCATACCCTTCCAGATGAACAGTTCCCTAATCTTGGAGATGGTCTTGTGGATCCCTAAATGCCCACCCACAGGGGAAGAATGAAAATACTCAAAGACCATCGGAATAAGAAGACTTGGCAGCACAATTTTAGGTTTACCCTGTTGCCGAGCTCGACAGCAGAGGGCACCCTGGGACAGAAAATAAGGGGGGTGGGCTCCCCCATTCTGGAGCTCACCAATGATTTTAGCCAGCTCAGGATCGTTTAACTGGTGGGGAATGATATCCGAAAAGGTCAGAGGAAATTCCAGAAGCACGGCACACTCCGTCTGCTCCTTATCAGAAAGATGGTCGTCGGGGGAATGATACATCCTAGAAAGTGTGTCTGCAATGACATTCTGAGTGCCTCGTACATGTTGGACGGTAAACTTAAGGGACGAAATTTGCACCACCCAACGACCAATTTTCCCGAGCTGGCGAGGGTGCGCGAGAAGCCATGAGAGTGCCTGGTTGTCGGTCTCCAGCAAAAATTCCTTATGTTCAAGGAACCTTCGGAACTTGTTTACACCAAAGACAACAGCCAGACACTCCAGCTCGTATACAGAAGAACTTTTCTTCTCGCAAGATGTCAAAGTTCGAGAGGCGAAAGCGATAGGCTGCCTAACACCATCTACTTCTTGGGATAACACGGCCGCAATGGCTTGTGAGGAGGCATCCGTCTGCAAAATGAACCTACGACTGAAGTCCGGCATCGCCAACACAGGAGGTTGCATCACCGCCTCCTTCAAGAGCTCAAAGGACGTCCGCTGCGCTTCACCCCACTCAAACTTGGCGCCTTTCTTCCTGAGCGCATTCAAAGGTGCGGCCAACTCCGCAACATTGGGGATGAAGCGTCGATAGAAATTCACCATGCCAACAAACCTAGCAATGCCTTTGGCGTCCTTGGGTGGAGGAAACTCCCGGATGGCTTGAGTCCTAGCGGGATCTATGCGGACGCCCTTGGAGGAGACCAGATGGCCCAAGAAAGAAATTTCGGCTTGAGCGAAACTAACTTTGTCCGGATTCACGGTAAGGCCAGCCCTACGCAAACGAGTCATAACTTCCTCCAGATGAACAAGGTGGTCCTCAAAACTCTCACTGTAAACAAGAAGGTCGTCCAAGTAATTGAACACAAACTTGAACTTCACATCGTGAAAAATGGAATCAAGAAGTCGGGTGAGGGTTTGAGCTCCCACAGCTAAGCCCATGGGGACTCGTGTGAACTGATACAAGTTCCACGGAACACAGAAGGCAGTGAGAGGTCGGGACTCCACCTTCAATGGAATTTGGTGATAAGCCTGATTGAGATCAAAAACAGAGAAATACTTGGCCTTACCGAACCAGTCGAAGGCAGAATGCAGGTCGGGGAGAGGGACGGAGTCGATTTCAATCTTGGCGTTGAGCTTGCGATAATCAATGACCATACGAGACTTTCCATTTGGTTTCGGGACAAGAAACGCTGGACTGGCATAGCTGGAATTGGAAGGTTCGATGACCCCATTTTTGAGCAGGTCATCAATGATGCCTCTGAGAGATTCCATTTTGGGTGGAGCTAACTTGTACGGATGAGAACGTACAGGACGAGTGTCCGTGAGACGAATTTCATATTCCAGCAGATTGGTAGCCCCCAACCTTGGCGTAAGCACCTCAGGGAAAAGTTTGCAAAGATCCCTGATAGCCTCAGCCTCCGTCGGAGCTAGATGCCCTAGAGGATCGGTCTTGGTACCATTCTCTGTCTCAGGCTCTACAGCAGCAGCGGCACTCAAGACCTCATCAGCAAAAGGAATGGACACTCGTCTGGAAAACCGAAAGTAACACTGACCTCGACCTAAATCCAAAATTAGGCCAGTGTGTTTGATGAAGTCCGCTCCCAGGATGATTGGAAAGCAAAGGTCCTTAGCCACAAGAAAGCTCCACACCCAGGAAAAATGCTCAATCTTTATTTTGATTTGAGCTTCGCAATTGATGACAAGAGGTGATTTAGAAGCAGTCCAGCATATAGAAGAGTTTGGCTCAGTCTGCCTGATGAAACCTCCAGAAAATAATTCTTCATAAAACGCAAGGGAGATTAGACAACGGGCGGCTCCAGAATCCACAAGGGCCTTCTGCACCGTGTCTCCAGCTAAGATGTTCAGGCGAGGGCAGACTGAGCGTGCCGCTTTGACCCCCATCGAGGCAACCCCACGCATCCCCCGCAACAGAGGCTCCTTCTCAGCAAAATCAGATCTAACTACCTCATTGAACCCCTTTTGCAGCATTCCACTAGAAGTCTTAGAAAAAATTTTAACATCATCTTTTACTTTATTCCCCGAGGACTCCCGTGACAAGAACCCCCGGGTCCTCACAAGTTTTTTGGAAGGTTAGCATTCCTTCTTCCTTTTTAACAGTCACGTCTGACGTGACCAATACCACCGCATCCCCAACAGGTAGGAACACGCCTCTGCTGCTCATTGGTGGGAGACACGTGGGATACCCCGACAGAAGCCGCCGCGACACCGGGTCCTCTCCGGGGAAGATGCCCCAGGGACTGGGCCCTTTGAGAATCAGCGGCCTGGACAGTGCGTGAGAGGATAGACAATCTATCCAGGTCCGCGAAGGAAGATGGTCTTGGAGCGAAAAGCAGCCGGGATCTCTCCCCAGGATTGAACCACGCTCTGCTACCATCTGAACCGCACCCCCGCGGAAGCGCACCCGACCTTTGGAAGCGTGCTGGGCCCATAACCCAGAGGTCCGTGGATCGTAACCACGCTCTGCTACCATCTGAACCGCACCCCCGCGGAAGCGCACCCGACCTTTGGAAACGTGCTTGCCCAAGGCGCTCCACGGGAGGGGCTCACCAACGCTCTCAGGAGTTCAGAACAAAAAAAACAACTTGTGGAACCAGAAATTTAATTTAACCCAAAATTAACAGCAAAATTAACAACAGCAAAAACAGAGCAAAATCGGGAACATCCAAGGTCCACAGTGATAAATTTGATAACAAAAGAATTTTACCAGAAGTCAATGTCACCAAGGTTGGCCAACCAGAATATCGATATTCAAAATTCAAGAACAACAGTATTTAAAAAATTCCCCCTTTCTGAAACTTTAACTTTAAAATTGGAATTGATAAATTAAATAAATAAATAAATAACAACAAATAAATTTCAATAAATAAACATAACAATTACAAACACAAAATACACAAAAGAATTGGCGTGCCGAATTTTGAGGTTGACAAAAATTAATTCCACCCGGAGACCTGTGGCGCAGGGCGGGCTCCTAATGGGATACTAACCTAACATAGAGACTACAAATAAATAAATAAATACTGTCACACATAAATAACAAAATATCACAGTTCATTGGTGGAGTGGCATATCACAGTCGTTCGTTTATGGCCTCATGGCACTGGAAAGAAGAGCGGCCTGCAGCTTCGGCAAGTGGGGACCAAGGCCATGTATGTCCCCTAGGTGGGCAGGCGGACGGACCAGGCCGGAACCATCATCTGCAGGGCATTGTCGGTGGGACCAAGTCCCCAGCTGGACCCCGAAAGGCTGCGTTGGGCAGATTAAATTACCGCATTATAGCACAGAAATCACTGATTGAAATGTCAAAATTACTATAATTACTCTTGAAAACCCAGAGTGACGAAATTGTGCGTCTTGCAGTCACGTTCACCAACGGCACCTATGATCCTTTTCAGGACGTTGCGTCACAGCTGGTGAAAAGAAAAAAAACAACACCGAATATTCCAGAATACTGCACACAGAAAACACTGGCCAGGAAAAAAAAACAACACTATAACAAATGAGGCGTGACATCACACATGGTGGGCAAAACGTCACGGCTCAGTATTATTATAACTTCTGGTCAACCACGCTGCAAGCAGCAGTTTGGTGTCAAAGCAACTGTCGCTGCTCACTGGATGCATACTTCGGAGCAATAATTAACTACTTTTAGTATTATTATAACTTCTGGTCAACCACGCTGCAAGCAGCAGTTTGGTGTCAAAGCAACTGTCGCTGCTCACTGGATGCATACTTCGGAGCAATAATTAACTACTTTTAGTATTATTATAACTTCTGGTCAACCACGCTGCAAGCAGCAGTTTGGTGTCAAAGCAACTGTCGCTGCTCACTGGATGCATACTTCGGAGCAATAATTAACTACTTTTAGTATTATTATAACTTCTGGTCAACCACGCTGCAAGCAGCAGTTTTTTGTCAAAGCAACTGTCGCTGCTCACTGGATGCATACTTCGGAGCAATAATTAACTACTTTTAGTATTATTATAACTTCTGGTCAACCACGCTGCAAGCAGCAGTTTGGTGTCAAAGCAACTGTCGCTGCTCACTGGATGCATACTTCGGAGCAATAATTAACTACTTTTAGTATTATTATAACTTCTGGTCAACCACGCTGCAAGCAGCAGTTTGGTGTCAAAGCAACTGTCGCTGCTCACTGGATGCATACTTCGGAGCAATAATTAATTGCTTTTAGTATTATTATAACTTCAGATCAACAGCGCTGCAATCAGCATTTTTTCGTCAAAGCGTCTGTCGCTGCTCACTGGATGCATACTTCGGAGCAATAATTAACTACTTTTAGTATTATTATAACTTCTGGTCAACCACGCTGCAAGCAGCAGTTTGGTGTCAAAGCAACTGTCGCTGCTCACTGGATGCATACTTCGGAGCAATAATTAACTACTTTTAGTATTATTATAACTTCTGGTCAACCACGCTGCAAGCAGCAGTTTGGTCTCAAAGCAACTGTCGCTGCTCACTGGATGCATACTTCGGAGCAATAATTAACTACTTTTAGTATTATTATAACTTCTGGTCAACCACGCTGCAAGCAGCAGTTTGGTGTCAAAGTAACTGTCGCTGCTCACTGGATGCATACTTCGGAGCAATAATTAATTGCTTTTAGTATTATTATAACTTCAGATCAACAGCGCTGCAATCAGCATTTTTCGTCAAAGCAACTGTCGCTGCTCACTGGATGCATACTTCGGAGCAATAATTAATTGCTTTTAGTATTATTATAACTTCAGATCAACAGCGCTGCAATCAGCATTTTTTCGTCAAAGCGTCTGTCGCTGCTCACTGGATGCATACTTCGGAGCAATAATTAACTACTTTTAGTATTATTATAATTTCTGGTCAACCACGCTGCAAGCAGCAGTTTGGTGTCAAAGCAACTGTCGCTGCTCACTGGATGCATACTTCGGAGCAATAATTAACTACTTTTAGTATTATTATAACTTCTGGTCAACCACGCTGCAAGCAGCAGTTTGGTGTCAAAGCAACTGTCGCTGCTCACTGGATGCATACTTCGGAGCAATAATGAACTACTTTTAGTATTATTATAACTTCAGATCAACAGCGCTGCAATCAGCATTTTTTCGTCAAAGCGTCTGTCGCTGCTCACTGGATGCATACTTCGGAGCAATAATTAACTACTTTTAGTATTATTATAATTTCTGGTCAACCACGCTGCAAGCAGCAGTTTGGTGTCAAAGCAACTGTCGCTGCTCACTGGATGCATACTTCGGAGCAATAATTAACTACTTTTAGTATTATTATAACTTCTGGTCAACCACGCTGCAAGCAGCAGTTTGGTCTCAAAGCAACTGTCGCTGCTCACTGGATGCATACTTCGGAGCAATAATTAACTACTTTTAGTATTATTATAACTTCTGGTCAACCACGCTGCAAGCAGCAGTTTGGTGTCAAAGTAACTGTCGCTGCTCACTGGATGCATACTTCGGAGCAATAATTAATTGCTTTTAGTATTATTATAACTTCAGATCAACAGCGCTGCAATCAGCATTTTTCGTCAAAGCAACTGTCGCTGCTCACTGGATGCATACTTCGGAGCAATAATTAATCGCTTTTAGTATTATTATAACTTCAGATCAACAGCGCTGCAATCAGCATTTTTTCGTCAAAGCGTCTGTCGCTGCTCACTGGATGCGTACTTCGGAGCAATAATTAATTGCTTTTAGTATTATTATAATTTCTGGTCAACCACGCTGCAAGCAGCAGATTGGTGTCAAAGCAACTGTCGCTGCTCACTGGATGCATACTTCGGAGCAATAATTAACTACTTTTAGTATTATTATAACTTCTGGTCAACCACGCTGCAAGCAGCAGTTTGGTCTCAAAGCAACTGTCGCTGCTCACTGGATGCATACTTCGGAGCAATAATTAACTACTTTTAGTATTATTATAACTTCTGGTCAACCACGCTGCAAGCAGCAGTTTTTTGTCAAAGCAACTGTCGCTGCTCACTGGATGCATACTTCGGAGCAATAATTAACTACTTTTAGTATTATTATAACTTCTGGTCAACCACGCTGCAAGCAGCAGTTTGGTGTCAAAGCAACTGTCGCTGCTCACTGGATGCATACTTCGGAGCAATAATTAACTACTTTTAGTATTATTATAACTTCTGGTCAACCACGCTGCAAGCAGCAGTTTGGTGTCAAAGCAACTGTCGCTGCTCACTGGATGCATACTTCGGAGCAATAATTAATTGCTTTTAGTATTATTATAACTTCAGATCAACAGCGCTGCAATCAGCATTTTTTCGTCAAAGCGTCTGTCGCTGCTCACTGGATGCATACTTCGGAGCAATAATTAACTACTTTTAGTATTATTATAACTTCAGATCAACAGCGCTGCAATCAGCATTTTTTCGTCAAAGCGTCTGTCGCTGCTCACTGGATGCATACTTCGGAGCAATAATTAACTACTTTTAGTATTATTATAATTTCTGGTCAACCACGCTGCAAGCAGCAGTTTGGTGTCAAAGCAACTGTCGCTGCTCACTGGATGCATACTTCGGAGCAATAATTAACTACTTTTAGTATTATTATAACTTCTGGTCAACCACGCTGCAAGCAGCAGTTTGGTCTCAAAGCAACTGTCGCTGCTCACTGGATGCATACTTCGGAGCAATAATTAACTACTTTTAGTATTATTATAACTTCAGATCAACCACGCTGCAAGCAGCAGTTTGGTGTCAAAGTAACTGTCGCTGCTCACTGGATGCATACTTCGGAGCAATAATTAATTGCTTTTAGTATTATTATAACTTCAGATCAACAGCGCTGCAATCAGCATTTTTCGTCAAAGCAACTGTCGCTGCTCACTGGATGCATACTTCGGAGCAATAATTAATTGCTTTTAGTATTATTATAACTTCAGATCAACAGCGCTGCAATCAGCATTTTTTCGTCAAAGCGTCTGTCGCTGCTCACTGGATGCGTACTTCGGAGCAATAATTAATTGCTTTTAGTATTATTATAACTTCAGATCAACAGCGCTGCAATCAGCATTTTTTCGTCAAAGCGTCTGTCGCTGCTCACTGGATGCATACTTCGGAGCAATAATTAATTGCTTTTAGTATTATCATAATTTCTGATCAATAACACTGCAATTAGCAGTTTGGCGTCAAAGCAACTTTCGCTGCTCACTGGAAGTCATACTTTAGAGTAATAATTGATTTTAATATTATCTCTGACTATGTACACTAACGTGAATAGAATTCTCATAGCATAGGCGTGTTTGAAACCTATTGACGGTGGTGCGATCTTCTGCGGCCTACATGAAGTACAAGTGATATATGATATATGAATCAGTATTACCACTCTTCTCAACCAAGGATGAAACAATTTATAATTGAGAGTTATGTTTTTGGTAAAGTGTTTTTGCAGCACTGTAAATCCAGCTGAATAATTACAACATCGATGGCAGCGACTCTGGCACCGCATACACGAAGCTTCCAATTTTTTGCCTCAAACTAAATGCATTGGATGAGAGGTCTATTCACTTTAGTGTACATAGTCAATGGTATTATTATAACTTTAGATCAACAGCGCTGTAATCAGCAGTTTGGGGGTCAAAGCAACTGTCGCTGCTCACTGGGTGCATACTTTGGAGTAATAATTGCTTTAGTATTATTATCATAAACTCATTAAACAATTATGCTATATTTATCAAAACTGTTTACTTCTTGTTTGTGTTCAAATCGACAAGCTTAATTATTTCCGACAAGCTTTTAAGTGACTGTGATTAACAGTTACAGAAATAATTACAATTACGCAAATTAAACAAAAAAAATACAGTGAAAATACAATGGCTTAAACACTTTACAGAAGAGAAGTTTTTCGGAAGAAAATTACTAATAAGAATTCAGTGCTAAGCTACCGTAAGATTGGGAGACAATCATCTATAGATAAGTGAGTATAAAGACTGCCTTTCTGAACGGTATCACCGATAATTATTTTTAAGAGTTTGTGTTTCAGTTAAAAAAAAGAATATGTTTTTATTTTAATCATCCAAATTAAATTATTATTCTTACAACTTCAAAATAATATGCAAACTTGTTAAGAATTGAATGTGAAAAGTTACTAATCAAGATAAATTATCATAGTGTTATAGTATCATAGTATTTTCGTAGAAAGAATGTTGCGTTGAATGTAAAACAAAAAGCATAATATGTACATAAAATAAAAATAACACTATCAAATTCTCTATCAATACTATTGCGTATGTTTTGTATTGCTTCTAAGCTAGAATGCTTTGCTATTTATATATATATACACACACACGCAAAAACAAATTACTTTTGAAATAATTTGGATTAAATATCCTATACAAACAATTAAGAAAACACTTACAAGTTGTTCTAAAACATGCAGATAATTCTAAATTTTTAAAGTGAGAAAACCTCTCCTTATTAACATAATTATATACTGAGTTCTGCACTAAAACTATGGACTATCTGACTACGTGTACACATAGACCGAGTTTTAACATATCACAAAGAATGTAACAATCAACACAAATAATTGAAATTTAGCTTACAAGAATTTTAGAAGCTTAGGTATCATATAGCATAAGATATCAGCTTCAAACTCAGTACATATATTTAACTAACAGGAAATGATTCATTATATAGTACATTTTTACTAAGTTTATTCTTTAGGCCTAATCATAATCGCGGTCATCTTTTGAATATAAGTACTTTTAAAAGAATCTTTTTTAAGGAATTAAATTTAAAAAAGATTTATTGTAGGAAATATTTTCCAAGTTTTTGCTTTAAAACACTGACTGATGTTTTCGAGAGTATAAAACAATATCACAAAAGTCTGTAAGAAGCAATGAACATTGTCCTCACGTACTCCCTAGTAAACCCACAGTAAAGTACATAAAGTTGAACAAAACCAATAATCTTCTGCTCGATTTCCTCAACGTTAAAGAGTGTCTGTGGATTTCCTCAAGACCTTATACATACATTGTAAACGTTTTACAGCAGCTATCGTATTATAGTATCGTAAAGAGTTACAGTACCCAAAGTGGCCATTTCATTAGTTTGAGAGTACCTATTGTAGATTTCATATTATATTTTCAAACTAAATTTTTGCTGTATTTATGACTTTAGGCTTTATATTAAAACTCTAAAGTGTAACATGCATAAAAAACTCAAAAAATTAATACCAAATTATGATACTAATCATAAAACAAATGTGTTTTTAATGTATCGTATGAATAGGACTATATTTTTTATCAGCTTAGTCCGTATAATCGTTCTTGTGCGTTCCCTTTTACAAACTTTTAACATTTGTTATTTCCCTTCATTTTAAAATTCAATTACTAATCAAATTATACAGGGTGTTCGGAAAAAAACGTTTAAGAATTCAAAAGGTCAGTGCCCACATAAAAATAAGCAAAGAAGTTCCAAAAAAACATATTATGTCCTAATGTGCTTTGTTAACCCTCTATTCCCCATTTAGGTGTTTACATTATATAATTTTTATTTCCGTATTAAGTTCATATTTTGCATGAACCTTTTTACAATAATCTTTATTTTAAGGATAAAAATTATTTTTCTGATTTGTATTTTTTTATGGTGGCCATTTAAACTTTTCAAACTGAGATACCTCAAAGGCAGTAAATCTCATAGCCACAAGCTGCCTACAAACTATCGGTCATCATTTTCTACAATCATCTGTCTTCTGAGGTTCAGAGGATGGAGTTGCCGACTTATAAGAGGGTCATAGCGGACTATATCAAGGAGGAGGGATTACTACTCCACACGGGAGTTTTTAGATGATTGTTTTGTTGACCTAAGGATCTGAGTCTGAGACACCGACTGGAAGTTTTATCATTTTCCTCAGTTTTCTTGTACATATATGTTTTTGTGTTTTATGTAATTGATACAAATATCTATGACGCTGTCAATTCCGCAGTGGTGGGTAAAAGACAAAGAAGAAGGTATTAGGTAAATTTTACTAAATCTTCACAAGAGACAATAAAGTTGACAAATTAAATTATATAGCAAATATGACAAAGTTTATAAGGATCTGACAAGAAATAACGGCGTTATTTAACTTTTACTGTTAATTTGCATTAATAATAACACACAATCAATGTATTTATGCAGAAAATCTCAATAACTTTGTTATTTGAGTCAGATCCTTACACATTTTCTATTGTTTGTTAGATAATTTAAATTGTCATTTTTTGCCTCTTGTAAAACTGTGATAAAATTAACTGGTTTTAAGCAATGTGACTTTTAAAATGTTTAATGGCCGCCATTTAAAAAATATTCATAAGAAAAAATTATTTTTCCGAAAATTAAAATGGGTGTGATAAAGTTCATGCCAAATATGAACATATACAGAATGTCCAGTTTCCACCTTTACAAATTTTCCAGGTTATTAAGCAGATAAAAAAAGTATAAATATCTGTCATAAAATGTTTTCAAGCTCCTAGGGGCCATTTAGTTTATTACACTCAAGAATTTTTATTTCCTTACGGGTGTTTGTATCAAGTTTATATTTGGCATGTACCTTTATTACACCAATGCTCATTTTTAGGAAAAAAATTCCCGATGTGCATTTTCAAATAACGGCCTTTTTAAATTTTTAACCTCAAATGCCTCAAAAACAGTAAATTTTATTAAAACTCTACGAAAAAGTTGACAAATTAACTTAGCTAAACAATGATACAAAGTTTGTAAAGCTCTGAAAACAGATAACAGAGTTATCGTGATATTTCTGCAAAAAAACACTGATTTTGCATAATGATTATTGCAAATTTAGGTTATTTTAATAGGAAAATCTCAATAAATCTGTTATTTATTGTCAGATCTCTACAAACTTGGTATCGTTGTTTAGGTAAATTATTTGGCCAACTTTTTTGTCACAATTTTATTTTGATAAAATTGACCGTTTTGAGATATCTGAGAGTTTGAAATGGTTAGCATTTTGAAAATTCATATCTTTTTTCCTGGAATGAGCATTAGTGTGATCAAGATACATGCCAAATAGAAACTAAAAAAATAAAATAAATAAATAAAAAACAACCCGTTACTAATATAAAAATTCTTAGGTGTGAAAAACTAAATGGAGGCTAGTGGGTTAACGAAGAATTTTGGGATATATGTTTATGGGAACTTTTTTGCTTATTTTGATGTGGGAAATAACCGGTTGAACTCTTGATTTTTTTTAACACCCTTTATTTGTCAGAATATACTTATATATTTAAATTTTTAAATCTTTGTAATTTTGAATTAAAGGTGAAATACTGAACAGAGTCAAACGAAATGCTTCCAGTTGTAATAATAACTTTGTGAACAATTATTTCATGTTTATTTATTTTGGGTTAACTTTTATAACGCTTTGTACTGTCATTTGCAATTAATGAACGTTTTATTTACACTGGAGGATATAAATCTATTTGATTGAAAATAAATTACGGTCTTTTGTAACTTATCAATCCATAACAAACATTGTGGGAGTGTTGTAATTGCCGTTGCACATAAAAGTTTTAAGTAAACCTTTAGAAAAGCTTTATTTGCATCCACTTATTCATGGCTTTTAAAGTTTATTTGAAGATACAAATTTCTTTTACGATTTTTGTAAATAATAGTTAGACTCCAATAATTATTTTTAAATATTCTGTTTGCAACTAACAATTTCATAGGTAGCTAACAGTAACATAAAGAATTAGCTAAGTAAATTAATATATACTAGTATTTGTGTTGCTCGAAATCGAGCAATATATTTTGGTGCCATTTAAATGTTACTTTTAGTTCGTAATCAATGACATTCAACCAATCCAATATATTGTGAATATCTGTAATGACCGTAAACTAAACGTATTTACAGCTAACCCCTATACTTATGAATTTAGGGCAACCCCTAAGGGGCATGGGGCGAAGCCCCATCGAGCCGTAGGCGAGTAAGTTGTTATAAAACTAGAAATTATAAGATTATTTTCTATTCATGCAACAACTATATTAAAATTATCGTTGTAAAATAAATACCGTATTATATTTTTAAATTTTAAGTAATAACTTTGATATCGCCGAATATTATAAAGGTATTCCTATATTTTGAATACGGTATGGTAACATTTTTCAATTTTTGTCGGGGTAGTGAATGGTTTGCAATACAGGCCTATATGTCTAATTTAAATGTACTCATCAGTTATATACCGATTCTAAGGTAGAATCGGTGTAGAATTTTAGGTAGAATTTTTACCTCTGTAGGGGGACGACCCAAAAATTGAAATTGAAAGTATCTATTAGTGGAAAACAAAGCCGGAAACCCGACCTTTAGAGAAGGATGTCCTAGTCAAAACTGGGAGTCAGTACTTTGCATAAAAATTGTATTGCCGAAAGTAAAAAATCGTAATAGCTCCCGATATATTAGACCTTTTGAGGCCAGGCTTGTGACAAATTGCTAATTTTCCTAGACTTCCTTTACGTATTCCTAGACGTCCCTTATAGTATTCATCATAAAGTTATTGGTCTGCGTCATGTCATACATAAATCTATAGGGCTATATATTCTGAGTAATTTTCTACATATACGACTTAATTCATTTAAGTATTTAGGAAGTTATTGATAGGAAGTTTTTTCGACCAAATGATTTCATTTTAAGTTTGATCATCCACCTTTTTTTAACTCGGCCATAACTTCAAGGTCTGGTTTGTAGCGTTGTTGCCCTCTAATATTGGTCTTTAGTTTGATGAACCTATTAAGACTCACCAAATTGATAAATGCCTATAGATGTCAAATGTGGTTTTCCTTTGTTGAAGATCTGTTTCTAATCCATTGCGATTCATAATCAGTTAATTCGTATTATACGGCTAGCGAATATCAGTGATTGTTGACAATTAGAAATTCACAGTACTACACGAAATACATATCCATGAATTTTTAATTGTCAGCAACCACTAATGTGCGCTATATTATAAACTAGTCTTAGAATATGAACATCATCCTTCATCAATTTGGCGAGTTTAAATTTGGAAACACAGGTGTCAAGGCTCAGCTAAGCTGTTGATGAACATGTTGACGAATTTTTTAATTTAAGATTTCTTCCTCCTCCAAATGATCCGGTCCCCTGGAGAGGTAAAAACACTATATATGTCTGGAAAAGCTGGCCAATGGTACGTATCTACGTACAGACTTTCAATAATTAGACTAAATTGTTTCAAAAATTACTAAGACGGTCGGGAACATTTTTAAGGCAAGGACATTTTTATTGCAATAATCTATATCTATAAAAGGCAAGGCCCTCGCTCACTCATGACTAATGTTCCTGATTATAATTTACAAAGGAGGCTGAAATTGAGTACACTGATTCTTGAGTACACTGGCCCAAAATACGAAAATGTAATGGTTTTCATTCTAATCCGACTTTAGGCCCCTGTCCACAAGCTTTTAAATGTATTGGGTTCTTCTTATGGATAAATATATCATTAGACACGTGATTACATAGACGGATGTTATTTTAAAGATCAGTATAGTTCAATAAGCATGTTATACAACAGACTGAAGCAATCATAATGGGTTTATTAATATTATCTTTGATTTAGCCCGCCAAAATACGGTTACATAAATATATATATATATATAAAAGTATATTTTTAATATACTTTATCATCCGTGGCTAAACATGGGGTAGATAAATTTGTTATTAAACTAAGTAACAAGCTTGCCGAATTAAAATTAACAAACTAAAATAAAACGCAATACAAAATATCGCCATCAATACAAGGCAGCTATTGTACATCATGCGGCTAATGGAATGTGAACTCTGCACATATACTACAAATGTCTAACTACAAGAACAACAACGAGACTCACATTTGACTGGTACCAAATGAATTGGTTGTTAACTGCTTAACATTAGTTAAACTGAATGTTATTATATACTGTTTACTGAAGACTATGAGCCTGAAATTTTTATTAAATGGATCCCTAAAATTAACATAGTCCCATTTAAAATAAAACATTATTCATAACTTGTTCGCAATTAAAATAACCACAAATAAATTTAAAATTCGTTATTATTACCATCGGTTGCTTAAAGTGGAATAAATGACACTTCTTACTTGGTCTTTAACAGCCGTTTTTTTTTTTTTAATTAAATTTTTAGGAAAAAATTCGTTTACAAACGAATCTCACGATATCACTGTGTGTCTGAAATCCTTACAAAGCATGGATTGAATGATCGGAAGTTTTTCATGGTGATTTAGCACGCGTTTTGATGAATCCTGACTGAGTTGGTTATTTAATCTAACCCAACCGGAATGACTACTACCACCACGACTGTGCACCTAGCATGTACCACCGAGCACCTGTGACTGTAGCGCCTACCCATATCCCATATCCAACCCTCATATCCTTTAAAATAAGATAATGATTTGTTTATCACTCAACTGATTTTCTCCATAAAGGGGGTTTATAAATTTTTCTTGTTTACAAAATGAGAAGTGACTTTTTTATTTCTGAAAACCTTTCCTCTGTGAAAATGTATTGATGTTTTACCATGACAAAAAAATTATGTATATATATATATATATATATATATATATATATATATATAAGTAGATAGTATCATGTTACTTCTGGCTCACTTTTGGAGACAATCAAAAATCAAACAAATTTCACAGTTTTTTAATACAATTATGCAATATTTTTGCCACTTTTTGGCTAATTTTCAGCTTTTGTCAAATTGTCTTAAAAAATATGCAATTTTAATGAAATTTTTAACAAATATGCCTAAATTTTCTACAAAATAAAATTTTTTTAAAAACAAGTAAAATTATCACATTTTATAAGTATTTTTTCAATAAAATTAATAGTTGACTTTTCATAAGGTAATTTAAAATTTTAATAGTATTTTTTCAATAAATTTGACTAAAATAGTAATAATTCATTCTAATTAATTTCAGTAATATCATTTTTGATTATATTATATTCAAGTCATTTTTCAGATATAATAATAATATAATAATTTGTTTTACTAGTAGCTACTATATCATAATCAAAATCTGCATTAATAATAATATCATTTTTTGAACTTGAAATATTTGTTGGATTTTTTGTAGTATCAATTACATAAATTGGTCTATTTTCTAGAAATTCTGTTGGACTATAATACATTTTACTACTAATATAATAAACTTTTTTGTAATCTTGATACATTTCATACATAATTCTAAATTTTTCATTGTTTATATCAAAATTTTCCAATTCATCAGGGTAATAATGACCATTTAGTTTTACTCTTATATTTTTTACATACATACTATCAAATTTAGAAGTATCAAATAACTGATCATTTGTTCTTGATTTTTTAAATCCAATTATAATAAATTTTGGATTATAAATATTTCTATAGATATTTGTTATATCAAAACTTAAATTCTTTCCTGTAATATTTTTTTGTTCAATGCATTGCCAATGATTAAAATGAAAATTTACTTTTTCAAATTTGCTTAGTTCATTAATTAATTGAATTTTACTTGTTGTTTTGTATTCAATTATAGGAACTCGAATAAAAAATTCATCAATTGTTATTTTACCTTCAGTTGGTAATGTAGCATTATCATAAGATCCATCAGCCTTTTTAGTTTTCCATCTAAAAATTGCATCATTATCTTCTGATCTAATAAATGTTATATTAAAACCTCCTTTGTATATTGGAATATTTACATTTTCAAAAAATCCTAATCCAAAATGAGATAAATTACCAATTGCTTCAAATTTATTTTTAAAATTTGATTCAAAACCATTATTTATTTGATTTATTTCTGATTTTGAATAAGTTATAGTACCTTTAATTGTACTTAATAGACCAGGATATTCAATTTCATCAATCAATTTATTATGTTTTCTAACTTCAATTTTTGAAAATAAAAATGGAACAAAATTATCAATTAATTTTATATTAGCACCATTATCATATGCATTTCCATCAGATTTAGTCAATTTACCAGATATATAAAATTGAAATTTAGAAGTACAAAATCCATCTCCAAAATCTATATTAAATTCAGTTTTTTTATTAGGTTCATTTAAATGTAATTTAGATAATGGATAGAAATTTTTGTATTCAGCTCTTTCAATATCATTTACATATTTTTTGTAATCAGCCATTTATTAAGGATAAATTTTTTAAATCAAAAGCTTTTTTAAAACAAGTAAAATTTTTATAATTTTATGATGTCAAATTTTATAATTTTTATGTATCAATTTCATTTTTACTTTTAAAATATTCAATTTCAGTAGCATGATCAAGTATAAATTTTGCTGATATTTTTTGATGTTCTAAAATTAATTCCCAATTTAATGTAAATGCATAATCATGAATGAAATATTCAGTTAAATCTTGATATTTACAAATCAAATCAATATAATCTTTTAATTGATAATTTATGAATTCAGTAATAAAATCTATAGTTAAATTTTGATGTTGAGCAATTTTTTGCCAATTTAATTTATTTTGAAACAATCTCATCATATTAATACTCAACTCATATTTTTCAGAAATATCATCCCAATCATCTTTGTTTAATTTATTTTGGTTTCTGATAATGAATAAATCAAATGAACTGTATAGAGCCATTTATTAGGGAGAAAATTTTGTAAAACAACTTTTCTTTGAATTACAAATACAACATTTTGATTTAATTACATTTATATTTTTCAATTTTATTATCTGAATATCTTTAGAATTAGTTTTTTGTTTACATTTAAGACAATAAATCAACTCCATTTATATAAAATAATTATTGTAATTTATCTATATCATCTTTAATTAGTATTATTTCAGCATTTAATTCTTTTATGGATTCATTGACTCCATCAAATAGAAATTTTAGTTCTTTTTCTAATTTTTCTTCTAAATTTTCAACATATTTTCCAATATTAATTAAAAAGTCTGTAATTTTATTTAAATCCTTTTTAGTTTCTGAATGATCATTACCAATTTTAATAATTGAATCTAAAACTTCATCTAATTCTGATTTTATTACAACATCATATTTATTTATACTTGGTTTAACATTAACAATTCTTTTACCATTAATACTTATATAATTTTTTGATAAACCAATAGCATTTACTAAACTTTCAGTCTTTTTTACATGACTTTTAAAACTTTTACTAAAATTATTAAAAAATATATTTAATTTAGAATTTATATAATCTTCTTTAATATTAATTGGATGTTTTTTCTGTCTTCCAAACAGATCAAATATATTTTGTGAATCCATATTTATTAAGGATTAATTTATTTATTATACCATCAAATTTTTTATTATTATTTAATTCATTTAATATAAAAATACATAAATGACCACAAATTGGTGGATCATTATAATTTTGAATTTGATTATCATTATAAAATATATTATCTTTTCCTAGATATTTAACTAATTCTATTGGTGATTTATTAACTATATTTCCATATGAATCAAAATAATATTTAATTTTATCTTTTTTATAATAACAAACCCAATGAGTTCCATTTCCATCAAATGAATCTAAATTTATAATTCCACATTCAAATTTATTAACTTTATTAGGTAATATATCTCTCATAAATACACCTCTAAAATATTTTATATTTTTACACAATTTTTCTAATTCACCTAATGTTAGTGGTTCAAAATTTTTTTATAATTTTGTTTCATATATTTTAATGTTTTTTTATCTAAACCAGATCCTTCTACATTTTTTAATTCATGATCTAACCAATCAACAAAATTTCTAAATTTAGGAATTATAGATTCTTTTACTACTTTTGCTCCCTTTCTAACATTTGGTGTATAATTTTTAACTATAGGTATATTATCAGCAAAATCTAAAATTTCTTTTAGTAATCCACCATTTTTTATTTCTTTTAATTGATTATATGAAAATTCAAATCTTAATCCTTTATTTAATTTTTTATGTTTATTTAGTTTATTAATTTGTCTTTTAGATAATAATATAATATCTTTTCCATTTTCATTAAATTGATCAATATTAAATTGAATTATAACTGATTTTTTATTTTTAAATGCTAATTTTATTTTTGATTTTTTACTATCTGTCAAGTTTATATTTGTTTTTTCCATTTATTAAGAAAAAAATTTATAGTTTTTTATAATATAGATTAATATAATTAATGAAAAATTTTATTAAAATTTTAATCCTACTTCTAAACCCATACCAAATTTTCTTTTCATCCACATAGCACCTGATGTTGGTAATGCAATTAATCTTTCACCAATTCCATGATCATTTGATGTTACTATATCCCATGCTTTATCTTGTAAAATTTTATCAGCTATTTCATTTCTAGATTTTGTATCTTTATGATCTCTATAAAATAAATCATGTTCTTTAGCAGCTTTATCTAAATCATTTATTCCAGGATCACCTCTTTTTACTCTTTTATTTAATTTAGTTCCAGGCCCTAGATATTGATAACCAGGTACATGTAATTCAAAAGGTAAATTATTTATAACATCATTTAAAATACCTGATCCATCTTTTAATAATGGTGATGAAATATTTGCCAAAATTCTTTTTAAATACTTAATTCCTTCAGGTTTTTCAATTAATTTATCTAATTTATTTGATATAAAGTCTTTAATTGCTCTCTTTTCATTAAAAAAATTATTATTACCAGCTTTTTCTTGTGCATATATATAATTAATAATATTATCTAATTTATTTAAATCATCTATAAATCTATATTCAATTTTATTTTCTGTATATTTTCTGATTCCTGAACCTTCAATTTCACCTTTTAATTCCCAAATATGTTTAATTAAATTAATATATTTATCACCTTTACTAGATTTTGGTTTCTTACTATTTGGATCATTATTTTTATAAATTGAATTAGTTTCCCATAAAATCTTTGAATAATTATTTAAATCATCTTGTGCATATAAATTATTATCTGGTTTCTTTTCATAAGTTAATAATCTCCATAATCCATGTGTTCCATTATATTTTTTATCATCAATTATTAAATCATCATTATCAATTACAGTTATTTTATCACCAATCATAAATGATTTTTTATGTTTATTCCAATATAAACCAAATTTATCATCTTTTGTTCTTGGTAAATATTTTTGTGCTAATGGACCAATAATTTTATCTAATGTTTGAGGTGAAATTAAATTTGGGTCAATAAATGTCGATTCTTCTTGAATTATTGGTTGTCTGATTGGTCTAAATGGAGTACTTGAAGGTAAATTTAATTCTTCAGTTTCTGGTATTGATATATTGGCAAAATTATTAACAATAGGTACCAATTCCATAAGGTTTTTATTTTCATTTAAGACTTCACCAATTTTATTTTCAACTTTACCAATTGCTGATGTTATAGGTTCATATGCTTTTTGTTTAATTTTTTCATAATTATCTTCAATTTTAATTTGATTTTTAAATTCTTTTATTAATTTTTTCTCAATATCATCTAATTTTTTAGCTTTATTAACAGATATTTTATCCATTTATTACAAAGAAAAATTTAGGTTCAAAACAAATCATGTTAACATAAACACAAATCATGTTAACATAAACACAAATCATATTAACACAAAACACAAATTATGTTAACACAAACACAAATTATGTTAACATAAAAACAAATCATGTTAACACAAAACACAAATCATGTTAACACAAAACACAAATCATGTTAACACAAACACAAATCATGTTAACATAAACACTAATTATGTTAAACACAATTTATTTTACTTTATTTCTGTAATTTTCATTAAATATATAAATACTAATGAAATAAATAATACTAATAAAATAAATATTCTATCAATTATTGAATCAAACATACAACAAGCCATTATCATTATTTAATATCAGAAAAATTTTTCATATATTTTCCATCATTTGATTTTTTTAATAAATTAATAGTTAAAAATCCATAGTCTTCTTTCCAACAATCATTACAAATAGTTTTAAATTTATTAAATTTCATATCTGATCCAACAAAATTATTATATATTTTTTTCATATAATGTTCATTTTGTTTAAAAATGCATAACATATTTAAATTATTTCTAATTAATTGCATATCAACTTTTGCATAACATTGTGATAAATAAATACATGATATATTTTTATGTCTACCCATTATAAAATATTCCTTAATTTTATCTTGTTTTTCTAAAATACAATCATCAAAAACTACTAATGAATTTGGTTTACATTTATTTAGTGGAATCATATCATCACATGAAAAATAAGAAATTTGTTTATTAATATTTGATTCTATATTTTTAAATCTTTTTTGTAATAATTTATAAGATGGTTGTTCTAATGATTTACTAAAAATATATAAATTTGAATATGGAATTAATCTTTTATAAATAAAATTTAATAATAATGTAGTTTTACCAGATCCACTTGTTCCTATAATTAATAATCTAATAGGTTGATCATTTTTATTATTTTTATCATATGATTCTAATTTTATATTATCTTTTTTTTCTAAAAATTTCTCCATTTAAATAAGATGAAATTATTTAAAATAATTGGTCATTCATCCAAACTAGAATTAAGATTAGAACATCCAATACATTTAGATGGAAAATATAGTATTGGTTTAAGTGGATTTTATTCAGATAACTTTATATCAAATATACCAAATGATTATAAAAACTGTTATGGATATTCTATTAAAGATGAAGATGATAAAATTGTAGATCAATATTTTGATATAAATAAAGGAAATTATACAATTGAAGAAATAAAAAATATTTTTATAAATAGTTTAAAAGAATTTAAAAAGAAATTTAACAAATTTGATGAAAATGATTTTATTTTGAAAAATGATGGACCATATATTATAATAAAATCTCCTGTTAAAATTATAGTAACAACAATTATAATTGATTTATTAGGATTAGATGATAAAATGATTGAACCAAATGTATTAACAAAAGGAATAAAACTACCAAAAATTAGACCTTTTGATGTTTTTGAAATTCATTGTAATTTAGTTGATCCTAGTTTTGAAAATCATAAAGATCTTTTACATTTACATGAAGAATCAGAAATTCTATATTCATTTTATCCAAATGTTGAATATGGATCAAAAATTAGTGAAAAACCAAATGAAATTGATTATATTCCTTTAAAAAATATCAATAAAATTCAAAATATTGTAATATCTATTCAAGATAGTGATGGAAATCTAATAAATAATGAAAATATTAAAAGTATTGTATATTTAAGATTAAAACAAAATTTGTAATATAAAATTTATCTACATAAATAATAAAAACAATAATTGATTTAATTAACAATAATGTTATATTTAATAATAAATTAATTGTATTTAATAAACAAAATAAACCTTGGTTTAAAAGAAAAGATTTTTGTTATATTTTAAAATATAAAAATTCTAGAAAAGTTTTAATTGATAATGTAAAAGAAAAATATATAAAACTTAAAAAATATCAAGTGTAACCAACAGTTACATTTACATAATGATGATAAATTAATTTACATAAAAATTATAGGTGTCACAAATTATGACACCCTAGAAATTGATGTACAAACATGTTTTTCAGATGCCCTAAAACAGGGCGTCAATAAAATAGATAATAAAACAATGTTTATTAATGAATCTGGTTTATATTTATTAATTTTAAAATTAAAAAAGTAGAAAACAATAAGGATAGATTAAAATTTATAGATATTTTTAGAGGGGACAATTTGTCTCCCCCTATCATATAATGAAAAACATACAAAACTTATTAAAATTAGGTAGGACCCAAAATGGGTCCTATATAAATTATAATATTTATTTTAAAAATTTTTAAAGGAGGTAACCTTATTATACAATAAAAACTTAAGGGTAACAAAACGTTACCCTTCTTAAACATTCAAAAATATTCATAAATATAATAAATTATATACAAATTTGAGACCCGTCTTAAAGACGGGTCTTACTTATAATGATAATAAAGTAAAATTTATAGATATTCTTAGGTTAGATATTCAATAAATTATTGAATATATTTAAATTTATTAAAGAAAATATTTAAAAATATACATAAATTATATTATAAATTCAATATCATATGGTTATAAATTATTAATATAATTTTGATCATTTTCTTTAAAACTTTCTTTAACATAATTTTTTATTATATTTATAAATGGTTCTATTATAAAATTAAACTTATAATGATATACAAAATAGTTTTTATATTTAAAAAGATATATTAAAAATTTATTTGATACTTTAGTTTTAAATAAATATAATTTTATATCAAAATCATTATTTATTAATTCTTTTGGAACAATTAAAATTTCCATTTATTTATAATTATTTTTATAACCCCAAGGTAATGTATCAATTTTATTTTCACAAATAAATCTTTTGTCATCTCTATTACTTAAAGCTAATTTATTTATTGTAATTGTATATAGTTCATGTTTAAAACTTCTAATACAAGTCATTTCTCTATATTGTTCTTGGTCATCAAATAAACATTTCTTAAAATCATCCATGTGTAATGTTTTATCAACAACACTTTTCTTAATTCCTTTACATTTTACAGGATTTTTATTATTAAATTCATAACTATATAATTTTGATCTTAAACCACAATATTCTTCTAATATTTCACCATTTAACTCATCTTTAAATTTACCAATTATTTTTTTTATTCTTTTCACTATAGCATTCATGTTCTTTCTTATAATCACTTGTATCAAATTCATTAATATTTTCTTTAATAATTTTATATGGATCCTTTTTAAATTCCATAAAATAACTGTCTGTGTCCATATATAATAACCTTATATTTGGATCAAACTTCTTTAATTTTTCATAATAAAATTGATACATATGTAATTTTGATAAATCAAGTACTGCAAATCCTATATAGATTGGTTTATCAAACTTAACCTTTTCTTTTATCATATGTGAAGCAATACAGTCTTTATCAAATATACTAAATGTTTTAAAATTAGGTTTTTTTGCTTGTTTTAATGAAAACTTTTCATCACCTAATTTAATATCACATCTATTTCTAACATTTTCCATAGTTTTTCCCAAAACACTATTATTCATCAATTTAAAAAAAGTCTTTTTCAAAATCTGATGTTGATTTGGATCTTAATTTAGTATTTAGTTCAATATATTTTTTCATATAATCATCTTGATCAAATGCTATAACTCTATTAACTTTCTTTAATTTTAATCCTTTTTGTAGATAATATTTTAAGTTTCTTGAATGAATAACATAATCTTTTTTATCAAATAATGTTGTGCAAAGCTTATTATTATAATGTTCAGGTGCTAATGGTAAATCTTTATGGTCATCATATAATTCAATAGGATATTATAAATCAACATCTAATATATATCCATATTCAGCATTTTCATCTAATTCTAATATTGTTTCTTCCCATTCATTTAATGTATATGTATTAGGATTCATCCATGTTATATCTTTATAAGGTAATTTTTGACTTAAAGCCCATCCATATAGATTATTTGCATCTATATATATAACATATAATTTTCAGGTTTTGTTTTATCATAATTTTTTGTATATTTATTGTTTGCTTTACAATATCTAGTTATACATTGTGAAATACCACCTCTAATACCTTTTTCAATCATTAAATACATATTATAATCACTTATTAATTCTAGTTTAATTTTTGTTAATTTTAACATAGAATCCCAAGCTAATGATGGTGATGTTAGATAATGTGCTGGATCTAATTGATAATTTTTCAAACAAACATATCTAAAATTTTCAAATATATCAGCTAATAATAATACATCCTGAATATTATATAAATCTGAATAATTACCTAATGTTTTTACTTTTAATTTATTCCAAACTTTTATATAATGTTTATAATCATCATCACTTATATTTTCATTAGTTAAACAACTATAAAATTGATCTTTTTCTAATATTTTATCATAGTTTAATTTTTCAACATTATCAATAAATTCATATGGAAATACACCTTTAGAAGTTAATATTTTTAAAGTTTCATTATCATATTCAATTATATCATTTTCTTTTATAAATTTATTTATATGCTTAAATTCTTTAAGATTTTTAGCTAATTTTTCAATTGATGTAGCCATAAATCTAAATGTATCTACAAATGAGAATTTTATAAATTTTCTAGGTTTATCACCTTCAAATTCATAACCATAGCCAGAATTTACTGAATAGTTTATATATTTTTCATCTGTATTTGCTAACAAATCAATTTTACCATATTTTTTAGCCAATTCTTTTATAAACAAATGTGTATCATAATTTGAACTATTATGACAGAATATAGGAATATTTTGAGGAAATTTTAGATTTAAATTACAATTTAAATGTGCAGCACCCCTAAATTTTCCTGTTAAATGGCAATGATCTCTTACTTTTATTCTTTTATCATCATCAAAACCACTATTTTCACAAATATGACAAATATTAGTTTTTTGATAATTAATTTCTTCTTCATTAGTTAAATTCATAGGCTTTTTATTTTTTGAATTATATTTTTTAGCTATATATTTTGAAATTTCATCTAAATATTCAAATAATTTATTTGGTACATTTATTAATTCTTCTTCATTTTTTGCTCTATAACAAATAGGTTTATACATTTTATTAGTTACTCTAGATACTAAATAGATTGTAAATCCATATGGTATATGTTTTTGAATTTTATTTGTATATGAGCAATTTGGATTATTTTTACAATTATCAATCTTTTCTAATATACTTTCAAAATCCATATAAATTACATATGGATGTTCAAACTTTTTGTAATAGTTTTTAAAACTTACTTTTTGACCAGGAAATGGCATTATAGGTCTACATGGTTCTAATGATTTACAAATTTCTAAATGATTAGATAAGTCTTTATTTTTATAAAAATGAGTCAAACATCTTCTACAAATATATTTTTTATTTTTATTTTTTTGTGTTAATTGCTTGGATACTAACTTGCTTAGATCTGTAATCAATATATAATGAGAATTGTTATCAATTTTATGGTATAAAAAATCAATTTCTAGTTTTGTATTATAATGTTCAGATATTTGTAATGGCACTATTTTTTCATCTTCATCAATTCTATAAATATTTATTGACATTGATGGATAATTATATTTAGAATCAAATGATCTTTTTTCAAATAATTTAATATCTTTCAATGTTATTGGATAATCAAAACCTTTAAAAATATCATCATTTATATATTTTTGATATTGTTTAACTCTTTCAGCATTTTTGTTTGGTTTATCAATAGCACATCTAATTTCATAAATAAAACAATATTCATCTTTATTTTTAAAATTTACACAACATTTTTTATTCTTAATTTCATTTGGTAATTCTATATATGATCCAGCATTTAATGAATTATTTTTAGATAATTTTAGATTTAATTCAACACATCTTTTTAATGACCAACCAGAGCCTTTTGATGGTTGATTTAGTTGTTCTCTAATTATTAATTTCTTAAATTGATCATCAATAAAATCATCTATATTTAAAATATCTGAACTTTTTATGCAAAAATACATATTACTATTTTGAATTTCACCATTTATTAATTTTCTTTCATATTCACATTCTAAAGCCATCTGTCCTTTAATATTTTTGAATTTTTGTTTTTCTATCAATTTTTTTATTTCATTTCTTTGAGTTTCTAAATAATCATTAATATCTAAATCATCATTTGAATTTGTTAAAATATAATCTTGAAAATATCCTTTTAATGACGAAGCTTCTTGAATATTTATTATATTTTCTTTTGGAATTGGTTTATTTTCAAAATAATCATTTAATAATCCAATCAATTCTTTTCTAGTTTTATTAACAATTTTAATACTATTTTTAATTGCTAAATTTTGAATATATTTAAATGATCTATATTCTAAATTATTTGGATTTTCTTTAATTTTGTTTAATCTTTTAATTAGTTCATCTCTAGATAAATTTTCATAATTTTTGACAGATAATTTTTTTGCAATTTCATTTAATTTTTCTATATTAAATAATGAATAATTTGTAAGATCAAATGTTTCTTTAATATTTGTTAATTCATCTAAAGTTTTATTTTTATAATTATATATATTATTATTTTTACACCAATGTTTTAATTCAAATATTTTATTATCATATTTATGTTTATTTAATAAATGTTTAGTTGAGTTATAATGTCTATCATAATTTTTATATAATATATTTTTATTACAATAAGGACAATTAATATTTTTATTTGTTCGTTCCATTTATTAGGGGTGAAATTCTTTATTTATTAAAAATAATTTTTACTTAGAAATAAAACTCTTAAAAATATAATAAGTATTTCCACTTTTTACTAGGTAATTTATAGTTTAAATCATATTTTTTTTAATAAAATTTGAATTTTTTTAAAACAAGTAAAATTTTGTCTTCATTTTTTTATCATGTTTTTAAATTTTCTAGTTTTGTTATATTTTTGTCATGAATTTTAGTTTCTAAATGTCTTAAATAATTATTAGTCCATTTAATATTTCTTCCACATTCACAAAATTGTAGTTTTAAAAACATTTCTCTAATACATTGTATACAAATTGCATTTTTTCTATCTTTACTATAATGATAATTATTAAAATTTGAAATATCTTTAATTTCTTTACATTTATGACATTGTTTTTCATTTAATTCAATAACTTTAATATTATCATATAATTTTTTATAATACAAATCCTTACATTCTTTACAATAATGATATAACCCATCTTTAGTATTTTTATCTTTATAAAATTTAGATATATCTTTATATAATTTACACCTTAAACATTTCTTTTCCATTTATATAAAATAAAATTTACAAATTGGTTTTTTTCAATTCATATTCATAAAAATTTCCAATAATATCTTCATTATTTTGATCTTTTATACTATAAGTAACAGGATTTGTATTATTAATTTTAGAAATTATAAATATTTCTCTAGACCAATTATTTTTATATTTATTAGAAAATGTTGATTTTTTATTTCCAATTCTAACTCTATCATTTATTTTAAATTTTGATTTGGTTATTATTTTTGGTGGTTTATATTTAAAAACAGTATCTAATAAATCCTTTTCATTATTTTTATTTACTTCAATTGGTTTCATTTTAATTGTTGAATGATATGAATTATTATATTCTTTAACAATTTTTGGTAAAATATTTATCCATCTATAATTTTTATTAATTTCAAACTGTATTTTCATTTTTTCATTTTGTGTTCTATTATACCTTTCTATTATACTTGATTTTTCTTCATTTTCTGTATGATACAATTTAATATTATATTTATTTAATATTTCTTTAAATTCTTTATTGATAAATTCTAATCCTTTATCTGTATGTAAAAGATTAGGTGATTTATGATTAATTTTAATTGCATCCTTAATTATTTCTTCAAATGCTCTAGAAACTGTTTTTCCATCTTTTTTCTTTAATGGTTTTGACCAAACATATTTTGAGAAAGTATCTATCACATTTAACATATATTTATAACCATCATTTTCTTTTTCATAATTTTTCATTATAATTAAATCTGCTGCCCATAAATCATCAATACCTAATGTAATTATTTTTCTTTTTAAAAATTTCTTTCTAATTGGAGCATGAATTTCATTTGCTTCAATTATTTGTTCATTTTTAGTTAATTCTTTTTTAATTATAGGTTTAACTTCTTTTTTTAAAATTTTACTTTTATTTGTTTTACAAATTGAACATTTAGTAGCAATTCTATATAATCCATTTTTCATTTCAACAATTTGTGGATTAATATTTTTAGTTTTTTTCTTACATTTGTGACAATGAATTGGTTCATTCATTTATGTATAATTTTTTTAAATAAATGGATATGTGTTATAGATGTCATAATCAAACTAATTTTACTATTATTGGAAATTATGTAGGATGTAATATATGTAAAAGAATTATTTATGAAAAAAAGATTAAGAGAAAAAGTAATAAGAATAAACATCTTAAACATATTTTAAGAGAATTTAACCATTTTCAACCATATAAAACACAACAATTAATTAATGAATTATATATTTTATGTATTTCCAATCATTTTGAAATAACACCTAAGAATATAAAATTATTTTTAAAACAAAGGAATTGTACAAATTGGATATTTTACTATCAATTTTTAAACAAAATATACAATATTGATTTTGAATTGAATAATGAAGATAAAGAAAAAATTACACTATTTTTTAATAAATATTTATATTTTAAGAAAAGTAATATATCATACAAAAAATTATTACCTATGATTTTTAAATACTTAAATATGGATTTTTGTATAAAACCTAATTATGATGATGACTTTTTAACATATCTATCACAAACAAGTTTGTGATATTTTTTTCTATATAAATGGATCTGCTAGAAGAAATTAATAATATTGGAGAATTAAGATTTAAAGAATATAAACCATTAAAAAGTTTAAATTTAAATGAAAAATATAAAATTGAAAAATTTGAAAGAATTAAAGATAAATATGGATATACTATTATTGTTGAATTAGAAAAATGTAAAGTACATTTACCAAAAAGATTTACTAATGTAATTGATGATAAATCGATTAAAGAATTAAATAAAAAAGATTTACATTTAATTATCACTGATATTAAGACTTTTGATGATAAAGAAACTGCTTTAGTTAAATTTGAATAATTACTACAATATTATTGATAATAAACCTTAATTTTACTTGTTTTAAAAAAATTCAAATTTTTTTGAAAAAATACTACTAAAATTTTAAATTACCTTATGAAAAGTCAACTATTAAAAAAATACTTATAAAATGTGATAATTTTACTTGTTTTTAAAAAAATGTTATTTTGTAAAAAAATTAGGCATATTTGTTAAAAATTTCATTAAAATTGCATATTTTTTATGATAATTTGACAAAAGCTGAAAATTGGCCAAAAAGTGGCAAAAAAATTGCATAATTGTATTAAAAAACTGTGAAATTTGTTTGATTTTTGATTGTCTCCAAAAGTGAGCCAGAAGTAACATGATACTATCTACTTATATATATATATATATATATATATATATATATATATATATATAATATATTTGTCAATACGGTTTGAGTAATTAAAGTATTAAATTTTTCTTAGTATTACAATATATTGTATGTCTAATTCCTTATACATAAGTTGATATTTTCTCATTCTATGCTGTTTTATCAGTTTTAAAGTGTTATAAAATTTACACGGTGTTTAAAATTCTTAATAGAAATTAATTTTTTTAATTCATCTTACTTTATAGAACTTAAGGTGTGTGAAGTTCCCAATATTCTAAATACTAAAAAGTGGTTTATAAAAAGTCCTTTTATAACAATTATAATGGCTTCTTTAAGTTATATATCAGAGAAAGCGAAATTAGGCCAGGTAAAAACTAACATGTTATTGAATGTAATTCATTAAAAAAAAGATTCGTATATTATTTAAAGAATAGGAGACTTGGCCAAAAGCGTCTAGTTTGAAAAGGCTGACGAGTGATTAGCAAGAGCGCTACAACAAACAGTTAGGTGTCAAAGGAACCGTCGCAACACACTCAATGTCGATAGACGATACTTCATAGTAATAATTACTTTTAAAATTACGTAATGTTAAAAGTAGATCAAATCACTTTCAAAGCAATTATTAAAATGGTTGAGGGACACACTGTATACGTATACAGTGTGTCACTCTACCATTAGATCAAAGTTAACTGGAGTTTTCAGTAGGTAAGAACAATCAAATCTCACTTTACAACATGAATCCCATCTCTATTATTTCTTAACAACTCCTTTATGTCTTCTGAACGTTTCGACAAACAGAATTTAAACTTGACAAAATGGTTACTTTTGTTAAGACTAAAATTTAGGGGAAACTGAGCATATTTAATTTTTTTTTTATTTATTTATGATTCAAAACTTGCGGTTATCTAAATGGAAAAAAACAGATATTTTTAAAATCAACAACAAAAAAACATTTTAAATCCATTGTGTTTTCTGTTGAGGCAATTTCAAACAACGTATTATAGAAAAATATTTTCCCTGTAAACTCACACTGGGTAAAAAGGATAACCAGACAAGGAGATGAAAGGTTGCACTTGAGGGCAAGGATATCGGTTATCTGTCAGACTTCATCAAACCTCGCTATCACAATTAAGTCTGCACATTTTAAATTATTTATTTGAATGATAATGTAATAATGTACTCATTCATTAATTCGTTTTGTGTATACCCATTGTACAGAATTTTTTTTTATTCGTGTTTTCAATAGAATTGAAAAGGTTATACGATATCATAATACCATAAAATAGTATAGTACGTTATAATGTTTTTTATATGATATCCTAACTAAATAAAGGCAATTCTTTGTAGACTACCATTATGGTCATAACACGTAAATTAAAATGTTAACTATAAGTCTGATTTCCATTTTAATATTTTGCTACAAATAATAATTTTAAGAACTCTTTTAACCTTATAGCAGTGGAATTAAAATACTTTACTCCAAGTCCACAATAAACATTTTAAAATTTAAACATTTCCTTCTTTTAACACTTTAATGTTTAACATCTAATGGAAGATAATACCATTCTTAATTAAAGTCTACCTACAATTAAAAATATATGTATGGAGGCGATAAGGTAAATTAAATAAAACAAATAAAATTTTAACATTATGGTGCTCACCTTTGAATCCAAAGGTTGAAGGTTTGATACTGAGAAAAGTTAGTAGCTTTTTGAAAAATCGATTCCGGACTCAGTTGCCATTTATAATTAGGCTTTTAATTAATGATGCTTTCTAGATGTTCGATCTTAACAAGACTGGGGTGTGGACCGTTCCCCTTCAAAACGTTAAAAATGCCACTGGCGTTGATAGACACAAAATAAAAAAATTAAAAAACGTGTAATTGTTTTGATATACTGTAATTAGTAATACAATTATTTAAAATTGTGAGTAAAACTTTACAGAGAAGGTTGTTGTACATGGTGTCTGTAAAAATCTTCATAATATGGTTGATTGAGTCAAATAAGCAAAACAAGTTTGTTTGAAGGCATGTCCTAAACTGCATAATACCCAGATAGCCGTAATTTTATCCACTTAATAATTTTTATTGCGGCGATGCAATGTTTTAGGAAGTTAATATTTGCCTTAGACCTTTAAAATACCAATGACCATTTTAAAATTAAATTATTTTTTCCGATGTGTATTTGCAAAGTGGCGATCATTTAAAAATTTTAAATTCAATATCTTATAACCGGTATATTTGATCAATATCTTTTCAGTGACAGAAAAGATGACATATTTAATTTAAACTTGATGTTTTACTAAAGATATCAAGTAAAATATCTTTACTACAGATATTTTACTAAAGTAAGTTTGTAGGGACCGAACAACAAACTAATAACAGACAAACAAATAAACAGAGTTATTGAGATTTTTTGCAAAAAGTTTTTTCAATTTTATTAATTTTATATTAAAGTTATTGAAATATAAAACTCACAATAACTCCGTTAGTTGTTGTAAGATCCTTACATGCTTGGTATCATTGGTTAGATAGTTAAATTGGTCAACCTTTTTATTGCTTGTGAAATATGTACCTGTTTTAAGAAATTTGAGTGTAAAAAGTTAAAATGGCCACCATTTGAAAAGACACTTTGGAAAAAAAATAACTTTTTTTCTGGAAATGGGCATTGGTATTATACATGTCTATTACAAATATGAGCTTCCAACAACAATAAGTCACAAACATAAAAATTATTAAGTGGAAACAACAAAATGGCAAATGTCTTGGCAAATGCACATTAGGAAATACCTTCACATAATCGTTTTTGCTTAGTTTGATTCAATTATGAAGTTTGGTAACAGACTTAACAGACTCCCTGTTCAGCATTATAATTCATATGATAAGTATTACAATTCAAAACTACAGTAACATTTTAGCTTCACGTTCGGGTTGGGGGCGAAACAAAAGGCCTGGTAAGTTGATCAACTTACATGGACAAGAACCAGAATAATTCTCAAACCTGGATACGATCCAAGCTATTTGCCGAGCTAGTCATTCACCTTTACTCTTTAAGACCTTAGGAGTTCTTTTTTTCATTCTATTGCTTTTACAACTTAATGAGGGATGTATTACTGTAGTTGAGAGAAGTTTCCGTATTATTCCTATGTAATCATTATGTGTGTTAGAGTAAGCTAAGAGTGGAAAGTCGCTTGTATTAATAAATTTGCTATCAAAACGTTTGTATAGAATTCAGAGTAACAAACACGTTATAAAAGAATAACGTTCCTGGCAAACCTGCACACTACATAGTTACAGCGACGCCGGTTCCCCAATCAGGCAACACGGTAGACGAACGTGACCGGCACAGCAATTATGTCGACTCAATCATTCATAGCTAAAGAGTTATCTTATTAATTGTTATTATGTGGTTAAAAATTACATAGGTGGTTGCTCGGCAGTTTCCTTTTGTTTCCTAAACAATAGGCTTTAAAAATATTGGGAAGGCGCTTAGTAATCTTATCTGCAGTGCCACCGATGTCTTTCCTTGAGCTCAGCGGAAGTGACCGTTATGTTGGTATGAACTTACTCGCATTGCCTGTGTGTTACAATGTCGTCCCCTAAAGTTAATTCCAATTCCTCTGTCTATTGATAATCCCTGAGTAAGGTTGGATGATGCGTACTGTATACCCTCTCTACTTCAAGTCAACTCTCACCTTGCCGCGGTGCTCTTGGGGCATCTCGCTAACGGGAGCTCTGGCAAGGGGGAGTGGGGAGTGCCTTGGTGAGTCCAAAGGGCACAGACCCGTCGTATCTCGCTCTCTACGGATAGTGGGTGCCTCGGTGAGCTCAGGACACAGACCCATCGTATCTGCTCTCTTGTGTGCTGTCTGGGGACTCTGCCCTCCTAGTGACCTGGGGCTCTCTCGCTTGCGGGGGGGGGGGTATCCGGGGGGTTGGTAGGTCAGTCCCGAGTCATGGCAGTACACGCAAGAACCTACCCTGGGCCGGGGTTTGGCGTGGCTTGCTGGCTGCGTCATGCCTCAATCCAGGAATAGTGGTCGGACAATTGGCGGCTGATCACGAAATGGGTCCGCCTAAGCTCGCGACCTAGTCGTGGGCCGTGATGGTGACCGCCCTCTTCCTTTAAGGAGGGGGTGTTATACGGGGTGCACCCTAGTCGTACACCTAGGGTTCCCCCGGTGAACAGATGTAAGGGTCCATAGGAGAATTTATTCTCGAAAGCCTAGTATCTGTCTGGAACGACAGTGTGCACTCCTATGCTGTAAGTGGGTGAAGTGTCGGCCCACAAGGAGTATTAATTTCTTAGGCGTATACCGGAAGGCGCGGGTGGATGTAGTGTCCATCTTGGCGGATGTAGTGTCGGTCCCGGTACCGGGGGTTCAGGGCTTGCCCTGGGCCACCTGGGAGTGAAAGGTCAACCCGGGATACGGTAGTTGCAGCTGGAGCCCGGGAGTCTTGCTACCCCCCCTC
The DNA here is from genome assembly GCA_030545055.2 of Neoaliturus tenellus. Classification (NCBI taxonomy): domain Eukaryota; kingdom Metazoa; phylum Arthropoda; class Insecta; order Hemiptera; family Cicadellidae; genus Neoaliturus; species Neoaliturus tenellus. The sequence goes on from CM061531.1 coordinate 97,186,037, forward strand.
TCTCCAGAGTGAGGCTTGCCTTCATGCGTCTCTCGACTCTAGTGTTGGTGTAGTGCCACACAGTCCGCCGCGTGTACCAGTTGTGTAATGCATTGGGAACAAGTTGCACGTCCTGGGATCTGTAATGGGTCGGTGGATCAATCAATGGTAGGGGAGCTTTCTCTCCAGAGTGAGGATTGCCATCGTGCGTCTCCCTTCTCTGGTGCGGTGTAGTGCCGCGCAGTCTGGGCTGTGTGCCAGTTGTGTAATGCATTGGATTTTCCCGCACACCCCGGATCAATCAATGAGGAGCACAAGTGCTCTCCCACCAGGCCAGAGACTCCTTCTCTGGTGTGCGACAAGGTCGTAGCACGCAGTGAGGGTGCCGTGTCTGCCCGGCGAAACGGCCTCGTAACGGGTGCAACACAATTCACGGTGCTCAGCCATACTGATTTGGTGGGTTAGCTGGGCCTAAGATGCGTGTCTGTGCGCTTCACAGATCGTTCAAGAGTCGCGATAAACTCTTAGGATCACTTTTTGGGTGGTGATCCTCGGATCATGCTTTGTAGTGCCCATGTGTCCGTGGGCGTGAGGGTAATACGACAACCGGCCCTCACGTCCTGAATCCAGGGAGGCTGAGTAACTAAATTTTGATCCACTGCAGGACACAATAAGATGGGGGTGGCAAGTGATGGGATAACAGATGACGGGCTCCGGAGCACCCCATATAAGACATGACACACGGAGCCGGGTGATAGCTAGTGACGGAAAAGCACATGATACGAGCCCCCGAGCACACCACGGACACGGACCAAACAGCACTCGAGTCAGTTCTGTGCCGGGCCCGGCTTACCACGGTATGCCGGTTCACTTGGCCGCTCTGACCGAACAGCTTTGCAGAACACAACCCGCCTGATCCGCCTGGGCCCCGCACCCAGGCTTCGATCGGCACAAAGGGTTCAAGGTAGCACATTGTTAATGGTGTAGCAAATGGGTAATACCTCGGCTCACCAAGACATCCAGCCAGTCCAGCGAGGATAGCAACCTAGCGAAGGACACAAGGCATTTTGGATCCAAGCCAGACGGCCCAGTGGGGATAGCCACCCTACATATGGGCGCAGTCACGGCACCTCTCGCCCACCTGGGTCAGGGAGTGGTGGGGGCCCTAGGGTCACCATTTACCTCTCGGCCGGGGAAGTAGCCGTCGGCTCCAGGCTTGCCTGGGGCTGGCAGAGGTGAATCGGGAACGCCTAAGCCTACCATCTCGTCCTGCTTGCAGGGCCTGGTGAAGACCGGGATGGCGACCACGCCCACCTGCGTCCAGCGGAAACGTAGCGTGGGGGTGATATACGGGGGCCTAGGCCCCCGGCGAACGGATGTACGGGTCCATAGGGGAACTCCAGTTCCCGAAAGCCGAGCATCAGTGATGATGCGACATCACCGCTAATGGGATGTAAGTAAGTGTGGCTAAAATGACGGCTTACAATGAGGCCCCATGGGGTGGGCTACACACCAGGATGTAGTTAATCAGGTACTGGTACTATGGGTTTGGGGCTTGCCCACACTCAGCAATGAGTGTGCCTCTAGATTGCGGACGGATTCGTAGTGATTGGTGGTGTCGGGATGGCGCTGGGTGTCATGCCTGTCTGCCCGACAGTCCTTTGCCTCTTCGCGCCAGATTGTGGCTGCTTAACGCGCCCTACTTCTCTGGGGACAAATATGGCATAGCATCCTCTTTGGCTGTAGCGGCCGGGAGGGTGTGAAATTGTGCGGTCAGGCATTGGATACCTGTCTGTGGGAGTACTCACAGATCGTTTGCAGTTGTTACCGATAAACAACGAGTGCTTGTGTAGCTTAAAGAAAGTGCGCGTGCCCCAACGGGGGCCGTGGCTCGTTCCGTCGTTGCCCGCGGACAGCCGAATCGTGGTGTGTCTTCGGACACGGAGCGGAATAGGTCAGAGGACCTCTCGCAAATATGTAATAAACCACACGGGGTTTTGCCGATTTCTATATATGTCTATTGATAATATACAATAACACTAACCAACTGTTAACCATCTAAACACTAAAGTGCGGTTAGGATAATCATTAGTTTAGGTTTAAAATAAATGTAACGACGAATTTAAACAACATCTTTGCTCTTTTTAAAACTAGAATATCTCATTTGACCGTCTGACGACTCCATTAGGCGGGCTCAGGGCGCCACAATCAAGACGCATGGCTAGCGGCGCACGTGACCTGCATCCATGACGAGGAGCCAGGGCTGGGCGAAAGAGCGTATCATTCAGCGGAAATTAGTACAACCACACCACCGCCCTAGCTTTGATTTTGTCTATTTTATTATATAAATACGGTTATATAGTAATTCCGTAATATTAGTATTAATTTTATAAAACACAAGCAACTGTGTTCCAATGTAGTTGTTATTTATTTATTTAAAATATGCAAGTGTGTTTTACAAAATATAATTTTTTAGAATGACAATATGAAGTTAGTGTCTTTCTGTAGTTTTGCTTACAATTTTATATTTTATAACCATGATTATATGTCCAAAATGAGTAAGAGATACTGCGGGATTATAAAATAATCATCACGACTGTCTAGTGATATTTTAACGCATGTTAATCAAATATTAAGAATTAACTTTTCTGTTTCAGATTTGTTGTTATAAAGTTATATGTAATTTTATATATGTCTTTAAATTATTAGTTTGTTTTGAATATTTATTCATATGACACGCAAGCAAAATTGTATTAAATATTTCATGAATAAATTAGAATATACATCATTCGCTGATTGTAGACATACATGTAATTGAAGAAACACTATTTTATAAATTAAGAACCGGACAATAAAGGGCTCTAGTTTCTTCGATCTTCGTATATTGTGCCAGCGAGTCGTTTAACTTTTCAAACTGGCTGCGCTCCAAATCCCCCGTCTGCCCTCTAATATTACTTCACAAGCTATCAAATTGTCCCAGTAATTTTCTATATTTTTTAAGAATATATTAGTTTAAAATATATTTATAACATTATTATGAGATAAACCAGATTAATGTTTCATAAGTTCACTAATTCTATTTAATTTAATCTTCTATAAAATTGTGTTTAAAAAATAATCAATAATGTGGTAATCTGTTTCTAGATTGTTCAAAACCATTAACCTACATTACAGTCTCCTAGTTTAAAACTTTATCGAAGAGAATATCCTTTGAATGGTCCATTTCTTAGGAGTGTACTAGGGATTTTTAATTTAGCTAACTGAACCATTCTTTTAACTAATCGTTAACTAATAGTGCCTGTCAACTGAGTTAATGACATGACCTGTAGGGCTTTTGTGAATTTGTTTATACATGGCATTTAGTAAATACCGGATGTCTACAAGGTCTTGCCCTGATTTCATAGCTTTGCTGTACGGACACTTTTATAGCCACAAGCATCTTACATTTCTTGTTTTCAAGGGAATTTAATCTAGTTTTTTTCTCATTAATTTGTTAACACCTAAACTCAGCTAATTGATAACAATGTAAATTAGATATAATGTACTAAAAAAATGTGATGGCCTAACTGAATTGCCACCTCGTTCACTACACCTGGCCTCTCTGGATTTCTTCATGTTCACTGTTTGTCAAACATTTGGTTGATACTCCAGATCCTAATTTAGAAACTCCAAAATATAAAATAATAAATGCAGTGACGTTCTTACTCAGGAAATGCTAACTGGAAGAAAAACTGGTTGCTAAAAAACCAACTATAAAATGCCGCCTAGAAGCTGTACGGGTAACCCAAGGCGCACACATAGAAGTGTATTGAGTTAGTGCAAAGCTGTAAAAAACTTTAAAATTTATTCTTAAAACTAAAAACCAAACTCTATCTTTTTTTTAGGTAGAGGCGGGAAAAATGCAATACGCATACAGGTAGCCAGCCTGTAGTGTGGGGCTCCCCCCAAAAATGGGTTTACCCACTAAAAAACCTCCTCTACTCTTTAGGATTCTAACCTGGAATTGTTTATCACATTACTTCAGGCTAGGCCTAAATTTGGCTTACGCAAGTGGGGCTCGCTCCTTATCCAGCCGCTCGATCAAGGGATCTGGGCCACTTCCCGGTTAAGATCGGTTTTCTTTTCCAGGAGAATGCCCCGGACGAACTGTGATAAACAATCCCAGTTGCCCTCATCCTCCAAAATCTTTTGGCAGACCGAGTCCACCGAAAATGCACCAAACATTTTTGTGGCCTACAGGCGGGGCCCTTCACAACGGGGCAGCGGAAGAAAGTGTGTTCCGCATTGTCGGGAACCCCCGGGCAATAAATGCAGTCCGGTGAACCGGTCTTTCCCATCCGGTTCAGGTACGACCGATAATAGGCGTCGGGGTTTCCTTCTCGGCATAGACTGGTCGTAGGCCGAGACGATCAGCTCCATCGTGGATGGTTCTAGTCCCTCGGACCCAGCCTCACCAGGATTCCCCTGCGCTCACCGAGAGATGACTTCGGTGAACTTGACAACGTACAGTTCGTTGGTGTTCCACCGGCGTGGCCCTTCCCGAGATGCGGAAACTCTACGATTTGCCTGATCATGCAGGTCAAAAACAATGTATTGGTGGTCGCTACCTGTGTAGTCCTCCACAACCCTCCAGCCAGAGATCCTCGGAAGGAGCGACTCAAACGCAAAGGTAACGTCGGGGATCGTGCCACTCTGCCCGGGGCACCGAAAAGTAGGTGTGTCACCCTGGTTGAGGACGACAAGACCGGCCCTGGCGATGAAGTCCAGGATGTATTTCCCCTGGGAGTTGGTAGAGGGCATTCCCCACTCGACAGCCCAGGCGTTGAAATCGCCACCAACGATGACGTGCCTGGTGGTGCCGAGAACGCACTCCTCTAGGCTGTATATCTTGTCGCGGAAGTCCTGGACTGCCTCGTTGGGGGTGAGGTAGCAACTGAAGATAGTCAAGTCCCAACACCTAACCAAGACGAATCCTCGGCCACGTCCGTGAATCCGCATCGAAACATCCTGCGTGTTACGCGCCCGAAATGCAACAGTACCGAGGCTGTCGGAGATCCAAATGTTTGGGTCTCTGTCCCGATACTGTTCGCTGATAAGGAGCGCGTCAATGCTGAGTTCTCGGGCTAGCTGATCGAGAAGGTTATCAGCTCCCCAGGATCTATGAAGATTGGCCTGGAGGATGCGAATTACCGGCCGCTGCCTTTTGCCTGTTCAAGTGCGGCTCTGAAGGCACCGCACTGACCAGACCCGGGTAAGTGACCGAGGGCACTGGAGCCTGAATCCTTGCAGAGGAAGCAGGAGGGGCTCGAGGAACATTCCTTGCGTTTGTGGCTTCCACAAAAAAAGCCTGCATCTGACCCAACCGACTCTGAGGTGCTGAAGGCTAAGCAGCTTATTGGCGTGTTTTTTGCCCATCTCAGCAACAGCCATCCGGAGTTGACTTCGGTTAGGCTTTGTCAGCCATACCCTCACACCATCAGCCGGTATCTCCGGGAGTGTCACCTTAACCGCACAGGTCACCTCCTCTTCGGTGGAGAGGGCATCAAGGTCCCGAATCTCGACCGAGCACTTCGGTTCTAGGGCCTTGATGGAGCCTTTGTCCCCAAGTGCAGTCTTGAGGGAAGCGGCAAAACCAATCTTGTCATTCGACTTCCCCAGTTCGAGGAGGACATCCCCGTTCTGGGTTCGCCGAATAGACTTGATAATGGTGTCAGTCTCTTCCGGTCTGGCCTGCGATCTCATCTGACCCAGAACATCGTCAAAAGATCGGCCCCCTAAGGGCTTGATCAAAATTGCCTCCGTACTGGGCTTCTTAGGCCTGGGTTGTTTAGGCTTTCTGACAGACTTGCCAGAGGCCTCCCCAACCGGGTTTGAGACTTGCGTCCGCTCCACCCTCAACGCACTTTTCGAAGCTGCCTCCGCACGCTTCAGCCTCCTCCTTTCCCTCTTAGAGAGGCGTGTCTTCCAGCTCCCCAAAGTTGTTGAGGCAGAGGTCGCTCCAAGGCAGGATTACCCGCCGGAGCAGGAACCTCGGCAGGGGTAGCCGCTGGAATCACGGCAGCGCCCGGGCCGGATTGAGTAGCCTGGACAGGAGATGTCTGCGATGATGCAGTGACAAAAACCGGTCTCGGCACTAAGTCCACCTCGACAAGCTCAGGGCTTCCCGACCAAGAACAGCTCTGAATCTTCTTTCGCTTTCTGGCTTCTGATTCCGAGACTCAGCAAGATGAACTTGAGGCGAAACAGAGATCAGTTGATTCATGACGTCACGCTCCTGATTCGCCGCTCTCAGCCTGATCTTCCGGCATTCCTCGATTTCCTCAAGGAAATCCTCCAGTTTTGGATCTCCGTCCTTTATCACCATACTGACGTTCTTCTGAATAAGAAGAGCCTTGGACATCTCCTTCAATAGAACTTTCATCTTCTTCAGTGACTGGTCCTCCTCATCGCTCTCATCGTCCTGCTGCTGCTGAAGCATTTGCAGTTCAAATGCCGCACGAAGAGGGCTCTCCCTGGAAGGAATCCCTTGGATCTTGGCTTGTGGTATTACCGGCTCGGTCACCTCCATCGCCAGGTCGATCTCCTCCTTCTTCTTTCCTGATTCGGACGACGATCCGGCATCACCAGTAGCCTTGAACGGCACCGGCGGGGGGTCGGAGACCTCTGCAGTTTTGAGCTGCGCTTAAAGGCGGCCTGCTCTATCTCCTTATCATCAATTGTGTTTACGGATTTCATGTCCATGCTTTTGGGTCACCAGCGCATCGTGCGTTAAGGGGCGGCCCGTTCATTGGCCGAGAACGGGTGTACCCTCGGAGGTCCCTCCTACCGTAGGAGAAAAAACGCCCCTACCCCAGTTCCTCGGGGCCCGAACCTCCATTTGCCCAGCACCGATACACACAAGGTGCCGTACCTGCTGGGGGTCGCCCGTGGCAATGCAGAGTCCGATCCCTGCATCCATGCCGCACTTCCTGACCAAGGACCGAAATGGCTGGCTTCTGACGACACACTGGAGAAGACCATCGGCAGTGCGAGGCACGGTAAAGCGACAACATGTCATCGTAGCCAATTTTACCTGCGGCCGCACCATACCTGCTCTGCGGGGGTACGACATTGTGTCGTCGCTGCCGCTTGAGGCGGGCGACGACACAATGTCGTACCCCGAGAGGGGAGGTTTAACGAGGGACTGACAGCTAGAGATCAACGACACTTCGCGTAGGAAAGGAGTGAAATTATCCCAATTGTAGTTGTTATTAGATATAGATATATTTCATAGAACTATGATAGTGTAATACCGGCCTGATCATTGGTGTGATAAAGGTTCATGCCTAATATAAACATAATACACCCATCCGTTAAGGAAACTGATATTATTAAGTATAAAAAAAAAATGTCAGCTGGCGCCTAACAAAGCATTTTAGGACATGTGTTTCCATATTATTTTGATCCAATTATCTAAAAATCTATAGATAAAGGGTATCTATAGAGCGTAAAGATAGAGGGTATTTAGATAAAAATTTGAATTTAACAATATTTTGGTCGAAAAATAAATTTAGAAAAATCCTCAACCCCAGGAAAATTGTTTCTAGTTATAAAGTAGAACTTTAAAAAGCGACATTAATTTAATAATTGCCACAACACTTGGAAGGTTAAAATATCAATTTCCAAACATGCCATTTTGATTTATGTTTGATGACTAAAGTTAGGTTCTGCACTGCACTTCTGATTAAGAAAATTTATCTTTGGTGATAAAGTTTATTTGAATAATATATTATTACTATGTCGTAGCGAATATGTCGTTGCTAAGGAACACAAGTAAATTATACTCATAAACTATTTCTGTACACGTATTTTTGTATTAAAATAACCATAATTCGCATTAAATATAGCCTAATACAAAATCAATGTCGCCAGATCCTTACAATCTTGTTATCATTGGTTAGATAATTAAATGTTAAAACTTTTTTGTCACATGTACATTTTATCTAGGTAAATATACCGTATTTCAAGATATACCGTACCTTAATTTGAACTATTTTGATTATTTTGACCCAATTAACCATATTATAAAGCTTGGTGACGTACTTTAAAGATACCCTTATAGCAAAACCCTTTTTTATTATGAATGTAACAGCAAGTAAACCACACTGTCTGAATGGCAGATGAGTTGTCCTCATCCAGCATCTACAGAAAGACAAAGTCTCTGCGGCACTTGGGACCGCTAGTCTTCTAGGCCGAACACTCATCAATCATGAGTAAGGTGTATCGTGTCACTGACGTGACTCTGCCGATAGAAGCCCAAGGATGCATAAAAAGTCTAGTGACATAGGGATGTATAGAAAATAAACAATAATTGCAAATTATGTTAATTACATCTTTACTAATTCAAACTGTAAAGATACACATAAAGGTATTTTTAAGATACATTTAATCGGCGTAGCGGGGCGCGGCGCCTGACGGCGCCTAACCACCTCTGAGCTTGACAGTCAGTTTTGCCAACTCCAACTGTAGGGCCTAAGGTTATATTTTCCCTTAGCATCTACGAAATAACCCACATGGAGGAAGTATTAAAGGGGTCAATAAAGGTAACGGTAAAATTTAATAAATGTCTAGTACACTTAATTGAATTTGCTGTATATGTTGGCCTAAGAGTGTTTTTGCAGTCAGTTGATGCTGTTCAGATACAGAACAAAAAGTTCAGATTAAGTCAGTTTTTGTCAATGTTATTTATTGCCTCTATGTGAAAACCCCTGATTATATTTTAGTGTTATGCTTTTAGCGTCCAGTAGTTGAAACGAATTATACTATTTCTATATCTAAAAACTACTTTATTGTAAGATTTCAGTAAGGAAAGATAAATAGCATAATCTATGTGGGGTGTCCGCCGACGCCGAGAGAGCAGACCTGTGCGCCAAAGCAAAGCCTACACCTCAGGCTATGCAGGTAGCCAAGCCGAGAGAGAGTGAGAGAGGAGATTAGCCAGGGTACGACATTGTGTCGTCGCTGCCGCTTGAGACGGGCGACGACACAATGTCGTACCCCCGAAAATATTTTTACTGCGCCCCAACGGGAGCAGGTAAAATTCAGACACAAAGTCGTACAATCCTGGAAGGACTGTGAGGAGGGTCTCACAGCTTGGCTCAGGTACCCCGGGGTCACCATAAAGCACCCGTACAGTGGAAAGCCCACTGCCCCTGAGGGCAGAAAAACTTTATCTTACCATCAAGTGTTTTCATACTAATCGGTTTCTTTATCAGGGCAAGACTTTATGGGCACACGGTATATATAATGTGGTAATTATTATTCTCATATTTGACATTATTTAAGTAAATTTATACATACCCCAATTAATTAATATATACCTACTATACTCGGCGATTCGCGATGGAAGTTTAAGTCTGCAAACGATAAATTTAAAATAACAATATTAGTGGGAGCTCGTTCACTTTCTTCACTTATCTCCTGGATTGGCTCGGTTGTCCTCCAGCGTTCTCCTTTGTAGTAAAACCATGTACTTAGTCAACGGTTATTACATATTAAAAGAAAAAAAACTTTGAGTTGTAGGATTTTGAGTAACATAATAATAGTCAACAAGATATTTACACAACGAGATATTTTAACTTCATTAGATTGTACATCAGTTAAAAATAATCTATTTAACAAATTAAACATGCCCTTAAAGAATTTAAGAGCAATTAATGACCTCGAAATTAAGGTGATATTAATCTTGTGTCGATGAGCAATGAAGAACTTTAATTCCTGCTGAATTCATAATGCAGCAGTACCAGGGGGTCGAACTTATGCTTTATAAAATTACTAAGCGTCACTTTCCTTTCTCAGACTATGCTCGTTCTCTCCACTCACTTGCCCTCTTCATTTTTGAGACGAGTTAATTCCCTAAGATCATTCGCTAGGCCAAAGGGTGCTGCACTTTGGTATCAATTTCTTGAGCCAAAGGTTAAAAGATAATTAGCAAAAAATTTATGTTTCATTTTGTAATTATCGAAAATCTCCATAAGGATAGTATGACAAATTTGAAAGGCTCTACGACGTGAACCGGACTTTTTCAAGCCACAGGACCAAATCCAACTGATTCCTTGAAGCCAAAAACTCCCATATTAAAACAATAAAATAAAGCAAAAAAAAACCTTGGACAGAAAAACTTTTTGCCCTTATAAATAGTACTTTTTTAGAGTATAATATCACTGTATGAGTTTAAAAAGGCAATTAGTGATTTTATTTAAATAATTAGCAGGAATGTAACTCTATGGTCCCATTTAATCATAATTCGAATTTTGGATGCCCTGGGGAATAGCAGTAGATAATCTGGAGGAAACTGAGTCAAGTGCAACAGCTGTAACCACAGGAGGCCTACTTCGAAAATATCATTCTTTCATCCTTGTAGTTTAGCCGCACGGCTACCAACACACAAATCAAGGACTGCTTTATTTACATAAATAATATGATTAAAATAAATTAATAAGAACAATAACATTACTACATCATCATAGACGTCATAGAAAAGACAGTGCATGTAAATTTTGAGGGGTTATTATCACAGATTTCACGAAGGCTTAACTTTTTTAACTAATACCATTTAATGTATTACGATTAAGTTGTAAAAAACAAAATAAGTAAAGCCAATTTGAGAAACAAATGTATGCGAGAATTATTTAAAAGCCAGTAATGGAGTGTGGATGGTATCAATGATATGTGTGGACATTTGTTACAGAGTTTTTATCCAGGACTTTGTCGCTCACCGAACCCTCTAAAATATCGTGCTTGTGACCTGCAATAGTTTTATAATGACTCATCAAACCAACAAATAAATTTTCCGTATGGTAAAAAAATTTTATTCAATAAATTTGTTAATAATCCAAGAGTACTAGTTTCGGGTTATCCTGTTTGATTACAAAATCAGTTCGATATAAAAAAAAAATTAAAACTAAAATATCAAAAAATTTATTGAGAAACCATGTGCCTAAAACTTATAATAGCGAAAAACATTTTATGGACTCTTAATGAATTTAGTTTAAATAATAGTGAAACATAGAATTGGCAAGATTATATTGCTCATTAAAGCATTTCTTAGAATTTTTTTTTTTTATTTTATTTTTTTTTTTTTTTTGAAGGAGAGGCAGGGAAAATGCATTACGCACACAGGTGGCCAGCCTGTAGTGTGGGACTCCCCTAAAAAACGGGTTTACCCACTAAAAAACCTCCTCTACTCTTTAGGATTCTAACCTGGAATTGTTTATCACATTACGTAAGGCTAGGCCTAAATTTGGCTTACGCCCATGGGGCTCGCTCCTTATCCAGCTGTTCGGTCAAGGGATCTGGGCCACTTCGTGGTCCAAATCGGTTTTCTTTTCCAGGAGGATGCCCCGGACGAACTGTGACAAACAATCCCAGTTGCCCTCATCCTCCATAATCTTTTGGCAGACCGTGTCCACCGAAAAAACACCGAGTTTTCTTGTGGCCTCCAGGCGGGGCCTTTCCCAACGCGAACAGCGGAAGAAGGTGTGTTCCGCGTCATCGGGAACGCCCGGGCAGTAGATGTAATCCGGTGAACCGGTCTTGCCCATCCGGTTCAGGTACGACTTGAAATAGCCGTGACCTGTCAGGAACTGCGTGAGGTAGTAGTCCACCTCGCCATGCCGCCTTTCCACCCATGTTTGGACCTGCTCGATGAGTCGCGCAGTCCATCGTCCTCGGGTGTCGTGCTCCCAACTGTGTTGCCACTGCTGGAAGGTTCGGGAGCGCTCTTCTGTTCTTGCCGTGTCCTTGCCGATCTCGCCTTGTCTCTGATAAATCGCTTTCCTCTCCCCTGCCAAGAGCTTGACAGTGATGACTCCGGTGACCACCAGGACGGCAGGCTCGGACACTGTCCGGTAGGCGGAACACACCCGGAGTGCAGCTTGACGCTGAACCCGGGCGAGTCGCAACCTGTAGCATTCCTTATTTAGAGCGCCTGCCCACACCTCTTCCCCGTAAAGGAGAACGGACTGGACCGCGGACATCAACAGACGTCTTCTGCTGGATCGGGGACCCCCAACATTGGCCATCAGCCTACTAAGGTAAGTGACTACCTTAGCGGCCTTGTCCGCCGTACGGAAGATCTGATCCCTCCAGCTTAACTTGGTGTCCAACATAACCCCGAGGTATTTGGCGGCACGAGTTGATGTGACCACCTCCCTTCCCACTCGGAGTGGGACGACGGTGTCGATCCTCTTCTTCGTGAGGATCACAATCTCCGTCTTACTGAGAGCAAGCGAGAGACCGTGATCTGACATCCAGGTGTTGACCACACGCATGACTCGGTTCAACTTTAGTTGGGCCAGCTCAACGTTGCGTGCAGCAATGGAAGCTGCGACGTCATCGGCGTACCCAACCAAAGTGGTTTCCTCAGGCATCTCGGACCTCAGGAGGCTGTCATAGGCAACGTTCCAGAGATCCGGGCCGAGTATTGAACCTTGTGCGGCACCAGAAGTGACTTCCATCGTCCGCGTTCAGTCCCTCGTGTCATAAATCAGGCTTCGAGAGCGTAGATAATCCTCGATGAGCCGCAACAGATATGCAGGAATACGAAAGGTGTTGCGAAGCGCATCCAACATATCGACCCACCTCGCCGAGTTGAAGGCATTCTTGACATCAAGCGTAACAAGAAGCACTACTCGGCGGGAGAAATGGTTGCGGCTCTCGGCTCTCTCCACAGCTCTCTGAACTTCGGTGACAGCGTCGATCGTTGACCGTCCCTTTCTGAAGCCATACTGACGGGGGCATAAGTCCCCGGCAGCTTCCACGGCAGAAGTCAGGCGGGAACGGATCAGCTTCTCGAACAGCTTCCCAGCCGTGTCCAACATGCAGAGAGGCCTGTGGGACGACGGCAGCTCGGGATCACCTTTGCCCTTGCTGATCAGTACAAGCCTGGCTGTTTTCCAGGGAGCCGGAAACACCCCTTCTACCACACAGGCATTGTACATTCTCAACAACAAGTCAGCGTTCATTGAAAATACTTACTTTAAAGCCTCACTGGGAATCCCGTCCGGGCCAGGAGCCTTGTTGCTCTTCAGGGAGAGAACGGAGGTTTCCAGCTCCTCGAAAGTGAAGAGTGGAACGTCCTCTACCCGTCCGAAGTCAACCGGCGGTCGCTGTGGATGTTCAGGAAACAACGCAGCGACGATCCTCCCCATGGTGGCGCCCTCCATGATGGAAGGTGGAGAGCGGGCGCCGAGTTTCTGTGTTACAAGTTTGTAACCCAGGCCCCACAGGTCGGAGTCAACGTCGTCACGAAGTCTCCTCCAGCTATTCGCCTTGCTCCTGTTGATCGCCTGGCGGAGAGATTTTCTCGCAGCTTTATAGGCCTTCGACTTACGAACTCTGTCTGCGGGAATTCTCGCTCTAGTGGCGGCTCGTCTAGTTCTTAAACATGTTCTTCTGAGTTCCGCAATCTCTTCAGTCCACCAGTAAACGGGTTGTTTGTCGCGTCGGGGTTTCCTTCGCGGCATAGACTGGTCGCAGGCCGAGACGATCAGTTCCATCGTGGATGTTACTAGTGTCTCGGCCCCAGCCTCACCAGGATTCCCCTGCGCTCCCCGAGAAATGACTTCGGTGAACTTGACCACGTTCAGTTTGTTGGTGTTCCACCGGCGTGGCCCTTCCCGAGATGCGGAAACTCGACGATTTGCCTGATCATGCAGGTCAAACACGATGTATTGGTGGTCGATGTATTGGTGGACCCGTGTAGTCCTCCACAACCCTCCATCCAGAGATCCTCGGAAGGAGCGACTCAGACGCAAAGGTGACGTCGGGGATCGTGCCTCTCTGCCCGGGGCGCCGAAAAGTAGGTGTGTCGCCCTGGTTGAGGACGACAAGACCGGCCCTGGCGATGAAATCCAGGATGTATTTTCCCCGGGAGCTGGTAGAGGGCATTCCCCACTCGACGGCCCTGGCGTTGAAATCGCCACCAATGACGACATGCCCGGTGGTGCCGAGAACGCACTCCTCCAGACTTAGCAAAAATATAATAATAGTGGTTAATTTAATATTAGTTGACAATTGCTCGATTAGAGCAATTCTATATAATCTAATATAAAAATTAATGGATAAATGTTTTTTTTTAATTTTTGTGTTATTATACATAATGTATGAATTACATTCCTATTATTTTTTCTGCAAAAACAATAAGTAAAACTATACAGTGTATAATTAAGCTTGACTTTCAACACCCATTCCAAACTGCGTATTGGATTCACAACACGCTATATTGAGCCAAGAGTCAAATATTGCCTTGGTTTTTTTTGCCCAATTAGTTTTTAACACAATGAAGGGTATTTGGTATATTTTTTCAAAACATTTGTTAACAAATAAGGAAATAAATCTACATCGCCATTTCACTATTAAAATATAATTCGGTTAACCAGATCATATAAACATAAATAATAAAATTGCATTATTACGATTTTTAAATATCAGATATATGCAGTGAGGGCAGCTGTAGAATAAAGTGAGAACATTCATTATTTATTTAAACCCCAGGTGCCACTCGCCGGCCGTCGCCGTTATCCGATGTATGGGGACGACGGCATATGTGAACTTTGAGGTTATAAGTTGCAAAAAACCTAAATGTTCTGTTTGACAATCAAAATTAAAATATTACTAGTATTTCCTCTTTTTATCCGAAAAATTGTAAATATATAGATTGCATTTTCAAATCGTCTAAAAAATTTTAATAGGAAAAATAATAATGTAAAATTTTAACAATTTTATTGTCAAAATCTATCTATATATATAATACGTGATGCCCTTTTTTTGTTAACACTACTCCTCCCTTATTTCTGGACCAATTTTAAAGTTTGAGGTGTCAAAATAATGGTCTCAGTTCGTAGTTTTGCAATAAGGTTTTAGATTTTTGATATTTTAATTCTGAAGCTCACGGGAAGCCCTCAAAGTTCATATTTTGTCCATAAGATTAACATGGGGAACAATTTATATTGAATTGCTAAATAAAACAGCTGTTGATAGTTAAACAAACAAACACATGTTAAAAGCTATCTGAATGCTGAATAAGAGCAATTGAACTGGTACAGTATTAAAATATCAACACAATTTCATACTTTAATGCAACGACTGTCTATGGTGTGGGATAAATTGTACGTTTTACCATTTTCTCAAAATGTAGCAGGTAGATTTTGCTTGAACTTTTTATTTATGTGTATTTGGGCACAAAAATAAGTTAAGTAACTTAACCCCCAAAAAATTAATTCTCCTGATACACAAAAACAAGTTTTGAAATTGAAATTTTTGACGTGGGCCTTAAGAGTTATCAGATTGCTATCTAAACAACAAAGAAATACAATAAAAATTAAAATAGAACACTAAATGTTTGTGCATGGGTTTTCAAACTGCTGTGAACTAGGAAAAGGGATAGTTGGTTGTTGGTGTAAATTTAATTACCGTGAACCAAAATGTGATACTATAAAAAAATTAATGCAGAATGCTATAGACACATTAAAAAACCTGTTTAAAAGAGGCAACATTTCAAAGATTTTTTTAACTCCAGTATAGATGATAAGCTTATTGCAAAAATTGTTTGTAAAAGGAGAAATTTTAAACAAAATATGAATGCGACATCAAACCAAAATGGACACACTTAAAATGTAGATTTTCTTAATTTTTGTGATTTCTTTATTTAAATGTTGTAATGCAATGCAAAGAGGATTTAGTTTGTTATAAATAGTGTGGGCTCTTTCACTATGTCGACGACTACCTCATACAGTTCTAGAAGAACAGCCACAGTGGGTGCTTCATAGCTCATACAGAACCTAGGAGTGGTAATGAAATATTTATTTTTCTTCTGTTGTCAATTAATTACGTCTTAGGTGAGATGAACTATCTATATCAAACGTCTGTGAATATATTCTACATTTCATAGGAGTTTTTAGGCAGAGGCTCTAAGACAAATCGGCATACGAACCATCATGTAATCCTAGCTAATTTAGACCTAAAAGAACAACCACTAAATCTCAATACTGTCACATTGGGAAGTTGGAGAATTAGTAATGAAGATCGATTGATGAAATAACAATATGGTGTAATCTGATTTTCTCTACAATTTAATTTCCATTCAAAGTAACTTGGTAAGTTGTCATGGAGCAAGATTTGATCACCAGGTACTCTGATAAATGCAGCGCATTGCGCTGCACGGGCCCCCTAGTATATTAGAATAGTTTACAAAACCGTCGTCAGTGGCTTTTTAGAAAGTTATTTGTAAAATATACAGGGTGTCCAGCTTCCACCTTTACAAACTTTTCCAGGTTATTAAGCATGCCAAAACAAACAGAAAAATCATATAAACATATGTCCGAAAATGCTTCGTTAAGCCACTAGCCGCCATTTTTTTTTTTTTTTTTTTTTTTTTTTTTACACTTAAGAATAAATTTTTATTCCGTAACGGGTTGTTGTATTGAGATTTTATTTGGTATGTACCTTAACCACACCAATGCTCATTTTCAGAAAAAATATTATTTTTTTCCGATGTAAATTTCCAAATGGCGGCCATTTTAATTTTTTAACTAAAATATCTAAAAAACGGTAAATTTTATAAAAATGTTACAAAAGACTAAAAAGTTGACAAATTAAATTATCTAAACAGTGATAGCAAACTAGGATCCGACAACAAATAACGGAGTTATTGATAGTTTTCTCTTAAAATAACCTAAATTGGCATTAATCATGGTGCTTTTTTTTTGCAGAAAAATCTCAATAACTCCGTTATTTGTTATTGGATCCTTATACGTTTGCTATCATTGTTTAGATAATTTAATTTGTCAACTTTTTTGTCTCTGTATCATTTTTTAAAAATTAGCGTTTTGAGATATTTGAGTTTAAAAATTTAAAATGGCCGCCATTTTGAAAATATACACCGAAAAAAATAATTTTTTTTGAAAATGAGCATTGGTGTGATTAAGGTGCAAAATATAAACTCAATAGAACTACCCGTTATGGAAATAAAAATTCTTAAGTGTAAAAAACAAAATGGCTGCTAGCAGCTTAACGAAGTATTTTCGGACATACTCTTATGTCTACATGATTTTTCTGTTTGTTTTGGCATGCTTAATAACCTGGAAAATTTGGTAAAGGTAGAAGCTGGACACGCTGTATAGAACTAAACTAAGAACTCAAATGCAACCCCCTGTGATACGAAAGATATCAATCCTGTACTTACATTCTTGCTATTATAAATTATCAATAGTGTCTTGATCGATTGTGTCAATGAAATTTTTTATCCGTTGCTATATCTCAGGTATGTATCCCACAAGAAAAGATTACAGGGGGAGATGTCCAGAGGTCAAGGATGATAAGATGTATACATAATGTCTTAATCAGTCCTCATCAGTCCTCGAATACTAGTTGAGGTGTTGTGGTTTATGTTAGGGATTGTTACATCTCTTGTAGGGACACTACTGTCACCCTAAACTATGTACGTTCAGCTCATTGTTTATAAATATCAGTAAGACTTGTGTTAATAAATTTCACACTCCTAGCTGTTTATAGGCTCCATTTTATTTCTTTTTAACAATAAATATTTTACTTTATTGGGCGACATGAATTTTAATATTCTGTGAAGATTCTCTCCGGTATGTGACAGTATTGATATGTTTTGGTCTTAACTCATTAGTAAACAAACATTAAAGAATAGTGAATAATATTAAAACTTGTTTCGGCCATGTTTTTATCTGCAAAATAAAAAATATATATATTTATCGATTACTATTCTGAGGTTTTTTACCTTGATAAAACCAACCATTCTTTAGTTCATTGTAAAATTTATAATGTGAGTATTATCCTGAAAATTCTCAAAGGTTAAACTCAATGTAAACCAGGAAATAGCACATTTATAATGCCTAGTCTGTTCACAGTCTGTGTCTTAGGATTTCAGCATGTTTGACAGATTGTTAAAAAAGTAAACAAATCAGAACAAATAAAAGTTATCGTTGACTCTAATTTTAAATTTGCTTCCCCCTGGATATCAGACAGTCTTTGGCCAGAATAAAAATTAGAATTAGATTATATGCTGTTTTGATCTCCTTGGGCAGAAATTATTAGACTGAGAAGATATTACAATACTTACAGGAATAGATTAAAATAATATTCCCGTCGCAGCACACCTGCATTCTTAACTTAAATACTACTCGACTGTTTTGTATCTTGTAAAATCTTTATGCAATTTGCCGTTTTTAAGAAATTTAAAACTTAAAATTTTACAGTGGCTGCCATTAAAAAAAACATCGGTAAATAAGATTTTTCCCCCAAAAACTAACATTATTGTTATAAAGGTCCATGACAAATATGAAGTACATATATCAATTCGTTACGGAAATAAAAACTGTTAAAGGTAAAAAACATAATGGCGGCTACCGGCTAAACGAAGCATTTTAGAACATATATTTATCAGTCTTTTTTCGTTAATTTCATGAGTAGAATCAGCTACCAAAGTTTCTGCATATGATCGTGAATCTCCCGGTATTTGACAGTAATTATGATTAATTTTGTGTGGCGCTAACAAAAGTAATGGGCCTATTAAGACAGATTTTTGGGTTTCAACATTTATGGCTCAGAGGGATTACGATACGAAATACTATTAACTTACTTTGTTCTTAATATAAATATTTTTTTTTGCTAACAATACGGTACAGTACCACGATGACACATTGGTAACGTAGCGCCGGGCTTCACCGGAAGACAACTCGAATCTCCAGCGACTATCAACAACTGTTCCATAATTCAGTAGTCTGCCTCGGGTCGTTTAATTTAATTACAACCCCCCCCCCCCCACCCCAATATTACCCACAAATATGTACCAATTTGTACTGTGCCACATATTGAATTACAGCGATTCTATTTTAACTCGAAACAAGGATGATTTCATCACTCTGTTCTATAATGAGCGGGTTTTGAAGACTGGCTAGAGTAACTTAAGCAATGTATACAGAACAAAATAAGTAGAGACATCCCAAGTTACAAATATTTAGTTTTGCCCTCGAAAACCAGAGGAAAATAAAGCACTAATGCGAGGATTACATATCCTTACTCTCACGGGAAGCGCTCTTTCTACCTCTTAAATGTCAAATTGAGCATATTTGTTCACAAAAAAATTAAAACATTTACAAACTTCTGTAAATTTATTCTAGTCATCTGTTTCCATTTAACCACTCAGCATTATCCTTAAAATCTGTTTGGTGCTATCTGTGTTTCGGGGGCGGCGTTCTCACTCCCCCATTAGGATGTCCCTCCTTATTTGGTTCTGTTTACATTGAAGTTAAGAGACCGTTTAATAAAAGCAAGATATAATCAGCTGATTTATTTGTAATAGGGATTGTCTTCTTCATAATAGTAACAAAAATAATTTTCAAAAAGAATTGTTTACTAGTCTCAAGGCATTTTTATTTTGTGTTATAACATCACTTTTAGCTAATTTGAGTGTCCCTTGTAGGGTCGTTTTAGAAGAGGGCACTATTAAAATTTGTCGTACTAGAATTAATTGTTTACAAATGGGTTTATAGTAAAAAAAAGAAGTCATATAGAATGGAAAACATTCACATTGCGAATACGGCATATCGGGTTCAGTGGTCGGGCCGTATCTTATCAAGTCATATCTTATCTGATCTCCATGGTATCTGTTCTGGTAGGACCTGCACGGTATTGGTTTTATTGTCTTGTCAGACTTCTGAGACACTGGCCATTTCGTTTTACGATAAAAATGATAGAATTATGTCTTCTACCCTACTACTACCATAAAAGTGTAGAGGTCAAATGACTGACTACATTTGGTAACGTGAAAATAAAGTGCGATAAAGAAACGGTCAATGAAGTTATATGTTATAAAATTGAATAAAACATTCGGTCTCGGTGGGCACAACGAACATTTTTTCCGTATATTCATAGCCTTCTTTATCCACCAAACAATTTGGTAATACCCTTTTCTGTTTCAGGTGATTTTGATAATGGAGGCCTTCTTCTAAAAACCCCCCCTTTAACCTAAATATGTATGGATATTTTTTGCAACCCGACTACATAAAACAGCTGACCTTTACGCTAGATTGTAAACTAAAACTATAACGAAAATGGAAAAATTATTAAACTATTAATGTATCTTGCTTTCCAGGTAGAAATAACTAATGTAAAAGATAAGATTAAAGTAGTAATAAAGATAGTAATAAAGAAGTAGATTGCAAGTGTTTGGGTTTCATAAAAAGTATAGTTTTCTACTGTTCATGGGAGTCGTATCCAAGAGGTTGCTTGATTCTGCATTTATCCCAAAAATACCTTAAATTTTTGGAGTAGTTTTAGAATGTACTGTTATTAAATGTTTGCGATTTTTGACTGTTTATGTTCTCATCGAGACTCCTTAGTTTAGTTATGAAATATGTATTATTGTTATACCTTGACGTAACTTTCTTATGAGTAATTTAATTCAGTTGAATGTGTTACTTCTTGTTACACATGATTTCAAGTTGGATACCCTTCGCTACACCTTTCGCGTTCCTGCATATCTGTTGCGGCTCATCGAGGATTACCTCCGTTCTCGAAGCCTGATTTACTACACAAGGGACGGATCACGGAAGATGGAAGTCACTTCTGGTGCAACGCAAGGTTAAATACTCGTTCCGGATCTCTGGAACGTTGCCTATGACAGCCTCCTGAGGTCCCAGATGCCTGAGAAAACCACTTTGGTCGGGTACGCCGATGACGTCGCAGCTCTCATTGCTGCACGGAACGTTGAGCTCGCCCAACTAAAGTTGAACCAAGTCATGCGTGTGGTCAATACATGAATGTCCAATCACAGTCTCTCGCTTGCTCACAGCAAAACAGAGATCTTGATCCTCACGAAAAAGAGGATCGACACCGTCATGCCGTTTCGAGTGGGAAGGGAAAAGGTCCAATCGACCTGTACTGCCAAATACGTCGGGGTTATGGTGGACAAGGGCGCTGAGGTAGTCACTTACTTTAGTAGGCTGATGGCCAATGTCGGGGGTCCCCGGTCCAGCTGAAGACGTCTGTTGATGTCCGCGGTCCAGTCCGTGCTTCTGTATGGAACAGAGTTGTGGGCAGACGCTCTAGATAGAGCGTTATACAGGTTGCGACTCACCCGGGTTCAGCGTCAAGCGGCTCTCTGGGTGTGTTCCGCCTACCGGACAGTGTCCGAGCCTACCGTCCTGGTGGTCGCCGGAGTCATCCCTGTCAAGCTCTTGGCAGGAGAGAGGAATGCAATTGATCAGAGACAAGGCGAGATCGGCAAGGACACGGCAAGAACAGAAGAGCGCTACCGAACCTTCCAGCAGTGGCAACACAGCTGGGAGCACGACACCAGAGGACGATAGACTGCGCGACTTAAAAGCAGACCCAACCATGGTTGGAACGGCGGCATGGGGAGGTGGACTACTACCTGACCCAATTCCTGACAGGTGACGGCTATTTTCTGTCTTATCTTTACGCGATGGGCAAGACCGGTTCACCGGACTGCATTTATTTCCCGGGCGTTCCCGACGATGCGGAGCACACCTTCTTCCGCTGTCCCCGTTGGGAAGGGCCCCGCCTGGAGGCCACACAAATTTTTGGTGCATATTCGGTGGACTCGGTCTGCCAAAAGATCTTGGAGGATGAGGGCTGCTGGGATTGTTTGTCACAGTGCGTCCGGGGCATCCTCCTTAGGAAAAGACTGATATTGACCGCTAAGCGGCTTATACCGCCCTGACCATGCGTCTGGTTAAAGAGTGAGCCCAATGGCTATTTAGCTTGGGTTTATTTAGGCCTTGCCTGATGTAATGTGACAAATAATTCCAGGCTTGATTCCTAAAGAGTATAGGAGGTTTTTAATGGGTATACCCGTTTTTTAGGGGAGTCCCACACTACAGGCTCGCTCCCTGTGTGGGTAATATATTTTTCCATCAACTCCCTAAAAAATTTTACTTTTTAATTTTAATTGTGCATGTGTTTGATAAATTTTTATTGCCTCTAAGTTATTTGTTTAATTTCTTAACATACTTTTAGAGTGTGATTAAAACAATTAACTACCAAATAATTTAAAATCACGAGGGTAAAAAATGTAAAATTTGATGAGAAATAAATGGGTAATTTATTATTTATTCATATCTTAGAAATCTAATTTATCACCTTCGTTCGCTACAAAGGGCTTTTTTACTTTAAACTATTATAACTGGTAATGTTTCAAAATAAGTTCTACTTTTTATCCCTAAAGTGTACTGTATGTATATATTTACTTTCGAATACAAATGTTACAGGCCACATTTACACATTATACAGTTTGACATTTACATATGAGTTGGTACGTCTCAGTTATAGGGTCCGCCCATTTTTAATCTGTTTATTCAGGTAGGTTAGGTGAGGATACCACAGATATATCAACATAGTTTCGGTTATATTTGTTATCTCCGTTTAACAAAAGTAACCTTGGGTTAAAGGGTTAGGCTCTCATTGTCAGTCTAGCTCAAGATGAGCGTGAGTAGTGCAGGCTGTAGATTATGGTTCGATTCATTTTTATATAAAAAATCGAATACTGGACTTCAAGAAGAAAAATTGTTTGTGAAATATAAAAAAATATTGCTTAAAATTATTTTTATATAACTTGGTAAACGTATTTAATATAACGGCGTAACTAATATGTATCTTTTCAAGCTAGAATTTTTATATGTACGATTATTATGTATTTTAACACCAATAAATAAAATACTCTATATAGGAGGAAAAAATTTAACCTATGAAAGTAACTATACGGTGTGGCGAGGAATAAGTTCTCTCACAATCTTTCAGGTTTGTTTTAAGTTCTAAAATGTAAAATACTCATAATTAAACTACATAAATGTACAAAAGGTAATCGTTTGTGTGAAACTTTAAAATTTACAGCGTCCCACTGCAAACGTGACTCGACTTGAGGAGCGCAACAAAACTCTGAAGAAGCGCCAGTGAAAAACTGTCACAGTGTTTCAAACTTCTTGCTTTTCTTTTAAAACACCGGAAAAGGTTAGTAAAACTATTTTTTACTTAAGTTATAATGTAAAATAGTAAATCATAACGATCGCTAGTGAAATTATAATTGTTGGTATCTTTATTGTATCTCGTGACAACATTTTATAATTTGTTATAATTTTTTATTCATTTGGGACGCGGTGCCCTGCAATTAATTGATTAAATTTTACCAGGGTAGTTTTAAAAGATGAAAAATGTAGGTAGTACTTCAATTCAACATGACATGTGCACGTCTCCAATTTTTTCCAAAGTTATCCATGATAAAATAAAAAACAATATATATTGTGTATAGGCTATATAATATATACAGGCGGGGAAAGTTTTTAAACGATTTAATATTATAAAAAGTATTTAAGTAGGAAAGCTAAAATCTTGCCAATTGATTTTGAGTGACTAAGACTACTTACTAAAGTACTTGTTGGGTGCTGGTCATCATGACAACTTACTTTTTACAGTACAGATCTTGATTTCCCTACCATACCATTTTATATTCTTTTAAACATCTGTTTTATTTCCAACCAAATGTTTTTATTTATTATTGTTTACATTTTTTCATTCATTCATTGTTCTCTCCCAATAGAATTAACAACCTTTTCCTCATTTTTTCATTCAATTAACTTACAAGAATATAATTGATTTTGTTTTGTCCGATTCAGTTAACCTCGTATCCAATAATTATCAATTATTTTCTCAAAGCATATTTTTCAATGTTAACAGCCAAACTTAAACTATCCTCATTTTTCCCACATTGTAATTTACCAGTGAAAGAATTTTGAACAATGAATAGTGCCATCAAGACAACATATATGAACAATGGACGTGACAAGACGGAACAACCACTGCATCAACGGTAAAGAATGAACCAGTAAGTGTCAAAGGTGTGAATTTTATAATTGAATTCATATTGAACATAATGACAATCAATCTTGTGAAAGTAATAAATTATTCTCTCACTGGTAGTTAAAGTTACACATGTTATTTTCCAATGTTTGCCAATATTATATTTCCATTTTTCTCTTACCATCTAAAATCCTTTAACCATGTACAGTTGACTCAATAAGAGTCTGGTCCTTCGCTCTATATACCTATTAGTTTAAATCCTCCAGCCTAGGGCCATACCGTACAGTACTTATTGTCCTTGGACCTCCAAGGGTTAACAGAAGCAACAAGGAGTCAGAATAAAATCGTAAATATAAGCATAGGTCAATATGTACATCAAGTTAAAGGTCTCTAAGAATAGAGAACAATGAAGCAAACCCGACCTCAAAAGAATGCCCGAGTCAAAAATGGCAGGCAATCAAACTTTGGATTAAAATCATACTGCTGAAAACAAGAAACGCAGTAACACCCAAACCACTCGACCTTTTGATGTTGGGTTTGTGGCAAATTGCTCAGAATGCAAAGCCCTTTAAAATTATGTATGATATAACGTAGGCCGAAGAAGTTTTTCCCAATAATTCCTTTAGGGACGTCCCTAGTGAAGATCGTCAGGGAAACCGCATTGGGCTACGTTATACACAATTTTAAAGGGCTTTGCAGTTTAAGCAATTTGCTACAAACCCGACCTCAAAATGTCGAGTGGATCGTGAGTTATTGCATTTCTTAAGCAATATAATTTTAATGCAAAGTTTGATCGCCCGTCATTTTTTACTCGATCATCTTTTTGAGGCCTGGTTTTCGGCATTGTTCTCTATTCTTAGAAACCTTTAATTTCTTTTACATATTGACCTGTACTTATATTTACGATTTTCTTCTGACTCCTTGTGGACCGTCAACCCTTGGCGGTCCAAGGACAATAAGAACTTTAGGAAGTAGTCTTAGTAACTCAAAATCAATTTGCAAGGTTTTAGTTTTGCTACTGAAATACTTTTAAAGATATTATATCGTTGCCAGACTTTTTCTTCCCTGTATGAACCATCTAATTAAAACTAGCCACAACTAGTCAAAATTATTAAGACTCAAATTAATATGACTTTAAACAATCCTAACTTTAAATTTATAATAACACCTTTTAACAAAATGAGGTATTTATTGTTAGGTAATTCGTATCTTCAATATCATTGGTGACCAATAGGCATTAATGTAATCAAGGGTTAATTTATCTCTTCTGCTAAGTACAAGGTTTTGAGTGATAATTGTTAAATGGGTATTAATTGTTCCCTAAGGATAAGTCCCCTAAGTAGCCCTTTGCAGATGAAGTTATTAAATCAGTAAATTTACTCTTGTTAAAAATATGAATGCATATAATAATTAGTTAGGGGTTATATACTTAGGAATTTAAATACGTATTTATAAAGTTCATCATCCAATGTGGACAAAGAGCTGATACAATTAATTAGAAAATTAAATTAAATATATTTAAAACATGAAGGTTTTAACCGATTACTGTATAAGCTAAAACTAGGTGGGGTTTTCCGGTGGAAATTGGGCTATTAACTGTGCAGCGTACCTGTCAACGACCATCTAGAGTAAAAACATTTATAGAAAATTTTCTTCTAAAAATAACGGTAATTAGGTTTCTTAAGGTTCCTAAGTTTTTAAGTGACGAGACATTTGTAGCCCATAACTCAACAACATCAAACTATAGCAGTATTCACTGAAAATACTTAGTTTGCTGTTAAAATATCACGCTTATTAATTTAGAAGCAATAATTATGTATTAATAAACTTCAGATTAATAGAAATTCAGAATTTGCTGACGGTTAGAGATATTGCTTACAAACATTTGTACCACTATTATAGTATTCTCTTGGTACAAAAATAATTTTATAAAAACGGTACCACATATAACACTGGGAACACAGCTGTAAGTCAGCTAGGCTCTGCAACGGCTACCAACAACTGTTCCATAATTCAGTAGCTAGCTTCGGGGCGTTTAATTTAATTACAACATCTCAAATATGTGCCAATTTGTGCTGTGGCACATATTGCAGTAGCAACAACCACTCAAATTCAACATCACAATAATTTCACAATCAAATTATTGTGCGTTTATTTCATTTCGGCTGTTTATTTACGAACGAGTGTGTTAGTTTAATTAGAAGTAATATCGTTATACATTAACGTAAAACCGTTAATTTGATTTCAGCTACATTAAAGATGCATGGAAACAAGTGAGTCTTTTCAATTATATATTAACCAATATTTTCCTGATTGAATTGATATTTGTAATTTTATCATGACTATTATTTATTATCATTCCCTAATATGCATGTGAAGCTAAGAACAAGTGCGTTATGCAGTATTTTATTTCTCAAAATGTGTTGCAGTGTGTGGTTATTTATCTAAATATTACATCTAAATAATCCATGCCGCCTCTAAAAAGTGACAAAAATTTTTAGTTAATAAATCCATTTCATTTGTCGATCTTAAATGATCTTTTCGTAAATAAAAAATGTTATGTCGATTTACCAGCAATGAGCCGATGTTCATTACTCAGTTCTACCCAAGACTACATAAGATTAATAGTGTGATTAAAACATCCAACATTCTGAAATCCTCATTGGAAACGAAAAATTTGTTTTCCAAACCGCCCCAGGGTTACATATAAAACACATCCAACTTCAAGAACGTGTTGGTAAAAACAGACTGACTATAACTACTAGCGCCAGAATTAAGAAGAATATATCTAAACCATGCGGGAAACCGAGATGCGGTACCTGTACTCTGATGGAAAACCCCAATTCCACATTTAAGAGAAACTCTACAAATAAAACATATCCGATCAGAAGGGAAATGGACTGCAACAGTAGAAGTGTTGCATACCAACTTGACTGAAAATTCTGTGAAAAGCAGTATATTGGCCAAACTTGAAACTTGAATAGTACACGAAGACCAAGACAAGCCTGTAGCAAAACATGCAAACTCGCATAACAAGAACAAAATTGAAGAATGCTACAGGTTAAAAGCTGTGGAAGTTGATAAGAACAAAAACATAAATGCCATCAACCTCAGGCGCTCTGAACTGGCTCATCAGTTAGTATTACAAACAAAACATCCCTCTGGCCTCAACCTGAAATAAAAAGTAGAGTATTACAAGACAAAATAATTATTAACTGATAGAAGACCTACCACCTTAAATATTCCTCAACGTGAAATCATCTGTTTGTTTCCATTTCTATTTTTATTAATGTCATTTTTTGTTTAGTTTTGTTGAGAATTTTTTATATTGTACATATTTATAATTTTTTTTTTATAATTTGTTATACTATCTTATGAAGTCTACTAGATAGACGAAAATTAATAAATCGTTTGAAACTTATTAGAAGAAAAGAATATTTATTATATTACACAAAGGACAATCTTGGTGTGATAAATAAAGAACTGTTTTGTCACATTAATATATTGATGGGATGGTATTTGTTATTTGGTATTATGTCATTGTTATCATTGTAGCTGTAAGTTACTTCCGTTTTTTTATTTTTTATTTCTAAGGTAACAAATATAAAAAATTACATCTTGTTACAAGTCCATTGGTTTTTTCTATATTTTAAAATGGTGATCATGACGCTGGAGTAAATAAATAAATATAATTTTCTAGGTTAATTTTCATGGTATTAAAATATGTTTTGATTACATTTGTGTTTGGTCAGTCCCGGTCCTTGAACCTCTTGCATTTTGCCAAGCGTGTCAAAAATAGATTATTTTTATTACGTGACTTTTATTAATTAACTTTTATTTTATTAATTATTAATTTAAGCACAATTTTTATAAGATTTTTTTTACTTTTCTTAACGATACTGTATAATTACACTACACAAATAAGTATAATATTTTTCCCCTTTGAAATAAACTTTGATAGAGCAATTTTACCGATGGGCATTACTACTAGGTGCGGTAAGTTTCTCAAGCTAATACGAGTGGGATTTCGGTCTCTTAAGCACAATAATCTTTTCAATTTCACGCGTATCTTGGCCTCTTTTTATTCTCCACCCAAATCATCGTTTGTAGCCTCGTCTTCTAAAATAATCCAAGATATTGACCAAATAATTATAGTTTATAAAAATCCAAAAAGTGATACACCCCCGCCTAATGAAAATAGATGATTAAAAATTCAAATTAGTTAATTGAAACTAACAATAAGAAATATCAAATTTGCCCTTTTATTAAACCTGTATTTATATTAATGTTTTTAGCTATGGTAAAACTTTCTATCTATTCTTAAAATATGGACTCTATCAAAGATGCAAATCGTAAGTGCTCATAAATAAACGGTGCTGACATACAGGGTAATAGGGAAATGTCTTTCAAAAAATTTTTAGGCAGTTAAAAAAAAACAGAACAAGGATGGATCTACAATCCTTTGTTAAGATGCTAGCCACCATTTTGTTTTTCATATGATGATTTTATTTCCATAACGGATAGTTATATTAAGTTCATATTTGGTATATAGCTTTATCATACCAATGTAAATTTTCAGGAAAAACTTTCATTTTTAATTTTCAAAATGGCGGTCATTCTAAATTTTAAACTAAAATATCTCAAAAGCGGTGAATTTTATAAAAATTTTACGAAGGACATAAAAGTTACAAAATAAAATTATCTAACCATAGGTACTTAGGGATTTGTAAGGATTTGGCAGCGAATAGCGGATTTATTGCGATTTATCCATTATAACATTGATTTTTCATTATGATTAAATGCAAATTAAGGTCACTTAACAGAAGAATCACAATAATTCCGTTATTTGTCATCAGATCCTTACAAACTTTGTACCATTGGTTATATAATTTGACAACCACTTTTTTGTTAATTTTTTTCACTACCGGTTTGAGATATTTGAGTTTAGAAAATTAAATTGGCCGTCATTTTTAAAATGCACAAACGAAAAAACTAACTTTTTCCCTGAAATATAGATTGGTATTATAAAGCTTCATACCAAATATGAACTGAATACAACCGTGCGTTACGGGGTAAAATATTATTTAAACAAATTGTGACTAGTGGCTTCAAGAATGATTTTAGACCCCTCTTTGGATGATGTTTTTTGTTTGTTTTGACCCAAGGAACAAATCTAAATTTTTTAAAAGATAGTTCACTAACACCATGTATTGGACACATTTTAAGTAACCAAGCAAATTAGAAATATGGGAATTGTTGAATTAAAAGAGTTTATTTAATTATCATATTAAAAGAGTTTTATACAGGGACTAAACACGATAAACATTTCAGTAATAAAAAATAAAAATAAAAAATAAAAACTGTTAAAAATGCCTGTTAAATAGTCAAATTCCTTTGCCTTCACATTCCTCAGACATTATGACCTCAGGTTTTTTCTGGATTCGCAAAGAAGGAACTTAGGTGAAGAGTTAGAGAGGTTATTGGAGGCATTAACTCCAGCAGTGCTATTAAAACATGGACTGAAGTTTCATTCTTACTGCTTGCAAACAATGAGGAGCATGTGGAAATGTGTTTATTTACTTTAAAAATAATTATGTAACAGTTTTTTTTTATATTGCTATGACAAAAAATTTTAATATGCTATTTAATAAAGCAATTTCCATGTTTCAAAGTTACTTGGTTATGTACTTATTTAATCTCAAAGTTACTTGGTTATGTATTTATTTAATCTCAAACTATGTCCGAAAAATGTTAACCACCCTGTACATTTAGGCCAACGCAGTTAATTGATCATTGTTTTATGACCCCAAAACGTTTATGAATAAATGTTGAACACAGCTGCGATTAACTTGAGGCAAATTAATTTCCAAATAACCAAGTAATTCTACAGGATTTATATTAAGCTTCAAAGGAGTTAAAGTCTAGTTTCTAACAAAAATGAGAAAAGAAGCAGAGGACTGATATAATGAAAACATGCATCTGGTGACAGATAGTCAGAAATAATTAATTATTTTATTCATATCATAGATTGTTAATGATAATGATTACGAATGACTATTATTATTGAAATATAACATTTAAAATCTAACAAAAAACAGTCCAAAATACTTTCGCCCAATGTTAAGTCACATTGAAACCTTAGTTCATTCTTAAGAGCAGATTCTGTGAACATTTTGTTAAAATTTCCAAGACAGTTTAACGGCCGGAGTACGGCCCTCCTGCGCTGCTCCTACATGATTTATTGTCATCGTTATCAATGCTAAGTCTTGCGGAAGCGTCTCGAAACAACGTGACTTCCTCCTTATTTTTCGTCAATGTTGACAATGAGGACACTTTGAAAGGTTTGTCTGGTTTATAAATGTTGAATGAAGAGTTACAGAAGATAAAAAGTTATCTTTCACAATAGCACGTCATAAGCTAGTTAGTTTGGAAGGTTTTAATAATCACTAGTTATAAAGCAACTTGTTAAATGGAATTTTATGTTTCAATATTTTTATATAAAAGGAAAAGGTTAATTTAATATTATATTATAATCTGCAAAGAATTATTGCATTTAGTATTTATATTTAAGAACAAAATCAAGTCTATGCTTACATCTCATATATATTTACATAAAAATTACAATGTTAAGGTAAGTGATAAATAGCCACATACTCTTTCTACTTATTGTATTACTCCTTTTCAGTAGTCTTTTTGTTAACTTAAAGCCACAATAAGCCCAAAAGTAATCCCCTGTTTGAAAAAAAGTTGCAGACAGCAAAGGCGTCTTAGTTCTTTGGTCGTCTTACATTGTGCCAAAAACTCGTGTAAGTCTTAAAATTGGCTGGATTCCAAATTTCAGCCGCTTAGACATCTAGAATTATTTGTATATCACTATTTTGCTTAGATGAGTTACTTGAAAAAGGCTAACTTTGAATAATAATTTAATCAATTTATTAAATAAAATTATAGCAATTTATCAATAACCAGGCGAGTAATTAAGGATCGGTTATTTATGATAATAATATCAGAGGTTATTGCATATTTTCCCACGACTTTTACTTAAAGATAAATTAATTGATACAAAAACATGTCAAATCCAGACAGTAGTTTTCTCTCTAGAGATACAAGAGCATAATAATTTTAATACACCGCTGATAAGAGTGTGTTACTGAAAAGTAATTTAAGAAACATAGAGAATAAATAATACGAATTCAGATGGAAACTCTACACTTTCTCACTTATGAGAATGATGATTGAGTCTTCAATCCTTTTGAACGTCTTAAATCTAAGAGGCTCCAACTGATGTTATCGTTGTATATGCTCATGATAGAACCACGCTGAAGAGAGTTACTTATAAATTATTCAGAAATAGATCACTCTTCAGTTTGTTTCAATCATTGACATTGATAACCATCCCCAAACTTCTTTTTATGTTTCTTTAGGTTCATTGCCTCGTTAGTTAGGCTACGTGAAAATTAGGCATCCTCTCAGCACATTAAAAGCACCACCCTGGTGCTTTTATTATTACGTTCGGATATCAAAATTCTTATTCTAAAAAAGAAAGTGCTTGCATGTAATTGCATTTAACAGCGAAAATGCATTAGTTTATTAATTACAATATTAATATATTTTTATTTATTAATTATGAAAGAGTTCAAATTTTTGAGTGCACATAAAAATCCTTTTTTAACTTTCATTTTTTTGCACACCGTAAAGAAATCTTCTATGACATGTGCGTGCATTAACATAATGATATTGATAATATTTGGTAATTACGGTGTTGTCTCTTTAACTGAAAAACATCATGTGAAAGCTACTGCATATAGTGATAATGTTATTATTAACAAATCGATTTTCATTTGACAGTACTAGGAACGGCAATATTGTATTCGATAAACGGAGGGTTAATAATGTGGTTAATTATGCCAACGTAATAGCCTGATAATGTGTGATGTAACTATGCCATAACAATATGTGTTAATAGTAGCTGTCGCTGCTTATTAGAACCATAACACTATACTTTCTATTTAAAAACGCGAAATTTTTTTTAACTGGACAATTTTAATTTTAATGGCATTTTAAACATGTTAATAAAGAATTTTTAATCACTTGGAAGTGAAACGAAATTGTAGGGTATGACTAAGTTAGTTACAAGAGTAACTACAGCCCAATTTTGGTTTTTTAAATATCATCCTCTTTAGGGGGATCCTTAAATGGTGAGAAGGGTTTGTTTATCCTTGCTAATATTCCATTGGCTACAACATTTTGGTTTTTTTTAGTTTACTGTGGCATACCAACTGGTAATTTTACTTCTCCAAAATTTGTTGTGTACCAGTTTTGAAATATTCTTTCCAACATTTGCTTTTTAAAAGGTTACTTTATAAATGTTACTTTATAACAAGTTTAAGTTATAGGCTTGGCAATAAAATAACACAGCTAATTAGGAGTCACTAAGAGACATAACTATGAATACAGAAAGTTATTAAATACGTTTTTTGGAAACCTGAAAACTTGAACATGTTTGTCACAAGCTTAAATTGTGTGT
The DNA here is from genome assembly GCA_030545055.2 of Neoaliturus tenellus. Lineage (NCBI taxonomy): Eukaryota > Metazoa > Arthropoda > Insecta > Hemiptera > Cicadellidae > Neoaliturus > Neoaliturus tenellus. The sequence continues at coordinate 97,218,429 of CM061531.1, forward strand.
TAGAAGATTAAATACGCCAATACCTCTCTTCAACCCGAAATTCTAAAGGAGGATCAAGTTAAAATACTTACATACCTGAACCCTGGATGGAAGTTCCATGATGGAATGTAAGCCTCCGAATTACAATTAATGTAGTAAATACCTGATTAATGATAATCCTATTGTTGCGACAGCAACTAGTTTCGACTCACGTCGGAGTCATCATCAGGCTTCCATTGAAAGTAGCAGAAATGAACTAGTAAGTTCAATTCTAAAATAATTCCAGATATTCTCAATTCTAAAAAAGCTATTTTCCGATTTAATTTCAAGAAATGTCAATTTACCCTCTTCGAATTTTAAAATGGCTGCCATTTTGGTTAGAAATGAGATATCGACCTCCGGTTTGTGCCATTTAATTTCTCTTGATAAACCGTTTAAAATGAGGGTTCACTCAATAGGGGTTTACATTTGAAAATTTGGGGCTGCCCCCAAAATACCTCATTTTGGGGGCAGGGGCAAAGTTGTGTAGTTGATGAAAAAGTGCAGTTTTTTATGTTTTTAACATGTGCCGAGTTTGGTTTTCCTACTGCAACGTGTTAAAAAAATAATTGGGGGTGTCCAGACTTATACTTGCTTGCCCATCTCAAATTTTGAAATGGCTGCCATTTTGGTTAGGGGTGAGATATCGACCTCCGGTTTGCGCCATTTAATTTGTCTTGATACACCGTTTAAAATGAGGGGTCACTCAATAGGGGTTTACATTTGAAAATTTGGGGCTGCCCCCAAAATACCCCATTTTGGGGGCAGGGGTAAAGTTGTGTAGTTGATGAAAAAGTTCAGTTTTTCATGTTGTTAACATGTGCAGAGTTTGGTTTTCCTACTGCAACGCGTTAAAAAGTTAACTGGGGGTGTCCAGACTTTTGCCTAACCCTGTATAACTAAACAAGTATTTTATTTTACAACTAGTATGCTTATCTTACACAACTTCAAGTATATCTGAAGTTATTGGACCTAATCTGTATTAAATTTGTTTTTTCGTAATTTTGAATTAAACAAGCATTTTATTTTACAACTCGTATGCTTAACTTTTACAACTTCAAGTATATCCGAAGTTATTGAACTTTAAATCTCAGCAATATGATTACAATGCAAAGTTTGATTACCTGCCATTTAAGGCTAGGTTAACCAATTGAGGTAGGGTTTGTGGTATTGTAAACTACTACTTGGAAACTTTAATTTGATGTACATGTAAATTGTGATAACCAGTAAGATTTTTAGCTGACTCCTTACTTTCCGACCCTAATCAGACTTCGACACTCAGTGATAACATTCAAAATGTTAAGCCCTAAATTTAATTCTCAGAGTTTTAATGTTCTACATAAAACATTAATTGCCAAAATATAATTATTTTCTATTTATAATTTAGATTAATAACATACTAAAAACTTTAATTACTTAAAAAAGTATATTTATTTTCAGACGACGCTACTTTTTAAATATCTATAAAAGTTACCTTGCACACTTTTTTCCAGTGGTCTTGACAATTACATTTCAGTAACCTTGTTGGTTACGTGACCTTGACAGTACATACATTTCAGTTTATGTTTAACTGAACATGATTTTGCTAAGTGATCGCAAAATAAGCAGCAATTTTCCAGCCCTAGGTATTTTTCCCTCATGCAAATGTACTAAAAATTGATAACCTTTATTAGGTTTATTTTTTGATGTTTTTAAATGAACCCTTGTTAATATTTTCAGGGCAAGAGTGAAAGTCGTTACATTGAAGCATTGACGCTTCAATGGACAATGTTTTATTAATTGATTCGGAGAAAGGATCACCAGGTCTTAGAAAAATACTCTCTCAAATTTGTTAACCAGTTAAGCCTCCAATAAGTTGGGCTTTAGCATCATATGAAGGACTGAGCGTACACAATCCCCATCATTACAACTTCTCTTGAAATCGCATTAGCTTCCTACATTTTTTTTTTTTATCGCAGCAATGTAATCTGGTTTATATTTAGATGGGGATTGCAAACGTAAAAATCAGGTGTTGATTAGTTAGGCCATTCCTTTTAGGTTCTCAAAGCTCCATCAAAACACTAATAAGTTTATCCAATGACTTGTCATTAGGAATATCTAGTGCACACAAAGTACAAACTAGCCAAGATCTTGTAGTGCTTGGCGCCTATAGAACTAATAAAATATAAAGTTTTTCGACTACAAAATTGTCATATATCGCTTCAACTTGAAGTAATTATTTAGTCTTTGACAATAAAGCATAAAACTCTGTACTGTGTCATCAAAGGAATAAAATGTTGATGCATTCTTTCGGACTATACCTTTAATGAACGTATCATTAATTTTACATGTTTCTTTTTGTGCAGACAAAGTGTTAACTAGTCCAGCTAGAGCATCTATGAGCTGGGTTAAATCTTTGTTTACCTGATTGATTTTGCTCTATCGTCGCCTTTAATTATGTTTTAAATAAACACAATATTTTTTCGTGTAATTTAATCTTATAAAATAATTTAAAACAGCGAATAATTCGTGCTTTTTATAATCTAACAAACCAAAGATTTTTATTACCTTAAATTATTTAAAATACTAATTTTCATTAGGTTTAGGTGCTTATACTTCAGATATTCTACTCCTACTGCTATTAATAGTTTTTCATCAGGAAAACCCTTTTTCTCCCTTTTTCTATTAAAAATTCTTTGGATATTGAAATTTAACATTTTTAAAGTGAACACACAAAGAAATTGTGGTTCTAGTATAAATATGTGTAAGTACTAAGGGATAATGTACAATAACATGACTTCACAATCAATAGGGAATGTGTTATTGACGAGATATTAATGATGTAAGGAAACATCCGCTTACCCTTCTGTAGGACGCCACACGAGTGAAGAGCTTCGCTCTTGGTGTAAGATAATAAGTAACATGTTTTTTTTTTACTATTTTTTAAAATATTCACTGATGAAGATATTTGTTGAGCAGTAAATATAATGTGAAAACAGTCGCAACCTAAAAATAAATGGTGACTGATGAATCAATGCTACAATAACAATGGGCAAAATTTACAAGATATTAGAATGCAAACAGTCTAATGGTCAATAGTACAAAGAACATTAGAACAATTCGGAAAAGTTTTGGTTTTGCTAATTATTTTCTTACCTTCGTGTTTCCTATGTAGATAATAAGAAATAAACAATAATATAACCAAATTTTTACCTTGCTTTGCCATGGCGCGCCATGAGTCAATAGACCGGCGGACAAGCTCATATGCAGAGCATGGTGTAAAGCTGAGCAGGTTCAGCCAGCCAGGTGTGCTACTCTAGTCCCATACACGCTCATGTTGTACCTCCAGACCGGCGGACAAGCTCATATGCAGAGCATGGTGTAATGCTGAGCAGATCCAGCCAGCCAGGTGCGCTACTCATTTAGTACCATACACGCTCATGTTGTATCTCCAGACCGGCGGACAAGCTCATATGCAGAGCATGGTGTAATGCTGAGCAGGTCCAGCCAGCCAGGTGCGCTACTCATTTAGTCCCATACACGCTCATGTTGTACCTCCAGACCGGCGGACAAGCTCATATGCAGAGCATGGTGTAATGCTGAGCAGATCCAGCCAGCCAGGTGCGCTACTCATTTAGTGCGGGGCCTGGCATTGGAATGGGTAAAATCTTTTTAGCGAATTTCCCATAGGGAATAAGCTATTACCGTAGGTCTCATGGAAAGACCTAAGCCCGGGACCATGTTACTTTTTCGTTTTGAGGTGCCCAGAGACTAAAAATAATAGTCATTAAAATTTTTATATATATATATATGTATATATATATATATGTATATATATATGTATATATATATATATATATATATATATATGTATGTGTCCCTAGACACGATAACTCTCGTAAAAATGGTCCGATCGACACCAAATTTGGTAGAGATGTGTAATCCTACGTTTATTCGGATGAGTTCGAAAACCAGACATATCGACCTACCGGAAGGGGTAGTTTTTGGGGGTTTTGTACCCCAAAAATGGGTTTTTTGCATTTTTCATATGTAAATTTTAAAAATTTTAAATTTTTATTTTTACCATTGGATTTAGCTCAAAAAAACACATAATTTAGTATTTTGAAGCTTTGCTCTATCTCCATTGGTTACCGAGATATTACAAAGTCTAAAGACAGTACATTGTCTTTTGGGGCTCCAATGTTAATCTTATGGAGAATAAGGATGTGTTAATATTTCACTTATTAACCAATATTTTTTGATGAAACTTAGTATTTAGCTTCATTTGGTTGAGATTCATCCATTTAAGGTAAAAAATCTTGGTTTTTGTACTTATCATGGCAGCAAACCTGCATACTTTTTTCCAATGTTAATCATATGGAAAATAGGCACCCTCTTTTATTTATGGACAGATATTGATGAAACTTACTATATGGCTTTATATGGTCGAAATAAATTTTTTCTATGCTAAAAACCTACTTTTAGTGTCCCCCATGGCAGCATACCTGCATACTCTTTCCCTATATATTAAGGAGAATAGACATTTATTTCCCTATTTATGAGCACGTGATGAAATTTTATTTACAAGTTTGGCTGGTCAAAATTAATATTATTAATTTGGAAATTCGCTGAGTACGCAGGTCTGCTGCGACGGGGGGTATTTACAATTTAGAACTCAAGTAGTAAAAATTGAAAATGTGCTGTCGGATAGTATCAATGTAAACTTTGGGATCCCCCAAGGCTCGGTATTGGGGCCAATGTTATATATATTATATACAAACAGCCTTAAAAAGAACTTCCCAAATCTCCAATTAACTATGTATGCGGATGACATAGCTATACTGTTCAAAAATAATTCTTTTCATAATTTAGAAATTGAGAGTTTTGTAGAATTAACAAACCTTTATCAATATCTAAACAATAATAACTTACATATAAATCCAAATAAAAGTAACTGTATATTTTTTCAGGTCAAAGAACCATTGATATTGAACCACAGATTTTTATGAATGATTTTGAACTTCCGTTCTCTCCCGAAAGTAAATACCTTGGACTAATATTCGATCAACATTTTTCTTGGGCACCATATATAAACACTCTTTGCTCTAAATTGTCATCTCAATTATTTTTACTAAACAGGTTCGCTAAATTCAAAAATCCATTTCTAATTCGATTGATCTACACCGCGCTTATAGAGTCGCGTTTAGTATACGGAATCATACTTTGGGGATCCGCATCCCAGAGCGCTCTTTTGCGAATTTTCAGACTGCAAAAGAGAGCTATTCGAATAATGGCGGGTATAAATAGACGCACTTCTTGCAGAGAATTTTTTAAATCTTTTAAAATTTTAACATTGGCATCACATTATATTTATGAAACTTTAATTTTTTTACATGTATAAATATGCATCATTTATACTAGGCACTGACGTACATCCTCATAACACACGACACCGTTTTCAACATAGACAAACTCCCCACAGATTGGCAATTTCAGATTCACTACCACAAAATCTTGGACCAAAACTATTTAATAAACTCCCGGAAGAAATCAAATTGCTTGGCGACCCTAAATTATAAAAAAAAAACTAAAATCATTTCTTATGGAGAGAGCTTTTTACTCAGTGGATGAGTTTTTTGAAATTGAATTTTTTGTGGCACACAGTATTTGATTTTTAATGTTAATGTATTGTTTGAAGGTTATCTCGAAGAATTTATGTTTAATATGTATATATGACGTTTGCTATACAATTGTATTGATTGTCACATGCAATAAAGGATTTTTGATTTTTTGATTTTGATTTTGATAGTCCCATACACGCTCATGTTGTACCTCCATCCCGGCGGACAAGCTCATAATAATAATAATCTTTATTTGCAGAAAGACAATGTACAATTGCATTGCAAACGTCAACAGAAATAATAAAACATAGGCTGCCAAAAAAAGAGAGACAAGTACAATCAGTCCAAATTTTCATTATTTTCACTTTTTTTCAAAATTTCAAATTTTCACTTTTGCACAGCACACTTTTCATCAGTACCGAAATTCCATTCGCGGTAACACCTAAAATTTTAGTTTTCCCAGCGACTCATCATGAACTCCCCGACCGAGTACAGAACGTTTGACACCAAAAGGCTCTTCAATCGAGTTTTAAATTGATTTTGATTTTGCGCATGTTTAACGCCTTCGGGGAGCTTGTTTAGAATTTTGATTCCAAACTGAGAAGGCAAATGCTCAAAAGCCACAGTTCTGTGTTGTTGAACTCTAAGATTGGCCCTGCCCCTCGTAAAGTGAGAGTGGATGTCACCGTTTTGAACGAGTGAGCATTTGTATTTACAGTAGACAGCCACTTCAAAAATGTAGAGGCAGGGCAGCGTTAGTATTCCAAGCTCCCTAAAGGCGTCTCTGCATGATTCCCTGGGTTTTAATTTTGAAATGATTCTTACTGCCTTTTTCTGCAATCGAAAGACCCTCTCAAGTCTGTGATTTGCGCAGCCACCCCAGACACATATTCCATAAGAAATATGGGGGTAGATAAGGCCAAAATAGGCCATGAGCAGTACTTCCTGGGAGCAAAATTTTGATAAGTTACGCAATGCAAAAATACCAGAAGAGACTCTGGCACATACGTGATCTACATGGTCTTCCCAGGTAAGACCTTTATCAATGTGCATTCCCAAAAACTTTGTGGAATCAGTTTCCTCTAGGAGGTCTTCATCCACCATTACTGCAAGAGGCAGGTTTGATTCCCGCTGCCGGAGGCAAAATTCCATTACTTTTGATTTAGAGTTGTTTGTTCTCAGACTTATTTTGGAAAACATTTGAATGCACGAGTTGAGATCAATGAAAGCTTTAATTTCCAAATCTTGTTTTGAAAGGGATTTGACGCAGATAGTAGTGTCATCTGCGTACTGGATCACTTCTCCATTCTGAATTGATGAACCAGTTTGATTTACATACAACAAAAATAGAACAGGTCCCAAGATGGATCCCTGAGGGACACCTTGAACCATCTCTTCTTTCTGGGAGATTGAGTCTTCAATTTGTACACACTGGAACCTGCCATTCAGGTAGGACGCGAGCCACCTTTGGGGCAGGCCCCGAATACCGTACGCATCTAACTGGTGCAACAGTGTCGCATGATGCACACAGTCAAATGCTTTCGACAGGTCAAGAAATATGCTGAGCACATGTTCTCGCCTCTCGAGGCCATCGACAACTGATTCAACAAATTTAGCAACTGCATCAATTGTGGATTTGGATTTTTGAAATCCAAACTGATCAGTCGAAATGATTTTGTAACGATCAAGAAAACTCACGAGATTTTCGAGGAAAAGCTTTTCGAAAACCTTACTGAGAACTGGAAGAATTGAAATTGGACGATAATTACTGGGGAGCGAACTATCGTCTTTTTTGAAAATCGGAATGACCTTTGAGAGTTTAAGTGACGACGGGAAAGTCCCGGTCTGGAAAGAGCGATTGATTAGTTTGGTCAACGGTTTCAAAATGTGCCTGAAGCAATGTTTGAGTAGCCCATACAGACATGCCGTTGATGTCTGTTGACTGTTTGGGATTTAGTCCCTCAATAACACGAGCCACATCCCGCTCATTCACAGGTGACAAGGCCATAGAAGACACCTGACCTCCAGAGTTTATGTTTGCAAAAGGGCGGGGCCCAAGTATATTAGTATCTGGCAATGCGACTGATGCAAAGTATTTGTTGAACTCCTCCGCCACTTCGTGGGGATTATCGATTTTTTTATTGTTAATTTTTAATTGAACGGGTTTTGGTTGATTGAAACATTTGGTTGAATTATTAATGATTTTCCAAGCAGATTTTGAAAAGTTTGAGCACCCCTTGAGGGTTTTTTCGGTTTCATAGGCCTTCGCGGCCTTGATAACCTTCCTGTAAATTCTTTTGTAATTTCTGTAAAAGGTTTTAAAATCTTCGCTTTCCGTGCAAATGTAAATTGAATGAAGATTTTTCAGCCTCTCTCGAGATTTAAGAATCCCTTGAGTTATCCACGTGTCTTTTTCAAAGGATTGTTTGAGTTTAGTTTTTTTGAAAGGGCAGCAGATGTTAAGATAATAGTTAAAACGACAATCAAAAGCCTGGAACATCTCATCTGCACAAGACAAATTGTCTAAAAATTGCCATGTTTCGGACTGTAATTTACTGTTAAGGATTGCGATGTTTTTGGCCTGTGTGGCCCTTTTGGTTTTGAAAATTGGAGATATTTTTCAGGCAGGTGTCCCGTGACAACTGCCTCCAGAGCGAAGTGATCGGAAATGGCCGCATTAATCACTGAGACTGTGGAATTTGGAATGTTTGTAATTACGTTGTCGATGGCCGTACTCGATGTTGCTGTTACTCTGGTCGGAGAATTCACGGACCAATTGAGGTGAAAGGTGCCCAAAGTGTCGCGAAGCCGCTGGGTCAGGTGGTCGGTGTGGTCTAGAACATCAATATTTATATCCCCCATAATAATGAATTTACTTTGCTTAGCGTGCAGAAAATTTAAGAGATGTTCTAGTTTTTCAAAAAAAGAATCGTTGCACGCATTGGGTGATTTGTACAGACCCAGTATGAATACTTTCTCCGTGGTATTCATGTTTATTTTGATCCCGGCAATTTCAAAGTCTAGGTCTGCACAAGATTCAATTTTGAAAGTTTCGAAAGAAATTGAGTTTTTAACAAAGATTGCCACGCCGCCACCTTTAAACTTTTTTCGCACAAAAGATTCAGCCAATTCGTAATTGTCGAATTTGAAAAGATTTAAGTTTTCTTCCTTAAAACTGTGCTCCGAAACAATGAAAACGTCGGGAATGAGCTCTCCGCATAACAGAGAAAGCTCATCAACTTTGTTGGTTGCTGATTGAGCGTTTATATGCACAGCTTTAAATTTGGAAGAGGGGTTTGAAACTTGATTCCTGGGCTTGATTTTGAATTTTGAACCTGACGCCCCCAATTTCGGTACTAATGTTTTTATCCCGATGGACTCCTGGGTGTAGAAGGGAGCAAGTTTTTTTGAGCTGGTTGCAGGGTCGGCGTGCTAGCTGGCGACAGGATCGGCGTCGTAGCTGGTTGCAGGGTCGGCACAGGAGCTGGTTGCAGGGTCGGCGTCGGAGCTGGTTGCAGAGTCGGAGCTGGTTGCAGGGTCGGCACAGGAGCTGGTTGCAGAGTCGGCGTCGTAGCTGGTTGCAGAGTCGGCGTCGTAGCTGGTTGCAGGGTCGGCACAGGAGCTGGTTGCAGAGTCGGCGTCGGAGCTGGTTGCAGAGTCGGCGTCGGAGCTGGTTTCAGAGTCGGCGTCGGAGCTGGTTGCAGGGTCGGCGTCGGAGCTGGTTGCAGGGTTGGCGTCGGAGCTGGCGACAGGGCCTTATCAGCCTTTATCAAGCACTCCAAGACTAGTCGTGCTAAAAGCTTTTTTCCCCGTTTAGAGAGATGTAAGCCGTGACGGGTGAAGAACCTTTGGTCAATCCGGTTGAAATCAAGCACGTGAACCCCGACGTATCTCTTACAAATCTCCTCAATGTAGGCGTTAGCTAATGCAACCTGCTCGTTGATGGTATGGTTGGAGGGAAGGTCGTAACGGTGGGGCAACGTCGACACAATCACTTGAGACGTGCTGAGGCGAGATTTAATCCATTGTTCTAGATGTTTGTGGATATTAATGCGCTCCCCGCTATCAAGATCGTTCGTACCCGCGATGAGGACCGTGCAGCTTCCCGTTGGAGGTGGATTGCCAGATATGACGGCCTGCAGTTTAGCGCCTGGTTTACAGTACCCGGTGATCTTGGTCTTGGTGTGAACCAACTGCTGCACAAAATCGGCCAGATGTCGACCGTGGCTGTCAGACGCAATATTTACGGTTGAAAATTTGAGAGTATTGGTTGGCTCGGTTTTGGTGTATGGTCTTGATAAGGGGAATGAATGTTTTTCCTTACGTGACGTGTTGCGAGGTTTGTTGTTGTTGGTTTTATTATTTTTGCTCCTTACATTAGATGTTACACTGGTAAAATTGTTGCTTTTCGGTTGATTCTTTGTGTATTTATCCTTTGAAAGAACGTCAAATTTATTACATAGTTTTAAGGTGGCACATTTATTATTTCTCACCTCGACCCATTCATTCCCGTTATTCTGATTGCCCTCACTTTGACACTGACATTTTGCTAGTGTATTTTTTAGGCACTCTATTTCTGCCTCTAGGACCTCAATTGTTGTTCTGAGGTTTCCAACAACTGACCGCGTCTCAGCGCAACCCTTATCTTCACATTGAGAAGACAATCGACACTGTACACCGCAGTCGATAAAATTTCGCTCAGTGACTGATTTATTTGCAGTAGAATTGGAAGCAAAGACTTGATCAGTGTATTGTAATAGCCTCAAGTCATTTTCTATTGAGTGGTCTAGAAGTGTTTTAAGTTGTCCTTTTAATTTACATACTTCGTTCCTTAGGTTAGAATTTTCAGTTTCGAGGTCAATCAGCAAGGGTGTAGAGGTTGCCTGAGAGGGTAGGGATGATCGAGGTGTCAGCGCCACATCAGCAGGTGTGGAGGGAGGTCGCGGAAGCGCGGACGTTACGACCTCAGCCGCGGAAGCACCGGGTGTGTCGAGCTCCGCCGCGGAAGCACCGGGTCTTGTGTCTGAAGAAGGAGTGGTTGGGATGCTCCTCGATTTGGATAGGGACCGCATGGTCACTGGATGCTGACCTGTATGTTTATTGTTTACCTCTGTTACAGTGGTTTTGTCTGGATCAGTTTTTATTGTGGCGCTACATGATCGTCCGAGACATCGCCACACGACATGTCCGCTCTTTACAGAATAACTCTCTCTGTATTTGTAGTCGTTGTATAGAATATTAGGTTTACCGTTTTTTGTATATTCAATATTTAGCATTTTCATTCGCCGAAAAGAGTCAATAAGTCAATGAACTTAAAACGGCCAATGAACTTAACCAGAGGAGTTTGTGTTAAAAACAATGAATGAAGAAAGGTAAACAAGGCCAGGCGGTGCGGCGCTCACTGATAAGAACCAGTTGGGCAGCGGGCGTGCGAGTGCTGATAAGGAAGATTGATGATAACGATGACTTCCCGGTTGGTGGTGCGCTCTGTTGCGTAACCCCGAAACTAGCGATCGGGTAAAAACTTTGTCAGCGTGTTGGTAGCAATTGGCAAAGATGCGCATGCGCCAACTTTGAAATAACCGACGTGGATCAAAATAATCTTAAAATGTAGAGGTTAGTGTATTATTAGAAGTAGAATTAAGAATTAACCTACAACTGTCAAGCACAAGTAATGTTATTTCTTAGTCCAAAACACTTTCACGAATGAAACTGGCCCGCACTTTAAACTGCCCTAGCGCACAAAACTGATAAAAGATTGATTTTCAGCGGAACATAAAAATCCTTGACTCACAACAGTAGGACAAGCCTACCAACCCTCATATGCAGAGCATGGTGTAATGCTGAGCAGGTCCAACCAGCCAGGTGCGCTACTCATTTAGTCCCATACACGCTCATGTTGTATCTCCAGACCGGCGGACAAGCTCATATGCAGAGCATGGTATAATGCTGAGCAGGTCCAGCCAGCCAGGTGCGCTACTCTAGTCCCATACACGCTCATGTTGTACCTCCAGACCGGCGGACAAGCTCATATGCAGGGCATGGTGTAATGCTGAGCAGGTCCAGCCAGCCAGGTTCGCTACTCTAGTCCCATACACGCTCATGTTGTACCTCCAGACCGGCGGACAAGCTCATATGCAGAGCATGGTGTAATGCTGAGCAGGTCCAGCCAGCCAGGTGCGCTACTCATTTAGTCCCATACACGCTCATGTTGTATCTCCAGACCGGCGGACAAGCTCATATGCAGAGCATGGTGTAATGCTGAGCAGGTCTAACCAGCCAGGTGCGCTACTCTAGTCCCATACACGCTCATGTTGTACCTCCAGACCGGCGGACAAGCTCATATGCAGAGCATGGTGTAATGCTGAGCAGGTCCAGCCAGCCAGGTGCGCTACTCTAGTCCCATACACGCTCATGTTGTACCTCCAGACCGGCGGACAAGCTCATATGCAGAGCATGGTGTAATGCTGAGCAGGTCCAGCCAGCCAGGTGCGCTACTCATTTAGTCCCATACACGCTCATGTTGTATCTCCAGACCGGCGGACAAGCTCATATGCAGAGCATGGTGTAATGCTGAGCAGGTCTAACCAGCCAGGTGCGCTACTCTAGTCCCATACACGCTCATGTTGTACCTCCAGACCGGCGGACAAGCTCATATGCAGAGCATGGTGTAATGCTGAGCAGGTCCAGAAAGCCAGGTGCGCTACTCTAGTCCCATACACGCTCATGTTGTACCTCCAGACCGGCGGACAAGCTCATATGCAGAGCATGGTGTAATGCTGAGCAGGTCCAGCCAGCCAGGTGCGCTACTCATTTAGTCCCATACACGCTCATGTTGTACCTCCAGACCGGCGGACAAGCTCATATGCAGAGCATGGTGTAATGCTGAGCAGGTCCAGCCAGCCAGGTGCGCTACTCATTTAGTCCCATACACGCTCATGTTGTACCTCCAGACCGGCGGACAAGCTCATATGCAGAGCATGGTGTAATGCTGAGCAGGTCCAGCCAGCCAGGTGCGCTACTCATTTAGTCCCATACACGCTCATGTTGTACCTCCAGACCGGCGGACAAGCTCATATGCAGAGCATGGTGTAATGCTGAGCAGGTCCAGCCAGCCAGGTGCGCTACTCTAGACCTATACACGCTCATGTTGTACCTCCAGACCGGCGGACAAGCTCATATGCAGAGCATGGTGTAATACTGAGCAGGTCCAACCAGCCAGGTGCGCTACTCTAGTCCCATACACGCTCATGTTGTACCTCCAGACCGGCGGACAAGCTCATATGCAGAGCATGGTGTAATGCTGAGCAGGTCCAGCCAGCCAGGTGCGCTACTCATTTAGTCCCATACACGCTCATGTTGTATCTCCAGACCGGCGGACAAGCTCATATGCAGAGCATGGTGTAATGCTGAGCAGGTCCAGCCAGCCAGGTGTGCTACTCATTTAGTCCCATACACGCTCATGTTGTATCTCCAGACCGGCGGACAAGCTCATATGCAGAGCATGGTGTAATGCTGAGCAGGTCCAGCCAGCCAGGTGCGCTACTCATTTAGTCCCATACACGCTCATGTTGTATCTCCAGACCGGCGGACAAGCTCATATGCAGAGCATGGTGTAATGCTGAGCAGGTCCAGCCAGCCAGGTGCGCTATTCTAGACCTATACACGCTCATGTTGTACCTCCAGACCGGCGGACAAGCTCATATGCAGAGCATGGTGTAATGCTGAGCAGGTCCAGCCAGCCAGGTGCGCTACTCATTTAGTACCATACACGCTCATGTTGTACCTCCAGACCGGCGGACAAGCTCATATGCAGAGCATGGTGTAATGCCGAGCAGGTCCAGCCAGCCAGGTGCGCTACTCATTTAGTACCATACACGCTCATGTTGTACCTCCAGACCGGCGGACAAGCTCATATGCAGAGCATGGTGTAATGCTGAGCAGGTCCAGCCAGCCAGGTGCGCTACTCATTTAGTACCATACACGCTCATGTTGTACCTCCAGGCAAAGTCGACTCCGCCTAGCACATTTTAGCATGTGGTCTAAGCAATAAGATCAAGTAAACGCTTTAGTAATTGTCTTTAACAGGTGCGAAATTCAACGTGTTGTGATAAGATTATTCTAATTTGTAGTTTTTCAATCTTCACATTTTGCTACTGGAACACAACATTAATGAATATTGATACGTTCACTTGTGTTATAATAAAATTATCCTCTGCTATTTAGTTAAAAAAAAAATTATTTGAAAGTATGGTAATTGTTAAAAATATATCTTAAACTTTTTATACGTTAAGATGTGGCCTAAGCTGTTCGATAGTCAAAGCTCATACAGTAATAACAAATAATTTACACTAATTCAATTAGGTATAGATGAGATATCTATTTTCATCTCACTATAGATGTTTGACGGTGCAAAATAACTTTTTCCCGATCTAAAGTGAGTAAACCAGCTTGTGATATTTGTCAAAATGTTATTAATAGTATATAAAATTATTTTATATATATGTAAATAAACAAAGTATTTATTTTATTTCTTTTATTTCTATTTATTTAACTGACAAATCATTTAATAATTTGTGTACATGTGCTGAAATTTGGCTTTCTTAGTAATATTTGATAATTATACGTTTCTTAAATTAGTGTGATGAAACAACAACAGAAAGTAACAACAATAACAAATTCGCTCAAATACTTAAAAACATCGAGAATAATAACAACCTATAGTAAGTGCGAATTGCATATACTAAAAAAAGGTAACTTAGCGGATAATATAAACATAACAAGATCAACAAAATAACAATGAATAAATAGTTATGGCAACAAAAACAAAGATCCTTAAAATAAACTACAACTAGCTGACTGCAACATAAAAAACACAATGATGGTAGGAACTATTAAGGATACAACAAAATTAATTCCATTGAAATTAATTCATAATTAATTCATGTTGTACCTCCATCCCGGCGGACAAGCTCATATGCAGAGCATGGTGTAATGCTGAGCAGGTCCAACCAGCCAGGTGCGCTACTCATTTAGTCCCATACACGCTCATGTTGTATCTCCAGACCGGCGGACAAGCTCATATGCAGAGCATGGTGTAATGCTGAGCAGGTCCAGCCAGCCAGGTGCGCTACTCTAGTCCCATACACGCTCATGTTGTACCTCCAGACCGGCGGACAAGCTCATATGCAGAGCATTGTGTAATGCTGAGCAGGTCCAGCCAGCCAGGTGCGCTACTCATTTAGTCCCATACACGCTCATGTTGTATCTCCAGACCGGCGGACAAGCTCATATGCAGAGCATGGTGTAATGCTGAGCAGGTCCAGCCAGCCAGGTGCGCTACTCATTTAGTCCCATACACGCTCATGTTGTACCTCCAGACCGGCGGACAAGCTCATATGCAGAGCATGGTGTAATGCTGAGCAGGTCCAGCCAGCCAGGTGCGCTACTCATTTAGTCCCATACACGCTCATGTTGTATCTCCAGACCGGCGGACAAGCTCATATGCAGAGCATGGTGTAATGCTGAGCAGGTCCAGCCAGCCAGGTGCGCTACTCTAGTCCCATACACGCTCATGTTGTACCTCCAGACCGGCGGACAAGCTCATATGCAGAGCATGGTGTAATGCTGAGCAGGTCCAGCCAGCCAGGTGCGCTACTCATTTAGTCCCATACACGCTCATGTTGTACCTCCAGACCGGCGGACAAGCTCATATGCAGAGCATGGCGTAATGCTGAGCAGGTCCAGCCAGCCAGGTGCGCTACTCATTTAGTCCCATACACGCTCATGTTGTATCTCCAGACCGGCGGACAAGCTCATATGCAGAGCATGGTGTAATGCTGAGCAGGTCTAACCAGCCAGGTGCGCTACTCTAGTCCCATACACGCTCATGTTGTACCTCAAGACCGGCGGACAAGCTCATATGCAGAGCATGGTGTAATGCTGAGCAGGTCCAGCCAGTCAGGTGCGCTACTCTAGTCCCATACACGATCATGTTGTACCTCCAGACCGGCGGACAAGCTCATATGCAGAGCATGGTGTAATGCTGAGCAGGTCCAGCCAGCCAGGTGCGCTACTCATTTAGTCCCATACACGCTCATGTTGTACCTCCAGACCGGCGGACAAGCTCATATGCAGAGCATGGTGTAATGCTGAGCAGGTCCAGCCAGCCAGGTGCGCTACTCATTTAGTCCCATACACGCTCATGTTGTATCTCCAGACCGGCGGACAAGCTCATATGCAGAGCATGGTGTAATGCTGAGCAGGTCCAACCAGCCAGGTGCGCTACTCATTTAGTCCCATACACGCTCATGTTGTACCTCCAGACCGGCGGACAAGCTCATATGCAGAGCATGGTGTAATGCTGAGCAGGTCCAACCAGCCAGGTGCGCTACTCATTTAGTCCCATACACGCTCATGTTGTACCTCCAGACCGGCGGACAAGCTCATATGCAGAGCATGGTGTAATGCTGAGCAGGTCCAGCCAGCCAGGTGCGCTACTCTAGACCTATACACGCTCATGTTGTACCTCCAGACCGGCGGACAAGCTCATATGCAGAGCATGGTGTAATGCTGAGCAGGTCCAGCCAGCCAGGTGCGCTACTCATTTAGTACCATACACGCTCATGTTGTACCTCCAGACCGGCGGACAAGCTCATATGCAGAGCATGGTGTAATGCTGAGCAGGTCCAGCCAGCCAGGTGCGCTACTCATTTAAATCAAATCAATTTATTTCAAAAAATTTTTTTTCCTAAAGATATTTACAAATGAACTTAAAAATAGTCCCACATGGGCCTTTAAATAGGCCTGTGCATGGGACGAGTTCTTAAACTATTAGGTAAATAACTTAATTATGAAATTTATACAAAATATTTTCACAATGACATTTTTTACATTTATGTTAAACATATTTTCTCAGCTACATTTTTATTAAACTACACCTGTAAAATAAGCTATCTAAATACCTAATAAATGGAAACAACTAATTAAATGCTAGTCAAACCAAAAAGAAAACAAAAATAATATAAATACAGAGAAGATACGCTTTTAATCAGTTTTTAAAAGACCCCACTGTCAGTAGGCCTAAGTATTTAGTGTCGTATTTTATGTCAGTATTGTGCAACGAATTTTAGTAGTGAGTGTATTTCAGGAGCTATACTCGGAACTGATGAGAGCTTCAGTGCACTCCAGGCCAACCCCCATCAGCCAGTTGGTGACATAACGTTTGAAAACCGCCATTGATACCTGCAAGTCCCTTATCTCTTGTGGAATATTCCTGAATAAAAAATTTGCAATGTAAAAGGGATTGGTTAAATTTACGGACTTGAAGACTCTAGGAACTTGCAGGCCCACGTTGGCGGCTCTCCTGGTATTGTATTGGTGCACAAGAGGAGTTAAAACTATGTCTTTATGCGAGTAAGTGTAGACCAATACTGTTTTGACAAAGAGTTGGCGCAAAGAAAGCAATTGGGATTCCTCGAAGAGTAATTCTGTAGGATATCTGATTGGTTTTTTAAATGCCGATTTTATTATTAGTTTTTGGACTACAAATAAAGGTTCAAACAAAGAATTATTAGCTCCCCCCCAAACCAGAATACCGTATTGTAAAATTGATTGTACGTACGCAAAATAAACTACTTTTATTTCATTCATATCAAGAATATCACTTATTTGTCTAAAAACATATATTAACTTTCTTAGCTTAGCTTTAACAGAATTTATATGGCATTCCCATCTTAATTTAGAATCAATAATAACCCCTAGATATTTGTATTGGTCTACCCTCTCCACCTCTTGGCAACTGCACGTATTGATTGCCGGATCAGCACACTCATGAAGCACCAGTCTAAGATTTGCGGGTGGCTCACTCACCGGTCGAAGGGCGATTGGCATACACTTAGTTTTACTAATATTCATTGTTAATACATTTTGAGAAAACCAATTTTTAACTAAACAGAGTTCACGGGCCGCAACGCTATAAACCTGTTCCCATGTGCTTCCCTTAAAAATAACTGCAGTGTCATCAGCAAAAAAGAAAAATTTACCGGTAACAGGGAGTCGTTCTAAATTGTTAATATAGACAAGGAAAAGGGCAGGCCCAAGCGTGCTACCCTGCACGACCCCATAATTAATGTCCATTACGTCGCTACACTGATTATTAATCGAAACAACTTGCCTTCGATTACTCAAGTAGCTAATGAACCAATTTAAAGCAACGCCTTTAACACCAATGCAATTTAGTTTATAGAGAAGAACGTTCCTATCAATTGAGTCAAACGCTTTTGCTAGGTCTATAAACGCAATTAATACTTTTTCATTCATATTAATGGAATCACTAATATATTTATTTAATGAAAAAAGTGCATCACTAGTGTTTTTATTTTTTCGGAAACCAAACCAAATTTAGTACCATACACGCTCATGTTGTACCTCCAGGCAAAGTCGACTCCGCCTAGCACATGTTAGCATGTGGTCTAAGCAATAAGATCAAGTAAACGCTTTAGTAATTGTCTTTTACAGGTGCGAAATTCAACGTGTTGTGATAAGATTATTCTAATTTGTAGTTTTTCAATCTTCACATTTTGCTACTGGAACACAACATTAATGAATATTGATACGTTCACTTGTGTTATAATAAAATTATCCTCTGCTATTTAGTTAAAAAAAAATTTATTTGAAAGTATGGTAATTGTTAAAAATATATCTTAAACTTTTTATACGTTAAGATGTGGCCTAAGCTGTTCGACAGTCAAAGCTCATACAGTAATAACAAATAATTTACACTAATTCAATTAGGTATAGATGAGATATCTATTTTCATCTCACTATAGATGTTTGACGGTGCAAAATAACTTTTTCCCGAGCTAAAGTGAGTAAACCAGCTTGTGATATTTGTCAAAATGTTATTAATAGTATATATAATTATTTTATATATATGTAAATAAACAAAGTATTTATTTTATTTCTTTTATTTATATTTATTTAACTGACAAATCATTTAATAATTTGTGTACATGTGCTGAAATTTGGCTTTCTTAGTAATATTTGATAATTATACGTTTCTTAAATTAGTGTGATGAAACAACAACAGAAAGTAACAACAATAACAAATTCGCTCAAATACTTAAAAACATCGAGAATAATAACAACCTATAGTAAGTGCGAATTGCATATACTAAAAAAAAGTAACTTAGCGGATAATATAAACATAACAAGATCAACAAAATAACAATGAATAAATAGTTATGGCAACAAAAACAAAGATCCTTAAAATAAACTACAACTAGCTGACTGCAACATAAAAAACACAATGATGGTAGGAACTATTAAGGATACAACAAAATTAATTCCATTGAAATTACATATTAATCAGTATTTTAATTGGCTGGCGTTGCAATTGAAAATTTCTATTTTAGGTGGTGAGGTGTTTGCGAGCGACTGGATGCGGGTGTTCTGCTGAACATATAAGTTTGAGAGATGATATCTTGCGAAGAGATCATTTGACCTGGTAGTTCCCAAAGGAACACGGAAATTGAGTTTCTCGAGTAGTTCATTCCGTTGATGGGTTTGAAGAGGAACATCAAGTCATTGATCCTCCTTCTTGAGGCAAGTGAACATAGATCTAATTCCACTGCCAATGTATCGACAGGACTTCTCTGTAAAATAATCCGAGGTGGCATCGCACCAAGCGTAGAAATTGCTTCTGGATGGATTGCACTCTATTCTGGAGATATTGCTTGTGGGGTGACCACACTACT
This sequence comes from Neoaliturus tenellus, assembly GCA_030545055.2. Lineage (NCBI taxonomy): Eukaryota > Metazoa > Arthropoda > Insecta > Hemiptera > Cicadellidae > Neoaliturus > Neoaliturus tenellus. Next base: position 97,237,804 of record CM061531.1, read on the forward strand.
GAGCAGTACTCAAAATGAGACCTTACAAGGTGGCAGAAGAAGAGGGTCTTGATAACCGTGGGAGATGGGAAAGATCGATAATATCTCATTATTAACCCCAAGCATTTATTGTCCTTCCCACAAGCGTAATCTACGTGAAGATCGTTGCTCAACGAAGGGGAGGGCATGACGCCACGGTCTTCTAATAATTCTCATGAGAGTATTGTTGCTCAAAATGTAGTCATGTACAGTAGGATAATTGGTTCTGTGGAAGGTCATGGCCGCACATTTTCCTATATCTAAAGACATGCAGTTTTCTGTGCACCAAGTCTCCACTACTGTGATGCTCTCTTGAAGTTTCTGTTGGTCGTATATTGAGGAGACAGTTGAGTACGGCTTGATGTCGTCAGCAAATAAGAGGTGTTTGACAGATATATCCTCCGAGATGTCGTTAATAAATAGGCTGAAAAGAACTGGACCGAGATGAGAGCTTTGAGCCTGATGTGGTTGTGATTCTCCTAGAGACAGTATCGCCAAACTTTACCATCAGTTGTCGATTGTCAAGATAGGAGATGAAGACTTATCTCAGCAGAGGGCCATGAAACTACCCCCCCCCCTATACTATTATTTACTAGAAGTGTACCTGTTGCTCAAAATGGAGGAATTTAGTTAAGATTCTTATAACAATTTTCATTTACTACAACTAAAAGTTTTATTCGTTAACTACAACAGCACTTGGTAAACATTATTAATTTTGTATACGATTTTTTATCTTTACCAATATGATCTTGATCTTTCAAATTACACATTTGTCATTGTTCATGTTTCTTCATGGGTATGCGTAGGTGTGTGCTTATGTGTTCTTTTCAGGAAAAAAGTATTTTTTCCGATTTGTATTTTCAAAGTGGCGGGCATTTAAAACTTTTAAACTCAAACATCTCATCAAAATTTTCCAAAGGCAAAAGAGTTGACAAATAAAATTATCTAACTAATGATTCCAAGTTTGTAAGTGTCAGACAACGGACAACGGAGTTATTGATATGTTTCTGCAGAAAAACATTGTTTTCCATTATAATTAAAGCAAATTTAGGTTATTTTAGTAGAAAAATCACAATAACACCTTTGTTTGTTATCTGATCCTTACAAACTTGGTATCAGTGGTTAGATACTTTTGTTTGTCAACTTTTTGTCTCCTGTATAATTTTTATAAATTTACAGGTTTTGAAATATTTGAGTGTAAACGTTTTTAATGGCCGCAATTTTGAAAATACACATCGTAAAAGACAATTCTTCACCTGAAAACCTAAATTGGTATGACAACGGTTCATACCAATTATGGACCTAATACGATCATCCGTTATTGGAATAAAAATTATTTTTTATAAAAAGGAAATGGCGGATAGCTGCCTAACGAAGCATTTAAGACCATTATTGGTATGGTGTTGTTTTAATCCCTATATTATTCTTGAAAAGAACGGGTTATGTTATTTCTCATTTCCTTGTAACTTTTTTGGACACACCGCTATTTTTTTAGTCCCTCAGACGAAAACAATAAGACTTTCAATGATTTGTGAGGCACTCGATATTTTTCTCCATTTTTTGCTCATACTTAATGCAGTTCGTTAAACAGTATATCATAATGTGATATAAACCTCTTTGGTGTCGTAGATTATCATTCTTTTGTATAGAATTCTTCGACAATTCTAGAATTCTTAGGGATTTAACAAATCTTACTATATCTAGTCATTCTATGAGGTTGTTCAGCTCATCGTTTCATTGAATTCCATAAACTCCGTTCTTATTTAATGGGTCAAATTTTCTACGGAGAATCCTTCTTTCAAAACTCCATTCTTCTTTGAAATATGGGAGAATTGGCAGCTTAGGACAACTCAATGGGCGCGTGTGCATTAAAGACAGGATTGCTGCAGGCAACAGAGCATACTTTGCAAATATCAAATTGCTGAAAAGTAAAGTGGACAGAAGAAACACAAAGCTCGAAATATATAAAACTTTATTAGGCCTGTGGTTACCTATGGCTGTCGGTGCTGGACAATGTCAGCTGCAGAGATAACTGCACTCAGGAGTTTTGAAAGAAGAATCCTTCGTAGAATATTTGACCAATTTTCCATCTATTAGGCATTCTTTCCTGCCTCCAAATCTCTTTAACTAGTTCATTAATGCGTGTTATAAGGGTATTAAACCCCTTATTTATGATCTCTGACGCGATGTCATCTTCCCCGAGTGATCCTTCAACTTTTTAATTACTGCCTAAACTTCGACTAACGTAGGTTCTGCTGTCAGAACATTATTAAAGCCACCTTGCTCCAGCTCACCATGTCCAAAATGCGCCTTTTCTTCCTAATCTATTTCGCTGGTTAACAACTCCTGGAATTGTTCAGTCCACCTCTCCACAATTTTAGCCTCCTCGCCAAGCAGTTCTCCATTTTCATCTCTAATTATTCCCAGCTGTGCTGAATATCCCTGAGCCATCTTTTTCACAGCTCTGTAAAACTTTATAATTTCATTTGGTTGGTCGTTTAATTCTTCTATTTCTTGCAACTCATGGACTCTGTTTTCTTTCTTCTGCATAGCTTGTTTGCTATTCTTCTTAATCTCTTAAATTCTCATCTGTTGTTTTTTGTGTCTCTAGCAATCATTTTTCTCGAGCTTGATTTTGGTTCGTAGAAGAAATAAGTCTTCGTACTTTTCATCAAACCAATTGCCATTCATTTCTTCCTTTTCTTACTTTCTCTTCTGCAGCTTCCTTAATGCTCCTCTAATACATTCCACTCTTCGTTTATGTTCCTTTCTCTAGCCTGTTTGGCTAATCTCCTTTCTAATGCAATTTGATATTCTTCAAATTTATCTCTTTTTTCAATTATTCTACATCCCAGCATTATTTTATTTGATTTATTCCCCTCCCTGTTTGTTGAATATTTTTTAACTATGGCAGCTTTAACAAGATAGTGGTCACTATCACAGTTTGGGCCTCTGCAGGATCTAACGTCTATGATAAAGAGTGCCTTCTTTTAGTGAGTATGATATACAGTGTAATTGAAAAGTCCGGAACGGTGAAATATTTTTTTACCATTATATACAGTATAGAGTAATGAGACTTGGTATATCAATAATAGCGATCAATGTCTACTATTTTAATCTATTATCACTTTTTTATAGTTTTTATGTTTTATATTATGCTTTTTATACTTAAGGGGGACGGCCCACGAGGAGTCAGAAATAATTCTTAAATAGCAGCATAGGTCGAGTTAGGTATTAATTTTAAGGTCTTACTTGGCAGGATACAATGCCGCAAACTAGACTTCAAACGGATGACCGAGAGAGAAATGGTAGGCACACAAAGTTTCCATTAAAATCATATGGGTAAAAGTTAAAAATGTAATCAATTTCTTAATACTAAACCTTTTGACGTTGGATTTGTGGCTCATTACTCCAAATGCAAAGATGTTTAAAATGATGTATGATGTGACAGGGGCCAAAGCAGATTTCTGTTAGACTTCCAAGAGGGACATCCCTTAAAGGGTGTGTAAAATGAAACTTCTTTGGCCCTTGTCACATAATACACCATTTTAAACGTCTTTGCATTTGGAGTAATAAGCCACAAACCCAAATCCAAAAGGTTGAGTATTAAGAAAGTTATTGCATTTTTAAGTTTTACCCATATGATTTTAATGGAAACTTTGTTTGCCTGCCATTTCCATCTCGGTCATCCGTGTGAAGTATATTTGCGGCATTGTACTCTGCTAAGTAAGACTCTTAATTTAATACCAAACTCGACCTATGCTGCTTTTTAAGAATTTTGTCTGATTCCTCGTGGGCCGTCAAAGCTTAAACGAGTAGACATTAATAGCTATTATTGATATACCAAGTCTTATTACTTTATACATTGTGGTAAAAAAATATTTCACCGTTCCGGGACTTTTCAATCACACTGTATATTTGATTGACTTTTTCTGCGCCAGGGGCCTTCCAAGTGCCCAAATGTATTCGTTTGTGAGGAAACCATGTACTTTTAATAGCAAGGCTGTTCTTAAGAGCAAACTGAACTAGCAAATTGCCATTTTCACGGTTTTTCTCATGCAGGGAATACCTTCCGACCACTCTTTTAATGTCATCCTCTCTCCCTGTCTTGGTATTAAAGTCTCCGAAAACAGTGACCATATCATACTCCTGACACAAATTAAGAGTATTCTCCACCTCATCATGAAACTTGGCATTTTCAATTTCTGTCTTGTTTTCAGTCTACAGACTGAACAGAGTGAACAGTGATAAAAGTAATGTTTCTAAACTTTCCTCTAACTCTTATTTTGCACATTCACTGACCAATTGTTTCAAACCGTATTAGTCTCTTTCTTATCTTGTAACATGTAAAGTATGTAATTTTTAACCATATTATTTGGAAACCATATACTACAAACTCTTAAAAAAGTAAAAAGCAAAAATTAAAATCGGTATTATTACAGTTAAATCATATTGAGCGGTTTCAGAGAAATAAAAAAATACTAGTATACGTTTTGCTCGAAATCGAGCAATTTATTTTAATACAATACAAATGTTACTTTTAGATTTAAATCAATGACATCCGACCAATCCAATATTGTAAATATCTTTAATCATCAAAACTACACGTATTTACAGCTGATTATTAAAAGATGTTTAAAATGCTTTATTCAATCCCAATGTTATTTAAATGGGGAATTTTGAGATTTCAATGGTGGATAGCGCCTTTATTTTCAGTCCGATTCTTACCAGTTTTTGGCGGAAACAACTACAGACTAAGCCCTATCCAACGACACCAAAAACTTGAAAATCGGTTGAAAATTGTAGGAGGAGTTCTCAAGACAAAAAAAACCGTTAGCGTATTAAATAAGTATAGATGATCTGATCCTATATCGATATTTGGTCCAATGCAATATATTGATCATACACATCGATTTTCCATTTAATAATAGAATTGCATGTTCTGAATAAAATACAAAAAAGCTGCACATCTCAGTCGTCATATTAAAACCTTAAGAGTGAACTTACTGTTTATTGTAACGTAAACAAGGTACAATGTCAAGTGTGAATTTTTATATCAAGTTGAGAGGAATTCCTGAACACTATAAAATACCCCCTCAACTAAATATTCTCTCAGATTTTTTTCAAAACGGAAAACCTCTTATGTCCCGGGGAAGTTTGTTTTAAAAGACCGGACTGGAATAATTTTTCCCCCTTTCGGAAAGAGCCAAACTATGTCTGGGAGTGCGGAGATCGTTACCATACCTATTAGGATGCCTACAACTGGCGCCAACAACTGGAAAACCCTTGATGGTTCCCAAAATTGAAATAACCCTCTTACATACAGGGTGTCCCTAAACTCTCTACCGACCTTTTAAGATATTATTCCTGAGATAAGCCTAAATATAATGTTTAAAATTTCCAAAACTCCACAGTCAACTATGCAACCACCATTTTGTATTTTTTAAAGAATTATTTTTAATTTAAGAACAATTCATTTTAATGCGTTAAAACTTGGTATACAACTTTTCGAAACAAAGGTGTAATTGAGGAAAAATCTTCAAGTTTTTCCAATTCATATTTTTGTAATGACGGCTGTTAATAATATTTATCCTTAAATTGCATAAAAACTACATAAAGTAGCAAAATTTATATTCGTGTGTTTTTTTAATTTTTTTCTGATTTATTTATTGACCACGAAAAGTGTGGTCGCGGCGCCAGCTCAAAAATAGATATCATACCAAAACTTCTTCCAGGGAAGCGGTATGACCATGTCTAGCCTCAGATAAATCGCGTTATCTTGCTTATCCAAAAACCAATTTCTATCATATTTATATCGTTGGATTTTAAACTAAATTTTCTCAACAACACACAAGAATATAAAGTTTGCTATCTTATGTAGTTTTATGTAATGTAAGGTTAATGATTTAAAAAAGCCACCATTTTGAAAACATTAAATTTTATTATTTTTTTCAATTAAAACTTTGTCTCAAAAGGTTGTATACTAAGTTTTATTTCATTACAACTAACCGTTATTAAATTAAAAGTTATTCTTAAAAATTGTAAATGGCGGCTGTATGGTTAACTATGGAATTTTGGAAATTTTAAATATGATATTTTTGCTTGTCTTTAGGTCGGAAGTTATACCTTAATAGGTCGGTAGAGAATTCACGGACACCCTGTTAATAAAAATAGAGGGGAGTTTAAGAATACCATTAACCACCTTTCATTATACAAACAGCTCTTTTCTGCACTTCAAAAACTTTTGAGGCATGGGGAGACCCACACCACACTTCTATTCTATATGTCAGTGCAGGAAAGAAGCATCCATAATAAACCACGAGAAAGGCATTGAAATTTAAGACTGTATGTAGTATTCTGAGTGAATAGGTGATTTGGCTCATTTTACTGCACAGATGTGTTACGTGGAGATCCCATGACAAACCTGCCCATAAACGTCCACTTCCATCTTATATATGGAGTATACAAAATAATAGTAATATTTATTTATTGACAAATCAATTATTTATTTCACTCTACAATCCCCAGGAGTTGATGTACTGTGGAGAGCGAGTCCGAGATGTAGGCAAGAGGGAGGGCGATTGTCGCAGACAATTCTGTGTGTTATTTATGCGGTCGTTGCGACCCACTCCCGAGTTACCGCGGTCAGCTCTATCTCATTGGCTTCTACGAGTTACTCTCTACGCAATCCCAATCTGAGAACATAAAACTTAAGAAAATTTGGACTTGTCAGGACACCATCAGTCAATCTTGAGTTTTATTACAGTATCAACAAATAAAAATGTTGCCAAATGTGAGAAAAGTTTACGTTCTTTTTCACTTTTCATGAAAAAAAAAAAAACATAAAAAAAATTCGTTCTACTAAAATAGAGAGAAAAAATGGGCAGTTACCATTTGTTGTCGCTATGTCACGTAGTTTAATGAAAGCACTAATTAGTAAATCTGAACGTTGAGTAAATTAAAATGGATTATGTTCAATTTTTAACATTTTTTCTGATATTCTTTACAAACATTTACTAATTATGACTCAAGGAACTTAAACTCATACTCATTTAAGCTTTTCGATCATTTATTCAATACAGTAATATATACAGCCTAGTGTTCAACTCACTCCCTCGCTCACTAACAGACGTATACAAATTATGTCCACTTCCAGTTGAGCTAAGAACTTGAAATTTGGCACACACTTAGCTTATACAGTCTATATGAAGGGAAAAGTCCTGAATGGGAACATTTTTAATTTTCACCTCCTCAAAAAATTCATAGTGGCGGAACTCTGAAATCGTAATTTTGGTCTTTCTAACGGTCAGACTTCAGGTCCAATCAAAAATCCGAAATAAATACTACGATAAGGAATTTATTTGAATTAATTTTTGTTTTGTTATATTATTTTATCAAAAATTTTATTATTGGTTTTTATTTTCATAATATATTAATTTAATCTTATGTTATTCTGAGAGTGTTATTGATTGCAAATGTAGGATAATGACGATTCATGATATTTGTATCAAATCACACAATGTACAAACTAATATGAAAATAAAGAATTTGAATTGGATTAACCAAAAGTTTGGTCCTGTGAATTTTTGTCGCATCTCGCACCGTCAACTCTCCAGACTAAGTTTTGTGAAATCCCATTTTTAATTTTTGGCTCTAGTGACTAAACTGTTTGTCCCACAAAAACTTTCAACTGACAATATTGATTGATCTTGTAAATATCTACAATTTCGGTCCTTCATATTACGCCCTATATCTTCCCATTTATTCTCAAAATAAATTTTTCACTTTTTACCAATTTTGGGATAATTAGTGGCTTTTATTGCTTCTGGCCTACTAGAGAAAACGTGAATTTATTTTTTCAGCTCTAGCGGCCAAACGTTCAGTCCTATCAAAAATTTGAGTAAAAATACGACGATAGGTAATTGGATGAACAACAATTTTAGTCCTAAGTTGGAACTACCTTTTGTCGTACCTCGCACCGTTAAACCGTAAAATGTTTGTGATTTTTTTATGATTGAGAGTAGATTGTATTAGCCACTTATATTACTTTTGGGGCTGGTGCTACTAATTTCCATTATTTTGGTGAGTTCTATCATAGATTCCATACCGGGGAGTATGCGTAATATATGGTTCTATCCCGTTTATAAGGCTTTTTATTATTTCGTTTTAATAGCATTTTTATTGTTTTCGCTAATTTATTGCGACTATTTTAATTGATTTATTTATTAGGATTTCATATGTTGTAAAAATGTTTACAATTTTTCAGGTCTAGCTGCTAAATGGTTAGCCCTATATAAATCTGAGATAAGATATATTTCATAATTGTTCTTTGTACAAGGAGGGTGAGGCAAGAGATGTTGTTACTTTTCCAAAGATTGGTTTGCTACTGTATAGGTGCTTCCAAAAATACTCTGATATAGTACCTAGAAGCTATATACGCATGCACTGCTCACTTCATTCAAAGTATCAAACATCATTAACATTTAAAACCCTGAATATTTTACCTACAACACCTGTTTGGGTATTGGACTTCAGTTCAAGAGGTCACGGGTTCCATCCTCGAGATGTCCACTGACTTTGAGGGATTCCCCTAAAAGCGTTTGAATACTTAATATAAAAATACCGCTGGCGTTAATAAAAAATAAAAATAAATATTAAAAAATAAATAAACATTTGTCATGAGATTTCATTTCAGATCTTCAACGTAGTACAATTTAGAAATCGGAAAACTCCTAGATGGGGTGGGTATATCTCCATCCTCGAGACTTTGTAAACCATAAACAAATTCGGTGAAACCAACTAGGGGTATGGATGCGGAGCATTAGGCGAGTTATTTTAATTTTGATTGTACTTATACGGTATTCATATTTGTCCCTCTAAGAAATAGTTTTAATTTTAAGTTAATATTATCAAGTAATTGAACTTAGTTTAAAATAAAAGCAAGATTTCAACTAAGGCTAACAGAAAATGGACCTGAACAAGAAATGTATTTTGAAACACGTTTTCCCGTAATTACAATGTGCACATACATGTGTATAATTGATCCGTCTGTAGTTTACACATAACAATAAACGTATTTGCTCAAAGGAGCATCAGTAACGATTCTCTTCTTGTTACGAATACAATACAATAGACAGAGAGAGTGTCTACATTACACCTCGCTTGTTATTCATGAGCGAAGCCTTCAGTTTCTATTTAATTCATAGCATAATACTAACTGGGAAACAATAAATGGATTATAAAAACAATAAAATATTTCAAAAGTAATTTATACATAAAATAGTAGGGGTTTTATCCATAAATAATGGAAATGTACAGTTTAAAAGTATCTGGGGACTTTTTTATTTTTTTACATAGGTAATTTGTAAATAAGAACTGTAACAAATTATTTATCCTATTTTTACCACAATAGTTTCGTTTATGACCTCTTAAATAAAAGGTTAAAATATGAATTTATAGTTAAAAAGTTTTTAATTATCGTAATTTTTGTATCGTACAATGATGAAATGCATTTTTACTAGGTTCATTGTTATGTCATTCAATATATTAAAATCCGTATTTCATAAAGGTTTATCTCCATAAACCTAATGAACTGCCACTCGATAAACCGCGTATTACATCGTTAATGTAACCCGTTATTGTTAATATTCATGTGCTAGTATTCACCATTTGCATTTTAATAACAGGCTTTACATAATTAGAGTAGATTCAGGTATATTTTCATGACAAATTTCATAAAGTTTTGCAAAAAGCAAGTATCCCGGGTCTCATTTTGTTAGAGTCTTTATTTTTATTATTTTTGCTTGGATGTAAGCTTGCCTTTGCATGTATTTATTGTTGCTATACTATTTGTACTATATATTTGTACTTTGTCCCAAACAATTATCACATATTGTTAACCTATGTAAATATGGCTGCTGTCGTTGGAAGTAAAATAGTAAATAAGAAACAAATAATATTTGAATAAATTAAAAACAAACGCCTACAACTCTGAAAAATATATTTACACTTATACTGTAAAGAATAAAGATGGTAAATATATGAAAAGATGGAAAATGTTAACCCATTTTAACAGGACTCACCGATCATCATCAGACCCAAAAAGAGAATGACAGAATCAAAATGGCGGACAGTAATACAAGAAACTTCGAAACACTTCATTTTATCTTAAGTAACTTGGTATAGAACACAATATGCATGGTCATTTATTTTATTTTTTATTTTTATTTACGCCTAAGGCACTTTATGACGATTGAAGAGTACGGACTACGCCCCGGTCTCTATATTATCCAACATCATCCTGTGTTAGATTGCATTATTAAGTTATAGTTCAATGACAAATGGCAACCGGGCCCGATATCGAACCCCGTAAAAGGCTAATCCACCTAAACCACCTAAGTTTAACTATTCTAAACAAAACTCATTAAGTACCTGATTCTACATTACTAAATTTTCATCAATAATCTCTCATTAATATTTCATTAATATTTCTCTCACTGAACATTTTGATTCATAATTGGTTTACATTACAACTACAGGTTGGTAACCTAAAACAGCTTCGTCTTTATACAGACTAGTACTAAATCCAATAATTCAATAAAAACATAAATTATTGGATAACTCCACGATACATATCGTTGACATATCGTGATAAACATTTCTTTGCAGATTTATTTTCACAACACCTCGAAGAAAACCTTCGTAATTACGCCTATGTAATAAGTGAAAGGATTAAATAATAAAAATACCATTACAGTACGCATTGTCATTATTACAGTGGTGGTTTTACAGAAGACGGCTCTTAAAAAAATAAGTGAAGAGTGAAAAAGAGGATATACAATTAGTTTGTCATAACAATTTGGATTTATAACTGATTGTTTACTGTACAACCATTTGGGTGGATAGATTAATTTGAAGACTATTTAAGGACACAGTGGAAGGTTTTTGCTTCTCAATCTAGTCAACAAGCATTAGAGTATTACAGTCAATGCTTTTTTATGTTTATTTTCTTTGTTGCTTTGCTTTTTTTTGTTTTTTTTTGTTTTTTTTTTAGGGAGAGGCAGGGAAAATGCATTACGCACACAGGTGGCCAGCCTGTAGTGTGGGACTCCCCTAAAAAACGGGTTTACCCACTAAAAAACCTCCTCTACTCTTTAGGATTCTAACCTGAAATTGTTTATCACATTACGTCAGGCTAGGCCTAAATTTGGCTTACGCCCATGGGGCTCGCTCCTTATCCAGCTGTTCGGTCAAGGGATCTGGGCCACTTCGTGGTCCAAATCGGTTTTCTTTTCCAGGAGGATGCCCCTGACGAACTGTGACAAACAATCCCAGTTGTCCTCATCCTCCATAATCTTTTGGCAGACCGTGTCCACCGAAAAAACACCGAGTTTTCTTGTGGCCTCCAGGCGGGGCCTTTCCCAACGCGAACAGCGGAAGAAGGTGTGTTCCGCGTCATCGGGAACGCCCGGGCAGTAGATGCAATCCGGTGATCCGGTCTTGCCCATCCGGTTCAGGCACGACTTGAAATAGCCGTGACCTGTCAGGAACTGCGTGAGGTAGTAGTCCACCTCGCCATGCTGCCTTTCCACCCATTGTTGGACCTACTCGATGAGTCGCGCAGTCCATCGTCCTCGGGTGTCACGCTCCCAGCTGTGTTGCCACTGCTGGAAGGTTCGGGAGCGCTCTTCTGTTCTTGCCGTGTCATTGCCGATCTCGCCTTGTCTCTGATAAATCGCTTTCCTCTCCCCTGCCAAGAGCTTGACAGGGATGACTCCGGCGACCCCAGGACGGCAGGCTCGGACACTGTCCGGTAGGCGGAATACACCCGGAGCGCAGCTTGACGCTGAACCTGTAGCACTCCTTATCTAGAGCGCCTGCCCACACCTCTGCCCCGTAAAGGAGCACGGACTGGACCGCGGACATCAACAGACGTCTTCTGCTGGATCGGGGACTCCCGACATTGGCTATCAGCCTACTAAGGTAAGTGACTACCTTAGAGGCCTTGCCCGCCGTACGGAAGATCTGATCCCTCCAGCTTAACTTGGTGGCCACCATAACCCCGAGGTATTTGGCGGCACGAGTTGATGTGACCACCTCCCTTCCCACTCGGAGTGGAAGGACGGTGTCGATCCTCTTCTTCGTGAGGATCACAATCTCCGTCTTACTGAGAGCAAGCGAGAGACCGTGATCTGACATCCAGGTGTTGACCACACGCATGACTCGGTTCAACTTTAGTTGGGCCAGCTCAACGTTGCGTGCAGCAATGAGAGCTGCGACGTCATCGGCGTACCCAACCAAAGTGGTTTCCTCAGGCATCTCGGACCTCAGGAGGCTGTCATAGGCAACGTTCCAGAGATCCGGGCCGAGTGTTGAACCTTGTGCGACACCAGAAGTGACTTCCATCGTCCGCGTTCCGTCCCTCGTGTCATAAATCAGGCTTCGAGAGCGTAGATAATCCTCGATGAGCCGCAACAGATATGCAGGAATACGAAAGGTGTTGCGAAGCGCATCCAACATATCGACCCACCTCGCCGAGTTGAAGGCATTCTTGACATCAAGCGTAACAAGAAGCACTACTCGGCGGGAGAAATGGTTGTGGCTCTCGGCTCTCTCCACAGCCCTCTGAACTTCGGTGACAGCGTCGATCGTTGACCGTCCCTTTCTGAAGCCCTACTGACGGGGGCATAAGTCCCCGGCAGCTTCTACGGCAGAAGTCAGGCGGGAACGGATCAGCTTCTCGAACAGCTTCCCAGCCGTGTCCAACATGCAGAGAGGCCTGTGGGATGACGGCAGCTCGGGATCACCTTTGCCCTTGCTGATCAGTACAAGCCTGGCTGTTTTCCAGGGAGCCTTAAACACCCCTTCTACCAAACAGGCATTGTACATTCTCAAGTCAGCGTTGATTGAAAATACTTTCTTTAAAGCCTCACTGGGAATCCCGTCCGGGCCAGGAGCCTTGTTGCTCTTCAGGGAGAGAACGGAGGTTTCCAGCTCCTCGAAAGTGAAGAGTGGAACGTCCTCTACCCGTCCGAAGTCAACCGGCGGTCGCTGTGGATGTTCAGGAAACAACGCAGCGACGATCCTCCCCATGGTGGCGCCCTCCATGATGGTAGGTGGAGAGCGGGCGCCGAGTTTCTGTGTTGCAAGTTTGTAACCCAGGCCCCACAGGTCGGAGTCAACGTCGTCACGAAGTCTCCTCCAGCTATTCGCCTTGCTCCTGTTGATCGCCTGGCGGAGAAATCTTCTCGCAGCTTTATAGGCCTCCGACTTACGAACTCTGTCTGAGGGAATTCTCGCTCTAGTGGCGGCTCGTCTAGTTCTTAAACATGTTCTTCTGAGTTCCGCAATCTCTTCAGTCCACCAGTAAACGGGTTGTTTGTCGCGTCGGGGTTTCCTTCGCGGCATAGACTGGTCGCAGGCCGAGACGATCAGTTCCATCGTGGATGTTACTAGTGCCTCGGCCCCAGCCTCACCAGGATTCCCCTGCGCTCCCCGAGAGATGACTTCGGTGAACTTGACCACGTCCAGTTTGTTGGTGTTCCACCGGCGTGGCCCTTCCCGAGATGCGGAAACTCGACGATTTTCCCGATCATGCAGGTCAAACACGACGTATTGGTGGTTGCTACCCGTGTAGTCCTCCACAACCCTCCAGCCAGAGATCCTCGGAAGGAGCGACTCAGACGCAAAGGTGACGTCGGGGATCGTGCCTCTCTGCCCGGGGCGCCGAAAAGTAGGTGTGTCGCCCTGGTTGAGGACGACAAGACCGGCCCTGGCGATGAAATCCAGGATGTATTTCCCCCGGGAGCTGGTAGAGGGCATTCCCCACTCGACGGCCCTGGCGTTGAAATCGCCACCAATGACGACATGCCCGGTGGTGCCGAGAACGCACTCCTCCAGACTATCTATCTTGTCGCGGAAGTCCTGGACGGCCTCGTTGGGTGTGAGGTAGCAACTGAAGATAGTCACGTCCCTACACAGAACCCAGACGAATCCTCGGCCGCGCCCGTGACTCCGCACCAAGACATCCTGTGTTGGGCACCAAGACATCCGTGCCCAAAATGCAGCAGTACCGAGGCTGTCGGAGATCCAAATGTTTGGGTCTCTGTCCCGATACTGTTCGCTGATAAGAAGCGCGTCAGCACTAAGTTCTCGGGCGAGCTGACCTAGAAGGTTATCAGCTCCCCAGGATCTGTGAAGGTTGGCCTGGAGGATGCGAATTACCGGCCGCTGCCTTTTGCCTGTTCAAGTGCGGCTCTGACCAGACCCGGGTAAGTGACCGAGTGCACTGGAGCCTGAATCCTTGCAAAGGAAGCAGGAGGGGCTCGAGGAACATTCCTTGCGTTTGTGGCCCTGGCTTCCACACTGGAAGCAGTTGGCACTCCTGTCGGGCCCTTTACAGTTTCGGGAGGAGTGGCCGAAACCGAGACAGCGGAAGCATCTCGAAACTACCACCCTCCGTTTGAGCCTGCAACTGACCCAACCGACTCTAAGGTGCTGAAGGCTAAGCAGCTTATTGGCGTGCTTTTCGCCCATCTCAGCAACAGCCATTAGGAGTTGACTTCGGTTAGGCTTTATCAGCCATACCCTCACTCCATCAGCCGGTATCTCCGGGAGTGCCACCTGGATCGCATGGGGTCACCTCCTCTTCGGTGGAGAGGGCATCAAGGTCCCGAATCTCGACCGAGCACTTCGGTTCTAGGGCCTTGATTGAGCCTTTGTCCCCAAGTGCAGTCTTGAGGGAAGCGGCAAAACCAATCTTGCCACTCGACTTCCCCAGTTCGAGGAGGACATCCCCGTTCTGGGTTCGCCGAATAGACTTGATAACGGTGTCGGTCTCTTCCGGTTTGGCCTGCGATTTAATCTGACCCAGAACATCGGCAAAAGATCGCATTCCTAAGGGCTTGATCAAGATTGCCTCCGTCCTGGGCTTCTTAGGCCTGGGTTGTTTAGGCTTCCTGACAGACTTGCCAGAGGCCTCCCCAACCGGGTTTGAGACTTGCGTCTCCACCCTCGACGCACTTTTCGAAGCTGCCTCCGCTTGCTTCTGCCTACTCCTTTCTTTCTTAGAGAGGCGCGTCTTCCAGCCCCCCAAAGGTGTTGAGGCAGAGTTTGCTGCCAAGGCAGGATTAGCCGCCGGAGCAGGAACCTCTGCAAGAGTAGCCGCTGGAATCACGTCAGCGCCCGGGGCGGATTGAGTAGCCTGGACAGGAGATGTCTGCGATGCTGCAGTGAAAAAAACCGGTCTCGGCACTGAGTCCACCTCAACAAGCTCAGGGCTTCCCGGCGAAGAACCGCTCTGCCTCTTCTTTCGCTTTCTGGCTTGAGTCTGGGACTCAGCCAGATGAGCTTGAGGCGAAGCAGAGATGACTCGGTTCGTGACATCGCGCTCCTGCATCACTGCCTTTAGCCTGATTTTCCGGCATTCCTCGATTTCTTTTAGAGAATCTTCGAGTTTCGGAATCCCCTCTTTTATGGCCTTGTTCACGTTCTTTTGAATTAAGAGGGCCTTGGCCATCTCCTTCAAAAGAGCTTTCATCTTCTTCAGACATGAGTCTTCTTCCTCGTGGGCGTCGTCCTGCTGCTGCCGAAGCATTTGCAGCTCGAATGCCGCACGAAGAGGGCTCTTCCTGGGAGGAATCCCTTGGATCTTGGCTAATGGTGTTACCGGATTGGTCACCTCCATCGCCATATCGATCTCCTCCTTCTTCTGTCCGCATTTGGACCACGATCCGGCATCACCAAAAGCCTTGAATGGCACCGGTGGGGGATGGTTTTAATACCCTTCGTCGGCGTTCCAGTTGGCAAGGTCGGAGACCTCTGCAATTTTGAGCTGCGCTTAAAAGCGTCCTACTCAAACTTCTTTCCATCATTTGTGTTTAAATTTTTTCCGTCCATGCTTTTGGTTCACCAGCGCATCGTGCGGCAAGAGGCGGCCCTTCATTGGCCGAGAGCGGGTGCACCCTCGGAGGTCTACCCCCCGTAGGAGATAAGACACCCCTACCCCAGTACTCTGGGGCCCGAAACCACCGTTTGCCCAGCACCGATACACAAAATGTGCCGGACGTGCTGGGGGTCGCCCGTGGCAATGCAGAGTCCGATCTCTGCATCCATGCCGCACTTCCTGACTAAGGTCCGAAGCGGCTGGCTTCTGACGACAAACTGGAGGAGACCATCGGCAGTGCGAGGCACACATCAGTCCCTGCAACACAACAGGGACACTCCCAGGACCCCCCAGCGTACGCCGGTCGAAAGAAGGTGGAAAGACACCCTTGATTCGGGGTCGAAAACAAGAAGGTGAGAAAGGTTAGCTCAGGAAAGAATAAAGACGGTGAGCTAAGACCTGAAAGATGAGAAGAAAGGCCCTAGCTCGGGAAGAACTGTGAGGAGGGTCTCACAGCTTGGCTCAGGTACCCCGGAGTCGCCAAGAAACACCCGTACAGTGGAAAGCCCACTGCCCCTGAGAGTTTTGTTGCTTTGTTAAGTTTACTAGATTTTTAAACATTGTTTTAGTTGCTATTGTTGCTTCTGTATTGTTCAGTTTTACACTGCTTTGTTTTGTTAAATATTTAATTGTTGGTATTTATAGTTTGTAGCTGCAATTAAAAATGAATGTTAAAATAGGTGCCTGCCCTAAACCGCCGTAGTTGTTTATATTGTAAATTACAATGATTGTTTGCTTTCAATGCAATTGAAAATAATTTGAAAAAGTAAAAAATGTTGTATTTAGATAAATTTATGGACCTCGCCGACAAGTTTTCTTTAACTTGGCGAGGCCATCTTTATGTACGTTTTTGAAATAAACATATTCTTATTCTTATTCTTAAAAAATGCGAAATAGCCGTTAGAGGGAAACATTGCCCAATAATTTATCAATGCTAAAATAAAAAATGAAAATTTATTATTATTAGTAATATATTCGCAATGGTTTTCATTAATGTAACACAAAAATGCGAAATAGATGCAAGAGGGAAACATTGTCCAAAGAATTTATCAATGCTTTAGTAAAAAATGAAAATTTTGTATTATTAGTAATATATTCGCAATGGTTTTCATTAATGTTCACTTATTAATGTTACATTAATGGTTTAATTAATGTTTAATGGTCATCATAATGTACACTTAACATTTTGGTAACAGGGAATGACTACTGAAATTTGCTGTTCAATTTTATTCTGAATAAACTGAAATAGGTCCTTCCAGAAAGCGATTTCCTTTATCTTTGAGGACTTTGTTAACAACCTTCTGCAAAAACAATTAATTATTTACAATAATTCATTGCCATTGATCAGTTTGTGTACATCAAATAGGCATTGTCAAAATTACATCGTATCTTATTTGATATTTTTAAAATAAGTCTAACCTAATTCTAAAATTAGTCTAAAAATTTAGTATTTCCATGAAGTGATTTCAAAGTAAATTTCGGCAACGAAATAGTGCTAGAATTCCTTTCACTTTTCCCCTTCTTTTTTAACTAATTAAATTATAAAGTTCAACAAGTAACTTTAATATTATTATTCAGGTATATTACTTATGCTCACACGTAAACATTAAGACCAAGGCCAACATTTTGTTTAAATTTACAAAAACCCAATATTTCAAAACAACTATTAGTGTAGTAAAATTAAGCCAAAATATGGCTGGAAAATGAAAAAATTTTTGCAAGTCTTGAGGTCATCTCTTGACCTCCCTCAGAAAAGTCCCCTGAAATCCCCAGTGGGCAACATGCCTAAAAATGATGGGATGGCCCTCGTGGAGACAGAAATAAGTCTTTCGTAGACCAATAGGTTTATGTATATCAAATTAAAGCTCTTAAGTAGTAGAATTCAATGCCGCAAACCCCATTTTAAAAGGTTGCTTGAGTCGAAAATGGCAGCCTGTCAAACTTAGAATAAAAATCAAATTTTAATCTACACGCTTAAAAATGTAATAATATTAGAAATACTTTACCTTTTGAGGTCAGGTTTGTGGCAAACGTTTGCTTGTACAATTACCTTGGCAAATAAGGATAGCTTGACATATGCCCATCATATTGTCTTGAACCACCCTCTACATGGACGTCCCAAAGAGGGAGTTTTGAAAATTTTTTCTTAGTCCATAGCCATGCTATACATAATTTTAAAGGATTTAATAAGGAGAGTACATAGCCGAAAACCAGACCTCAAAAGGTCAAATATGTCGGAAGTTATTGCATTTAAAAGTTTTGATAGTATTATTTTATTCTAAATTTTGAACGTCTGCATTTTTTCTCTCGACCGTTATATTTAGGTCGTGTTTACGGCATTGTGCTCTACATTTTAAGACCTTTAATTTGATGTATATAAACCTTCTGGAACTTATTCAAATTTATTATGCTTAATATCAAAATTTATTTTCTTCCTTATAGGCCAACCCCTCATTTTTGGGCATGATCCCCACATGGGATTTCAGGGGACTTTTCGGAGGAAGGTCAGTTGATGCCATAGAACACATTTCAAAAGAAATTAGCTCTCCAAAAATTATTTCATTTTTACCGACTAATTTTACTACACTATATCGGTTCAAAAATTATTTAGGTAATAATTTTTTATAATAATAAAAAATTAAACATTTTTAACTACCACCCATCTTAGAAGATGAATTGATTATCTCTAACGATACCAAAGCACGACAGATTCTTGTTTTCAGGAGTATTTACGATCCATGTGTTTCACAAAGTATTGCATCCTATCGTAGAAAACGAAAGAGTCTAATGTGGTTGGAAAAGTAATGTTCTAAAACATTTCCTTTTATCGGTATTACTTTCTAATGTAATCTGAAATAATTTGAAATCTTTGGTTACTCTAGTCGGAAACAGTTGAAAAATATTTTTATTCATAACATTCACAATAAATTATATTTTTTAAATAATAATGCAGTAAAAGTTTTTCTGTTCGAAACCTGATAAGTGTATAGAGTTTTGTGTAATACAAAAAGTTATATTAAATCTCATTGCTGTCACGTTTGTATATACAGTAAGCACTTTTCCAAATATTCAATTTTCATATTGAAATGTATTTTAGTTAACGTCATTAACTGTTTTATACTTGATAAAATGGTAAATTTGGTTTGGTAAATGTGGAGACTAACAATATGGGTTTATTACAATCACGAAGTGCACTTCGGCACTTGTATCTCAACGCCTGACGAATTTTTGTTGATGAGTATATCAATGCCTTTAGGGAATGCAGTAAAAGCTCTCAAAGTTTTGTGTCTTGACCGAACAGCAAGTATTCACGGTGATCTGAACACAACTTCGATCCTTCGGTAACCATCGCAACTTCAGTAACTTGCAACTTCGGTACCCATCGCAAGCGAGACCTAGTGTAAAATTATAATTCTTCCATAATAATGGGAGTTGTAGTTTTAAAACTTTACAAATAACACTAGGCAGTCGTAGCTCAATGGTAGACCTCTGTGTTGTCAACAGCGTCCCTTTGTTGTTCAACTACTGGGCTGGAACACAACTATCGTTCGGCCGCACCCTTGGTAACAGTCACTATCAATATCAATACGACAATTTTGTATAATGCAGTAAAATTAATTTGTATTGTAGTTCTTATCAAACAGTGATAATGTAATTAAAAGTCACATAAGTAATGGTCGCAGGATTTTTAGTTGGTAAAAATTTAATAGGTTGATTTATTTATTACATTCTAATGGCGAAAATACACCATTTCATATCACATGCATTCATAGATGGCTTCAATAATTGGCTAAAATACTACAAGCTAAATACTAAATAATATTAATGCCAACGCTTTGGTGAAACCAGTAGAAATTCCCATCACCTACGCATGAAATATTATGAAGAAATAGATTTAATTTACGGCATTACACAAAAAATACCCATGTCTACCTCCAAATTGAAACTAGGTTTAAAATTGAACTGATTTATTGAAACCAAACTAATAATATTAAATATTATTACAAAATAAAAATAGCAATAAAAATCTGCAAAATATCAATGTTTGGCGTCTCTGTGTACAAGCGGAGCGAAAGGGCACGCGTTGGTTTAGTTACAGATGAATAACCAAAAAAAGGCGTTGATCCAAAAAATCTCGAACATCACTGAAATCATAATGAGAAGTGCAATAATGTTAGGTTATCAATGTTTACAGCACACGCAAATACCAAGATTTCAAACTTATTTTTGTAAAAATGTACATATAAAAACAAAGAAAATGGATATCCTAGTTTATGTAAATTAGGACATATAAATAAAAACGACCGGACATTTAAATTTGATCATGCCTTTGTTAATTCTTTTACCGCTTTAACCGTGCGGTAACGACTTCATCAACCATGACTTCAGTAAGCATACAGTAATATCTCGTCAAACACCGCCTAAGCGTGGGCCAAACATTTTTACACTGTATGATACCCTGGTTAATAAGTAGTTTTATTTTTCTGAAAATAAACTCTTGGAGTACTTTTTTCATTATATAACAAAAATAAAAAGTCTAATTAAAATTATACAACATTTGTGTTTCAATTTTATCAAGAACAAGCTTACAGCTTTATTTCTTAAAGCCATAAATGCTATATAATGTATGGTCACAGAACACTGCTCGACGAAATCAATCTACAGGATGTTCTGTAACTCTCTAGACAACAGTATGTGGCGTTATTAACGAATTTACCTATTACGGTAGTAGCTATGGCAAGACCTAAGCCCAGGACCATGTTACTTTTTCATTTTGAGGTCCACAGAAGAGAAAAACACTATTCGTTCATATTCGTTATACTCACGTAAGGTGTCTCAAATCTATTATAGATCAACAGTTTGTCCTACAATCTTAAAATAAAATCATTTCCCACTAAATTGACCCCAAGGAATAATTTAAAAATATTTTTAACGTTGTATAAATACAGGGTGTTCCAAAAATTGGAGGTCACAGGTTCGAATCTTGGAAATTTCAAATACAAACATGTCATATTATACATCATTAGAAAGGTCTATTTAATACAAACATTTTGGTGAAAACGAATTTAGTTATCTTTATTCGTTTCAAAATGGCGTCCATTTCTCTAGCCAAAATCAACATGTACAGAATACCCTGTAATTCTTTTATTCTTTGTCATAAATGTTTTCTGATTCAAAATAGTTATTTGAAATGAGCTAAGCTTTACAATGATATGTCACAAGACCACATTTATTGAAAAACTAAAATTTTCAAAATTTAATATTTTTGAAAATGTTTACATAAACAAAACTCAAAAATTTTAGATACAAACACATGTCATTTTGTACATCATATTAAAGCCCTCGTTAAACTGAGTAACTTTATATTTTACACTAATATCGTATCTCTTTTGGTTTTGTAGTAATAACGTAAAAATGTCATTTTCCCATATAATTTGCATGTTAATTTAATGGTATGGCAACAATGAAAGAAGGACTGCCATACTATCATGTTCTGATTAACTAACATGCAAATCATAAGGGAAAATGACATTTTTACGTTATTACTACAAAACCAAAAGAGATACGCTATTAGTGTAAATTATAAAGTTGCTCAGTTTAACGAGTTCTTTAATATAATGTACAATATGACATGTGTTTGTATTTAAAATTTTTGAGTTTTGTTTATGTAAACATTTTCAAAAATATTAAATTTTGGTAATTTTAGTTTTTTAAATAAATGTAGTCTTGTGACAAATCATTGTAAGGCTTAGCTTATTTCAAATAAGTATTTTGAATCAGAAGTCATTTATGACAAATAATAAAAGAATTACAGGGTATTCCGTAAATTTTGATTTTGGCTACAAAAATAGACGCCATTTTGAAACGAATAAAGATAACTAAATTCTGTTTTCACCAAAATGTTTGTATTAAATAGACCTTTCTAATGATGTAAAATATGACATATGTTTGTTTTTGAAATTTCCGAGATTCGTACCTGTGACCCCAGTTTTTTGAACACCCTGTATTTATACAACGTTAAAAATATTTTTAAATCCTAAAAGTGGTTTATATACCTGCTTTCTGTAATCCACATTGGTTGCTGGGGCAACTAGTTTCGATTCATTATTGAATCATCATCAGGCCCTACGGAAGATGTCGTAGCACTTCATATGAAGGTTGTCATGAAGAATAAAATTACAAATAAATACACATAAACAAGGACACGGACACAAATAAACAACGAACATAATAAATACGAAAAACAAATGTGGAATACAGAAAGCAGGTATATAAACCACTTTTAGTATTTCAAAGTAATCCGAAGGCTAGAACCATCCAATATGAAATTTTTAAATTATTTCTTGGGGTCAATTTAGTGGGAAATAATTTTATTTTAAGATTGTAGGACAAACTGTTGATCTATAATCGATTTGAGACACCTTACGTGAGACACCCGTTATAAATAGGGTGTCTCTGGAACCAATTTTATATGTTCCTTGAATCAAGACAGTAAAAAAAAATCATACATTAGGTGTCTAAAATGTTTCATTAATCCTCTAGCTGCCATTTTGCTTTTACACATAATAATTTTTATTCCCGTAACGCAATGGTGTATTGACTTCAAATTTGGTATGAACTTTTATCACACCAATATTTTCAGACATTCTTTTCCCCGATGCGTATTTTCAAACTGGCGGCCATTTTCAATTTTTTAACATAAATATCTCTAAAACTGGTGAATTATATTAAAATTTTACCAATAAAATTATTTCATCTATCTTATGATTGTTTGTAGGGATCAGACATCAAAAACTGAGTTATTGTTTATTGTCTACTAAAATAGCCTGAATTTGCCATTATTATAAAGGAAAATCAACGTTTGTCTGCAGAAAAATCTTCACGACTCCGGTATTTGTTGATTAATTCTTACAAACTTGGTATCCTTAGTTAGACAATTTCATTTGTCTACTTTGTTGTGTTTAAAAAAGTGTTATATAATTTACCAGTTTTGAGATATTTGAGTTTAAAACAACCGCCATTTTGAAAATGCGCATCGGAAAAAACTAATTATTTTCCTGAAAATGGACTTGGGTTTGATAAATGTTTATACAAAATATGAACTTAATACTACTATTCGTTACGAGGATACAAGTTATTATATATAATAAACAAAATGCTGAACGAAGCATTTTATACTCCTATTTGTATGTTTTTTTTGTCTCGATGCAAGGAACAAATGTACAAAAGGGTTCCAGAGAGTTCCGGGACACCCTATACATGATATAAATTCTTATCTTGTTACAAGTTTCAACAAACAATATTTATTAATTGTCGTCCACCCAGTAAGACTTCTTTAGATAAATTATAAAGTAAAGAGTATAAATATGTTCAATATAAAAATAAACAAGGTAGTCAAAACAAAAACAAAATCACAGCTGGTAATTAAATTCTTCTGTAAATAAAGAAGAAGGTAAAGTCAGTATATTTAATTTAAAGTGTAATGTGTCATCAGATTTAGGCCAGTGGGAAGTTTAGTTTGTAGCCCCAGTTGATGGGCCAATTCACATCGTTTGAGATTTATTGAATTTACGTTTTAGTCTTGGTCGACTTGTTTGTTGAACCTTGTTAATAGCCTTAAGCCTGTAGCAATCTTCTATAGTGTTCGTATTGAGTAAAATGTCATGTTTCGCTACAGGCTTGTCTTGGTCTGCATGATTAATGTACGCACGATGCCTTGTCATTCGTACGATGTCCCGTCATCCGCACTCTTAAGCAGTTGGACGTTTGATATACTGTTTATCACAGAACTTGCAGTATAATTCATAAATAAAATTTTTGATATTACAATTTGTTTCTTCACCAATAGGGTATATTTGATTTGTGTAGCTTATCTGAAATTTCTCACTATGAGTTTCAATGAGTCTACAGGTTCCACATCTTAGTTTCCCGCATGGTTTTGAGATGTTCTGTAGCAGTCTGGTCCTTTCAATCAACTCTGTTTTCAATAACACATTTTTAAGATTTGGTGGTGTTTTAAAAATGACTCGTGGAGGTTTTGTACACAACTTTTTAGGGGTATCCAGAACCTTTAAAAGAGGTTAGCAACTTTTTTATGTATTAAAAAAAAATCTGTATTTTTACTGAACAGTGTTTTAGCTATAAAAGAAAGGCTTTTAGGAATAGATTTCTTTATGTACGTTCGATGACAACTCCTATAGTTCAGGTACTGCATAGCAAACTATGAAAGAAAATCAGGAATCATAGACAATCAACTACAACGTTTTTGAACAAATTTCCTTCCAATATAAAAAAATGCTGATGATTTTTGTTTACAAACTCCACCAGATAAATCAGCCTTTGAGTCAAGACACCATATTTGTTACAGTGGATGTCTCCTAATTATACACAAATATTCACACAGAGAGGGAATTGAAGCCTTCAAAGAATTTCTTAATTTCAGTCCAGAAAATTCACTCCCATCAACAATATTCTCGACAAATTTCGTTAGATTTATCTTAACAACTATGGACCTTTTTCACCATTCAAACAATGATTTTATTCCTTATATTTTATAAATTAGGAACAATTGGTCATTTAATAGGAAAATAACAGATTTTTCTGTTAACAGTTTTCATGTAATTTGGCATCAAATATTTTAAATGGGCGTAAAAATGGCTAATGATATTTAAGTATAAGTTTACATAAGACAGATCTTAATAGGACAAACATTTGGAGGGGTTAGTGGTAAAGTGGACCAAGTCCAATATTTGTCCATTTCAAAAGAGTAGTAGTAACAGATAACCTAAACCATTTATTTTTCAGTGCAATAGCGAATCAAGTCCAAAGTTCACTTATTCCCCACTAGGTAGCAGCAGTTCCTTGGTGCAAAGAAAACATCTGCTTTTTCTTCAGTGTAGAAGTTTATCAAGTCACATGCATTGTTTAATCTTACTGCTTCATGCTTGGCTAGTTACCTATTTATGTATAATTGCCAGTTTTCCTTAAGTTAAATTGTTCAAATGGTTTATTGCTAATCTTAAAATAATGTCATTAGGAATTTACTGTAAGGACATTCAGGCAAACCAATGTATGATGCAAAGAAGATGGACATGATTTTACTCCTTCCATACAGAACAATTTTTTTTTCATTTTCAACTTACTTAAAAAACGTTGGGATATTCATATATTATAATATATGAATATCACAATATATCTTGAATTATATATATATATTATATATTTTATTAAATATTGAATATTAGTAGTGTGTTTTGGCCACTTTTAAAACCGACCACGTGCCCACCGAGCCACGTGACGCGGCAGCTGGCGCCAGCTGCCATGTCACATAGCTTCCGGTGGGGGTTAGAGGGTATATATCAGATGCTGTAGTTATATGTTATGCCATATAGGTTGGGGTGGAGATGGCGATAGTGTCGGCGTTAGGGTGAAGTGAATTTGCGCATAAATTAAAAGTTAGTTCAAAATTGAAATTCGTCGGTGTTAAAGAAACTTTAACAGTTGAACAAAAATTAAGAGTTAGTTCGAAATTGAAATTTAAACTTATAACTGGGATCTGGAAAATATGCCAAGGTCATCCAGAGTAAGTTTTAAAAAAGCTTACCCAACTACCACCAGAAATAGTTTAAAGTTGAACTAGTTGGTGATAGTGGGATAATTCATTTGTGCCATGGGAGAGGTGTTTATCGTTTGAAAGTTGGCGATCGAATGAGAAGCGCCGCCTAGGGAGAGGGGTTATAAAATGGCAACCTTCCCCCACCACTCCTTCCCCCACTCCTTTAGATCAATAACTGGTCGCCGACTCTATGAGGTAAAACTGAACTAGACATGGCGGCCGCCATGGATAATTCTAACCTCAAACCCTAGCTTAGCTGAAGAGAATAGAGGATAATGAAGTAGGAATTGCGGTGAGCACATTTATATAAGGAATGGTGGGAGTAAAATAGGAAAACCTGTTGAACACAGTCGATAGGAGTAATAAGTTCAAAGTTGTGGAAGCATAACATAGAACGTAAAATGTCGTGAATAACACTATCGTCAACGTTAACCTGCGAAGTTGTAGAAGAATATAACGGGTTAAAACTGTATTTCTTCCTAACTCTATTTAAATTAGTTTTACACTTTGAAATTGAAGATTTAGAAGTACTTCGTAATATATGTTGTGTTCGCAAAAGTTTTAACCTTAAACATTGTGCAACCATTATAGCTAATGTGTTACATTCAGAAGTTAAAAGAAGACTGAGATATAAAATGAAGTGTAAAGGATATTGAAACAGAACACTATTTGTAATAATATTTGTAAACACTATTTGTAAACACTAGTAGTAATATTTGAGGTTAGAATTAACTAGACTCATTTAATGAAGTGGCTAGGAAGCCACATGCTGATGAATGCTAAATTGCATGTTAGAAGTAACGAAGTAGTCATAAAATAAAAACTAATGAGAGGTGATCACTGCGAGGATGCAAGGTAATGAATGTTTGTGACGCGATAAACTATCCGCTTTTATAGAGGCAGTAATAGCCCTAGCCAAATGCCGGCAGATGCCGACCAACTACCAGGTTTTATAGCGGCAATTACTCCGGGCAGCTGCCGGACAGATGGTAAGAGAAGTAGGGGGCTTTGGGGCAATGACCGGAAAGGTCAATGACACCCCCCCCTCCCCCCCCGCCGAAAAAATGGAGCACCCCCCCCGCCCCTTCCCCTACCACCCCTTCCCCCACTCCTTCCCCTACTCCTTCAGGCCAATGACCGGTCACCCGGTCATCGTCGGTCGCCGACGATAATTCTAACCTCAAACCTATGTGCATGCAACAAGTACTTTGGATCGGAAGAGTGACTATGCTATTGCGCATGCGCCTAGTCCTGTATTACTCACTTTAGCGCTACTTCGCATGGATAATTCTAACCTCAAACCTTGGTTTTGCGTCGCTGCCCATGCGCCGCTCCCCACTCCTTCGCCTTCCTTTTATACTGCTGCGAACTGGACTGGATTGAACACTGTACTGGAGTGAAACAACTTCCCCCACTACTCGAGAATCCGAGGAGCAATACGAGCCTGATCTTAGCGTCAGTCGTCAACAAACTTTCATAGCGAAAGGTTGTTGGCGACTCAGCAAGAGGTTTCAAATATATAGTAGGCCTATATATATTTGAACTTCTTATACTACGTTGCGTTTTTTAATGCAATGTGGTATGTGTGTGTGTGTGTGTTAGTTGTAAGTTGTATTTAATTTAAGAAATAATTTGCGCATTGCGATGTTAGTTATAAGTTGGGTTTAGCATTAAGGTGTATTAATTTTTAAGAGGTGTTTAGCATTAAGGTGTATTAATTTTACGAGGTGTTTAGCATTAAGGTGTATTAATTTTAAGAAAATGATGGTATTTGGTTGTGTTGAATTATTTGGTTTTTAATAATGATGTGTTGTTAGTTTTAAGTGTTGGTACTAATAATTAATGTTGTTTTGCCTTACAGCTAGATGTTAGGGGGTAGATTAACTGTAAATTCAGAAGTTCAGTTGAACTTCACTTAGAAGGGGTGGGACATCCGCAAATTGTAGGTAAGCGGACTAGGTTATTGCATTTTGTTTAGGAATATAATGGGTGGGATTAGCTTGGGTGGGTGTTAGAGTTGCGTTTCTGCATTAGCTGTTCCAGTTTCCCTTTAAATTAATGGTTACGGTAGACCCGGACAGGACCGTTACGGTAGACCCGGACGGTCCAGGGACCTCCCTCGTAGCTGTTCCAGTTTCCCTTTAAATTAATGGTTACGGTAGACCCGGACAGGACCGTTACGGTAGACCCGGACGGTCCAGGGACCTCCCTCGCAGAACGTAACTAGTGGGTTGGGAGTGGGAACCGCTAGGCAAACAGGGTGGTGGGAACAGTATTACTGTTCCCATCACCTTGGATCATTATAAATCTTGAAAGACCTTGACCCACTTTCGGAAGGGTCAATGAACCCCCCCCTCCCCCCCCCTTGAAAAAATGGAGCCCCCCCCCCCGAAAAAATGGAGCCCCCCCCTCCTTTCCCCCACTCCTACCCCCACTCCTTCCCATACTACTCCGGGTGAATGACCGGTCATGACCTGAAAAATTAAAATGGCTATAACTTGATAACGGATTGACGGATTTGGACAAGCGATACATCATTGAAAAGGTCTATGTAAGACAAACATTTTGGTAAAAGAAGAATGTGGTTATCTTATTTTAGTCAAAAGTTATGCGAATTATTTGAAATAAATACCTTCTCTTTCCCCTTTTCTCCCACCTCCCAGGTCAATAATCAGTCTCGGCCAGCTGCTACCCCTCTCATTTGCATATTGTTATAAAAGACGCACCGACTGCGGCTAACATTTCATTCTGATTCCAGACGTTACGCTGCGAACTTGGAGCCATAACCATGTCATCTCTGCCAACTACAACTTCTACTTCAACTTCTACTTCTACTTCAACTTCTACTACGGCTGTTACTGCACCTAAGAAAACTCTTCGTCTGAAAAATCCTCCTGACTGGTACAAGAAGCAACTTGGATCCCAACCTTCAACTTCTGGCACTATTCTTCCGCCTACCAAGACTTCTAAACTTCGAAGCATTTTTTCACCGCCTTCGCCTTCTACTTCGCTTTCAAACGACTCTACACCGCCATCAACCATCATGCCGCCTCCACAGAAGCCAGCTCCCCGTCCTAATACCCCTTCATTTGAAACTTTGCTTCATCGTCTTAGTACACCTGTCATTCCACTGTCACCATTGCCTCCTACCCCACCACTTACTATGCCTGAAGACCACACCTATCATAAAACTAAATCCACTAAGCCTACTCCCAAACCTGCTCCTAAGCCTGCTCCTTCAGAGCAATTTCAATTATTACAAGAAGAGCGTCGTAGGGCATTTAGCCGTCCCACTACTTGCCCTGAAGTGCTCACCAGGGGAATTAAGAAAGGATCAGCTTGTGGGAGGAAATGTGTTAAAAACGAAAGTTTTTGCCGTGTACATGTCGTGAAACATCTTTCTGGACCACAACTGACAGAAACCCCCACCGTTGAAGACGATCCTGAAATAATATCCGTCAGAGGAGAGAGGCTTAAGAAAGGTTTGAAATATTTTTTTCTTAGTGTTGTTGACCACCAACACATTTTGGCAAAATGTAACGGCTTAAAATATAAAATTAGAGTTTGTGAGAATTTGTGTAAAGAGAAGAGATTTAACAATTTAGATTCTCAAGACTTTCTACTCAGGGATAAAAAGGATCGTATTACACGGTGGGGGCGTAAACAGTAAACTCACTTAGTTTTTTCCAAATTGTTGCTTAAAAAAATAATGGGGGAGAAACACAATGCGTTATAGCGTTGTGTTTCTCCCCCATTATTTTTTAACACTCTAAGTCTCGTGACCTACTAACCTACTTCCATCCAAGTAGTAAGAAAAGTACTTCCCCCCACTCCTTTGGGTCGATGACTGGTCACGGTCAGCTCCTACCCCTCATTTGCATACTATTATAAAAGCGGAGCGAGCGTTGGTCACCCCTTCATTTTTCTTCTACACGCCGCTCTTGTCGTTTCGTCTCTGCTGTTTACAATATTTCTTGCTTCAAAATGCCTCCTCATCTGAATGAAAATTTCAATTCTTCCGAAATTTCTGATGTTTTTGAACAATCTGAAGACACTTTAAGTAACGACAGTGAAAGTGAAGATGATGAGGACGATGATGATTATACTGTTGAACTTAGTGAAGAACGTAAAGTCATAGCAATTGATCCACAATTTCCATTTGATACAATAGAAAAGTTTATGGCTGAAGCTAATAAATGGTTGGACTCAGGATGTTATGTACGAATTGACTCTTTTATATTGTATGGTGATAGTCATTCTTTCCTTGTCACACCAAATGACAGAGACCGCATGTTGCAGTGGGCACAATCTATGATGGAGTGCTATGAACAAGGTGTGGACACTGGCGGCTATTTTCTTGCACAACTAGTGTAATAACAAAATTACCCTTCCCCCACCCTACACCCTATCCCTTTCAAATCCTATAAAGAAGGGGGAAAGGAGTGGGGATCATAAAATGGTGGGGGAATGTGTATAAATGCAGGTTGTTTGAAGAGACTTTTATTATTGTGGCTTTAGCAGAAACAACATGGAGTTTAAATCTTCAGCAAAAATAAGGAACAACATAATAAAGAGAGAAATTCGCAAGAAAGAAAAGATTGAACTTATAAAATTACAACTTATAATTCCTTCCATTGAAATTGGATGTAGCAAAATGAAGACTTTGGTGAAAACTAACGAATATTTGTTACAATTGCTAAAAACAATCGAAGAGTTGAAGAGCAAGAATGGACATTCTACATAGTAAAATTTGAACATTTTAATATAAATAAGTAAACCCAAAAAAGTAGATGTAGAATAGAGAGCGAGGAATAGATCACTTTGTGGTAATGGACTAACATGCCACTTAGTGCTCTATTCCTCGTTCTCGCGTTAAATTGGATTACCTTGACCTATTTGTTCGACTGTTAGAATTTGGTTAACACTGTTGAATTTCAGTTTTGAACTAACGTTTATTTTTGTTCAACTGTTAGAGTTTTTTAATACTGTCGAATTTTAGTTTTGAACTAACTTTTAATTTATGCGAATTTTTAGTTCAACTTTAGTTAATTTATGCACAAATTTAGTTTAACCAAGTGTCTGTGCTGTAGCCATTTCCACCTAAAAGTAACTACAATTAGTTGGGTGGGGGAAAGTTCGTTAAAGCTTGAATATAAAGAAGTATATACTAAAACTCCAATGGGAATAAAGAACACGAATGAACAATTAGTTTGTAGAAGGTTAATATTTTTGTTCAAAATGTTTGATTTCCTTGGATAGTGAAGAAGATGAAATAGTGGTGGGGGAACCGTTATAAAAGGAGGAACATGAGAGCCCATTTCATTTCTTGGTGAAATTTCGAAGAGTAAACATCTCAACATGTATTGTTGCGATAAATGTTCGGAATCGTTTCACGATGAAATTCTATTAGACTGTCATAAAGAACTAATTCACAACAACCCAGAAGAAAAACAAGAACAAGAACAAGAACAAGAACAAGAACAACAAGAACAACAAGAACAACAAGAAGAACAAGAAGAACAAGATGAAATAACTGCAACATCTTCAACTACTTTACCGAATCTACAAGTATTTGCATTACCCGGTAAAGTAGTAATGCATCATAAGATTCAAAATGAAAACTTGAAGCTAGAAGAATTTATTAGAGAAGCAAAACCAATCGTAAGTAAAACTTTAAAAGAAGAATTGAAAAGATTGAACTTTCTTAAATTTGGTTTACTACTAGAAGCTATGTTTATAAATGTACAAGAAGAATTATCACCAAGAGGATTCATAACAAAAAACCGAACCATTATGGAAAGTTCAAACATTGATTCAATAGTAGAAAACTGTATAGAAGAAATATGAACAAAAATTCAGGAACACGAAGGAAGAGGATCCGGATGGAGTCTTACAAGTATTGAAGTATTAGATATAAGAGTTCATAAACATGGATATGGACTAATGGGATCTAGTTACATTCCTTTGCCCAAAAGAATTAAGGATACAAGATCATGTATTAATGTGAAAAATCAAGATAATGAATGTTTTAGATATGCGATGACATCTAAGTTTGTACCAAATCATTTCGATAAACCTAACCAACACTATGAAAATCAAAGACATAGGTACAATTTTCAAGGAATTACTTACCCTGTATCACTGAAAGATATATCAAAATTTGAGAAGAAAAATCCTGGTACATCTATCAATGTTTTTGCATTAGATAGTTCAAACAAAGTGTATCCTTTACGTGTTGTAAAAGAAGAGCTACCAGATCATACGGATTTACTACTACTAACGCGAGGAGATGTGTCTCACTATGTGTACATAAAGAAATTCGACTCTCTTGTTAACAAGCAGCTTTCTAAAGATCGACACAGAAAGATAATTTGCAAGAGATGTTTTAATTTTCAACGAGAAGGAAGACAAGGAAGAGAATGGTTACAAGAGCACAAAAGGCTATGTAACAATAATTATGAAGCAAAGATTAATTTACCTTCGGAAAACAGAGCATTTGTTACATTTCAAAAGGTTCATCATCAATACCGTATCCCTATAGTTGTATATGCGGACTTTGAATCAACACTAATTCCTATAGAAGATGAAAATTGTGAAGCTAGAAAAAGTGTCAAATATCAAATGCACAAACCAAATAGTTTTTGTTTAATGGTTAAATCAACATTATCAGAAGAACATTTAAACAGATATGGATTAACTTCAGAACCTCTAGTATATCGTGGTGAAAATGTAGAAAAAATATTTCTTGATCACTTATATTCAATAGCTGGAAATGCACAAAGATTATATACAAATATTGTACCAATGAAACCGATGGAGGAAGAAGAAGAAATTCAACATGAAAATGCAACTCGATGTTTCTTATGCAAAAATGATTTTACTATTGAGAATTATAAAGTTAAAGATCACGATCACCTCACAGGTTATTACAGGGGTGCTGCTTGTAATAAATGCAACTTGAGCTATCGTTTACCACTATTTATTCCTGTGGTTCTGCATAACCTCAGTGGGTACGATGC
The DNA here is from genome assembly GCA_030545055.2 of Neoaliturus tenellus. NCBI lineage: Eukaryota > Metazoa > Arthropoda > Insecta > Hemiptera > Cicadellidae > Neoaliturus > Neoaliturus tenellus. Next base: position 97,270,400 of record CM061531.1, read on the forward strand.
TCATTTTATAATACCTGAACTAGGAAGGGACGACGGTAAAATCGATGTGTTAGCTGAAACTTCAGAGAAGTTCATAAGTTTTTCCAAAGAAGTTGGAAACATGAAACTAAGATTCTTGGACTCCTACAGATTTATGCCGTCGAGTTTGTCCAAACTTTCAGAAAATTTAAGGAAACAAGATTTCATCGAAACAAAGAAGATTGTAAATAACGACAAACTGGATTTGGTACTTCGGAAAGGTGTGTTTCCATATGATTACATAGACAGTTTAGAAAAATTTAATGAAACATCACTTCCGGCTAAAGAAGAATTCAAAAGTAAACTTTATGACATGGACATATCTCAAGAGGACTATGATCATGCATGTAAAGTATGGAACGATTTAGGATTTAGAACATTGGGAGAATATTCAGATTTTTATGTTAAATTGGATGTAACTTTACTATGTGATATAATGGAAGAATTTAGAAATACATGTTTTGCGGCATATGGATTGGACCCTCTTCATTCGTACACTTCACCTGGATTAGCATGGCAAGCTATGTTGAAAGAAACAAATTGTAAAATACAACTTCTTACTGATATAGATATGGTTATGATGTTAGAGTCAGGAGTTCGAGGGGGATTGACGCAAAGCGTTACACGACATTTCAAGGCGAACAACAAGTATCTGCTCGATTATGATGCATCAAAACCAACAACATTCCTGGGTTATTTTGATGCAAATAACTTATACGGATGGGCAATGTCGAATCCCCTTCCATATGATAATTTTAAATGGATAGATCCAGAATCGATTGGAAACATAATGGATATACCGAAGCATGGTGAAACTGGTTACATTTTTGATGTTAATTTTGAATATCCTGAACATCTTCATGATCAACATTATGATTTACCACTTCTTCCGAAGACTGAAATTTCCCCTACTGGAAGATGGCCAAAATTAATGATGACTTTAACCGACAAGTCTCGATATGTTGGACACTACTGGATGATACAACAAGCTTTAGACTTAGGATTGAGAATTACAAAAATTAATCGAGTACTACAATTTTCTCAATCTTGTTGGTTAAAACCTTACATCGACAACAACACAAGAAGAAGAGCCACCGCTACATCAAGTTTTCAAAAAGATTTTTTCAAATTAATGAATAACGCAATATTTGGCAAGACTTTGGAAAACAAAAGGAAACATAAGGATATCAAATTGGTAACTGATCCAGTAAAATTACAGAAATTGGTGCAACAACCAAACTTTGGTTCATCTATAATTATTAATGAAAATCTAGTTGTTATTTCCATGAACAAGAAGTCAGTTACAATGGATCGTCCTTTGTATCTTGGAATGTCAATCTTGGATATTTCAAAAACACATATGTACGAGTTTCATTATAAGAAGATGGTTAACTATTATGGAAGAGAGAACATTGGTATTGCATATATGGACACGGATGCACTAATTTACTGGATTAAAACAAATGACATGTATGAAGATCTACGCACCTTTATATATAAAGATGATTTCGACTTTTCCGATTATCCTAAGGATCATCCAAATTACGACTATGACAGAAATAAGAAAGTATTGGGAAAATTTAAAGATGAAACAAATGGTGTGCCGATGATGGAAATTGTAGCATTAATGTCCAAACTGTATTCATTTCAACTGTACATAAACGAGAGGAACGAACATCAAGTCACGAAGAAGGCCAAAGGAATAAAAACTTCTTTCCTGAAGAAGAACGTACAGTTTGAACATTATAAAAGATGTTTGTTTGAAAATGTTGAAACAACTGCAACGTTCAACACTATTAGAAGTTGTAATCATCAACTATTTAGTGTCAAACAAACAAAGTGGGCATTAAGCTACAAAGATGACAAGCGCCATATTTTAGAAGATAAAATTAATACTTTACCATTCGGCCACTACTCTCTAAACCCTATTGACCAGTAAACCTATTCTTCGCCCTCTACCTTCTTCCTTTTTCCTTTCCGTAAAGAAGAGGGGACATGGCAAGCCCAATGCCATGTTCCCTCTTTTTTACACTAATATGAAATGGCCTTGACCTATATTCAAGCTATATAAATGAGAATAAACTATTCTATGGATCAGTATTTTTACATGCGGTGTACAAGCAACATCTGAAGATGGAAAGTGTGAAGGACAAGATTGTAAATGAACTACATAAACCAGCAAGAAGAAGATTTCCAAGAAGAAGTACAATCATTAAAGGGATGAATGATCTTTATCAAGCTGATCTCATTGAAATGATACCGCACAGTAAATTAAACAAAGGATTTAAATATATTTTAACAATTATAGACTGTTTTACTAAAATAGCTGACGCTTTACCATTGAAGGATAAGACTGGTAAAAGTGTTACAAAAGCTATGGAAACCACAATACAAAGAAATAAATTTAAAATTAAACATCTACAGACCGATGATGGAAAAGAATATTTTAATAAAGACTTTAGAGCTTTGATGAAGAAATATCAAATAAATCATTATTCTACAAATTCTGAAGTTAAAGCTTCAATAATTGAAAGATTCAATAGAACATTGAAAGGTGCGATGTATAAACAATTTTCAAAACGAGGATCATATGTGTGGTATGACATATTACCACAACTTATAAAACAGTATAACAACAAATATCATCGTACCATTGGAATGAAACCTATCCAGGTAAACAGTGCTAATGCGAAAATTGTATTACAACGCATTAAAAATAATACAACACCGAAATTAGAAAAATTGCAACCAAAGAAGTTCAAGGTCAACGATAAAGTTCGTATAAGCAAATACAAAGGTGTATTTAGTAAAAGATATCTACCAAATTGGACTAATGAAGTATTTACAATTTATAAAGTGCAACCAACTATACCTGAAACCTATTTATTAAAGGATAACAAGGGTGAATTACTTCAAGGTGGATTCTACGGACACGAATTGTTGAAATCAACAGTTGGTGATGTATATCTTGTCGAGAAGATTTTACAAAGAAAAAAGGATATGGTTAAAGTCCGGTGGTTAGGGTTTGATAAAAGTGAAGACTCTTGGATTCCTTCAAAAGACTTAGTATAGTTGTTTAATAGCTCATTGTGTGTTTAACCTTTATACAAGATGGAGATTGTACAACAAAAAGATCGATTTAATATCAATAACATTGATGAATTGACAGTTGACAATGATAAGTTAAATTATGGAAAACATGGTGAATTACTACCAAATACGATAAGGTGTCTAATAACTGGTCCTTCAAATTGTGGAAAAACTAATGTTGTTTTTAACCTTATAACTAATCCTAAAGGATTGCGTTTTAACAATATATACATTTTTTCAAAATCATTGCAACAACCAAAATATCAATTATTGGATAAAGTACTTGCAAGTGTACCTGAAGTAAATTTTTACAAGTTTAATGCCAGTGAAACAATTATGCAACCAAATGAAGCAAAACCATTTTCTATTTTTATATTTGACGATGTTTCTTGTGAAAATCATGACACAATAAGGAATTATTTTGCTATGGGAAGACATCATAATATTGATAGCATTTACATTGGTCAAACATACAGTAAAATTCCAAAACAACTTATAAGAGACAATGCAAATATGTTGATCATCTTCAAGCAAGATGAAACAAATTTAAAGCATATATATAATGATCATGTAAATGCGGATATGCCATTTGAAAAATTTAAAGAGATGTGTGGCAAAGCATGGAATGAGAAATATAGCTTTCTCGTTATTATGAAGGAAGAAGATATTAAAAATGGTAGATATCGTATAGGGTTGGATAAATTTGTATTTATGCGTTGAACTACCGATGCTACATCTAGTTACACGTTGAACTTCACAGTGTAAACATGGTGAATCAAGAAAAACTATTAAAAGAAATAAAATCACTCAGTGATTCTATTAGGATGAAGAATCGTGCATTGAGGATGGGTTTAAGTGAAAGAGAAGAATTTCTAGAGACTACATTTAAACCTATTACGGAACCTTTAAAACAGATATCAGAAACTATTGGTAAACCTCGTTATGAAGGAGATGTTTTACTACCAGTTTCTAAACAAGAAGTACAAGCATTAAAAAAAGAAGAAGATGATGATTCATACACAAGTGCTAGTGAGCAAGAAGAAGCAAAAGAAGAAGAAGAACCAATTGTTGAAAAGGGAGAAGAACAGCCAATACCAGAAGCTGAACAATCTATTCCAAATTTAACTCAATTGAGTAGCGATATATTACAACATGGACCTCTTGGAAGAAAATATATAATGAAAATGCTACATGACATGAAATCAAACCCGAATTTGAGTAGATCACACATATACGGAGCAAGAATTGATGGGAATGAATTAAAGATTGGTGATTCAAAGCTTGAAATAACTCAAGACGATTACATCATTATTGGTGAGCATAGATATAAAGGAACAAAAGGATTATATGAATTAATTTTTAAAAATATACCACTAAGATATTCATCCAAAGATTTAAGTGTTTTTAAAGAGATTTTACAAAATACTAACGCTCATAAGAGAAACTACTTAAAGGATGCAATGATTAATCGTTCACGTGCAACAAAATATAACATTGTTATAAAAAAGTTGTTTCCTCCACGAAAATTGCCCACATTACGTACTGCTCCAGCGGTGAGACAACCACTGAAAAGAAAATCTTTATCACTTATGGATTTATCACTTCTTGAACAACATGGTAAAAAGAGTAAAGGAGATACTTCAACATCTGGTAAAGGATTGATGAAAAATCTATACAATACAAATGTGATTTACTACAACGACATCAATAAATTGGTTGATAGAATGAGACTATTGCATGAAGCCATGGAAGCTGGTCATACAGGTTTAAATAATGAATGGGTAGCTCTGATTGACGAACTCAGGAATCGCGGCATAATTGTATAATTGTCCGAGGATATATAAGAGTTGCAGGTGTATAATGTGTCAGTTCTAACATGAGCGTCGACAAGTTCGGACGATACTCCGCGTTAGGAGTGCAAGTTGGAGAAAACAGAAAAAGAAGTGGATTACCGCAAACACCCGAAGGTGACTATAACATAAATAATAAACGTTTAAAGTTTGTTAAAGATCCAGAAGAAGATGGAGATGCAACAAATTTAAAAACAGTAAAGGAGGAAACATCTACAAGTTTAAAACTCGACAACAACCAACTGTATGATGCAAAATCTCACAGGGTTATTAATGTTGCAAAACCAGTCAACAATGGAGATGTTGTTAATAAAGGCTATTTGCTATCTGCGATGGATTACGCTTTACTGTTGCAAAAGACTAAAAGTGGAAAAATGTACAATGCTTTAAATTATAAAATAACTAATGTGGCAGATCCAACTGATGATACAGATACAATCAATAAGCGTTACTTGCAGTCTGTAATACCAGAAAAGAAAAAGGATGGATTTTCCTTTCATAAATATACTATAAACGATATTGGATATCCTAAAGAAGAAAGTGATGGTGTTAATTTAAAATATATTAATGATAATTGTATTTTGTATAATGATGCTGTTATTGATTGCCATGGAAAAGTGTTGTCCAATCTTAAAGATGGTTCCACACCATTGGATGCTGCCACCGTGGGACAAATGAATGAAAGCTTGAAGAAAGGTACATCTGCTTTTGTTAAACAAAATCAAGTGGTGTCAAAGAAAGGTGATGAGTTTATGCAAGGAAGTGAAAAGTTTACCTTACTACAACTACAAAATGACAAGTGGGATGGAAAAAATAAAAAATTATCAAATATAAGTTTAGGCACTGAAAAACATGATGCTGTTATTTTAACACAAGTACCACAACTATCAGCTACTGGTCTTAACTTTATATGTGGAGGTAGACGATTAACCCATGTTAAATCTGGTAAAGATGATAATGATTGTGTTGTTGTAAAACAAACTATAGTTTCAGATAAAATAAACAATATATATGATGGAAAAAATAGAAGAATATCTAACATATTAGCAGGAATAGATCCGAATGATGTTGCTACTATTAATCAAGTTATAGCAACCTCTAATAACGATCCATCTGTATATACATGTAATGGTAAACGTATCACAGCTCTTGATAATCCTATAGATTACCAAGATGTAGAGTATGTAATGAATCTTGTAGGTAATGCAGTTGTTGATATGCATAATCATATAATTAGTAAATCAAATCACGATAAAATCGAAGGTGCTAAGAGAGAAAAATGGATTAAAGATACAATCATCGATATATACGGGTAAAGCTTGTGAATATTTAAATATGGAATACACAAAAAGGATTCATTATCATAAAGTATTTCATAGAGTGAAGACGTTGGTTACATAAAGCAGCATAATGAAGACCACATCGTTCAGTCGTCGTCAGGACATTGGCAAGAGAGGACGTGGTATAACATCAGCTGCATTATCCCTGCTCAGACGGATTCCAGTTGGTGCTGTTGTAAATCGAGCGATAGACGCTTTACCATACGAATTACATCTGCCCGGAGGTTATCAATATTGTGGACCTGGAACTAAGTTGGCAAAACGTTTAGCAAGAGGAGATCCTGGAATTAATAAATTAGATCAAGCTTGCAAAGAACACGATATAGCATATTCAAAGTATAAAGATTCAACAAATAGATCAATAGCGGATAAAATTCTAGCGGAAAAAGCTTGGCAAAGAGTAAAATCAAGTGACGCAAGTATTGCAGAAAAAGCAGCGGCTTGGGCAGTAACTACAACCATGAAGACGAAAGCAAAGTTAGGTGGTGGAAGACGTCGCAGAGGAAGACCTGCAAAGAGAGGCGCTTCCAAAAGAGGTGGAAACATTAAAAAAGGGCGTCGTAGAACTCGCAAGGCAAATGTAAAGAAGACTTCTGTTTGGCAAATGGTAAAAAACGGAGCAGGTTTATACCTAAAACCGTACCGTGTGTACTAAATAAGAAGAATCAATTGATAATTCCAAATAAAGCCTTAACAAATCATCAGTTAAATGATTATGTAAAATGTTTGAAAATACCATTCTTTCGAGGAGTTTTTATGAAAGATGCATTACCAACTAAAATATGGAAAAATGAAACTGGAATAGTAAATTTGGATTCCACCTATGGTCCAGGCACTCATTGGGTATGCTATAAAAAACTCGGACAAACCATTTACTACTTTGACAGTTTTGGCAATCTACCACCACCGAAAGAACTTCAACATTATTTTCGAAACTCCAAAAACATTTTTTACAATTACAAGAGAGAACAACCTAACAATACTGAAATATGTGGGCATTTATGTTTGGAGTTTCTAGCGAAAAGTGTCAGTCACCTTTAAGATGTCATCGTATACAGTGTCACTGACTGGAAATTCATCCACATTGAAAAGTACATTGTTCCCAGCATTGCGTCTATCCAAGGAAAGATTATGGGAAGCGGCATTACTTGATTTGACTACCTACAACTCAATTCCCAATGTTACGGAAGGAAAAAACAATTTACTACATTATTATGAAACTATTGATGCTGCAGGAAAATACTCAGAATTGAAAATAATTACATTTCCTACTGGAGCTTATGAAATCGATGATATAAACCAATTACTACAGAAACAACTCGGAGAAGAAAATATCACCGTTAAAGGAAACAATAATACTTTAAAAGCAGAAATAACTTCGAAATATTATATCGATGTTGGCTTGGAAAACTCCATTGGCAGTTTACTTGGATTTACAGATACCAAAAAGAAAATCTTAACTCCTGGAACTACTCATTCAGGTGATTCAACTGTAACAATATTGAAAGTAAACAGTATCGATGTCACGTGCAACATTATACACGGATCGTATAGAGATGGAGTTAATCAACATATTTTACATACATTTTATCCAACAGTGGCTCCCGGTTTTAAAATTGTTGAGAAGCCACAAAACTTGATATACCTACCGTTAAACACCAGTTTCATTTCAGACATCGTACTGAACATATTGGATCAAGACGGTATTAGTGTTGACTTTAGAGGAGAAACAATTACTATACGGATACACATCAGAGCAGCAACATAAAAGTCGACATGGGATTATCATTTAAACCGCAACGGAAGAGTCGGGAGCTCAGTAGCTCCTCGACATTGGAAGAGTTAACATCAGACAACATTCGTTTTCTACAGAAGATTGGATTAAAACTTAACAACAATGGATATCCTGGATATATCTCAAGGACCGACATTCGACGAAACACTATGGGAGAAGGAATATCACACGCACAACCCTTACACTTCATCAAAATTAAACAATAACGATGAAATAAGGATTCCCATTCAACAACAAGATATTTACACGTTACCGTGTGAAAGTTACTTGTACATCGAAGGACGGGTATTAAAATTGGATGGAAAAACTGCTTCAACAGTTCCTTTTATAAATAACCCAATGGCATATCTTTTTGATGAAATAAGATATGAAATATCAGGAGTGACAGTTGATTCGACAAAAAAGGTTGGTATAACAACTACATTAAAAGGATTAACATCATTAACACCGCATGAGAAGAATTCAATAGTCACCGCCGGATGGATTGCCCCCGATAAAGACACTATAACACCAGCTTCCAACGGTCACTTTGATTTTCATGTACCTTTACGATTGCTTTTGGGATTCGCTGAAGATTACAAACGGGTAATAATAAATGTCAAACAAGAATTAGTATTACTCAGATCTTCAACTAATAAGGACTTGATACTTGCAGACCCTGCAACTACGGAAGATAAACTGGAATGGCAACTACAGTTGGATAAAGTTGTTTGGAGAGTACCTCATGTAAGATTGGCCGATGAACATAGAATCCTATTATTGAGAAAGTTAAAATCTGACCGTGATATTGTGATGCCATTCCGAAGTTGGGAATTTCATGAATACCCTACACTACCTCAGACAGAACGACAAACATGGACCGTCAAGACATCAACTTACTTGGAACGAGCAAGGTACATAATACTCGGTTTTCAAACTAAGCGAAAAGATGTTATCACTGCAAATGCTGGTCAATTTGATCACTGTAAAATAAAGAATTGTAAAGTTTTCCTAAACTCTCAATTCTTTCCCTATGACAATTTGAATGTCATGTTCAGCAAAAAACGTTTTTCCATTTTATACGATATGTATGCAAGATTTCAATCGTCATATTATGGAAAGACTAATACACCACTATTATCACCTGACCAGTATTATTCCAAGGCTCCAATAATTGTAATCGATTGTTCAAAACAAAATGAATCGGTAAAATCATCAAGTGTGGATATAAAAATTGAAATGGAATTTGAAGAACCAGTAGCGGATGGAACTTCGGCATACTGTCTAATTCTACATGATAAAATAGTTACTTACACACCGCTAACCGGAATTGTGAAGAATGTACTTTAAGAAGAATTGTACAACAACTGCAAATTTTTGAGGTTAGAATTATCTGCTTCAATTTTTGGGGTTAGAATTTCATTTGTGAAAGACAAGTTGAAAACCAACAATTATGTAATTGTATAAATTTCAAGGATTTTACGAAAAATATAAAAGCGAGAAAATAATTAGTGGAAACTTCATTCTATCTTCAACCGTCGTATGGGAAACATCATTCGCAAGATGAATTCTACTAACGGAGAAGAAAATACACCTCTAATGGATGATAATAGTTCAGATATAGAAAAACAAGTTGAACGAGAAATGGACGAGTTCCTAAAGTTTAACAAACATAAGAAGAGAGAAGAAGAAGAAGCTGAAAAAGAAGTAAAAAGGAAGAAGGTTGAAGTTAACATTACAACCAATATTTTAACAGAAGTATTTCTTCGGATTATCTACCCAATTTCTTCATGCATGACAAAAAGTATATCAGTTGGAATTTTAAAATCAATGGATTATTCACAAATTGTTATTTTAAATCATGGAAACAAAATGGTTACTTTCAGTGAAACTACTTGGGAATCTCTCATGAAACATTTACATCTTTTGGAGTGCTATTTAAGTAACAACACTTTTGGAAGAAGAACAAGATTAAGTTTATTGGAATCAAATATTGAAGTTGATATAGTAAAACATCGTGGAGGACAAATTGTTCGCTTCAGAGATTTAACTACACATAATGTTAAATTATATTTCACTAAAGAAGAATTTTACACTTTAAGTTGTACTACCGGTCCCGTCACCAGATATTTGAAACAACTAATATTTTCAAGTGCAATAATTAAAGACTATCTAATTGATACATTGGACAAAAAACCTTTTGTTCCAATTTTATACGGTCCTGTAGATACTTCAATCTTTAATAGAATACCTCAAGAAGTTGAAATGTGGAGACAATTAAACAACTATCACACCAATTTTAATATTGATGAAGTGGCACAAGAAGTGAAAGAAGAAGAACAATCCTGTCTGTTATAAACATCGGCTCATTCAATTTTTAAGTCAGTTGTTAGTAAGACTTCATCATAAATAAACGGGTTTCGTTTTCTAATGCGCCACATATAATGGAAGTTAAAAGAGGTATAATTGAATTTCAAGCTTTCCGAGGAAATGATGGTAATTTTATTATTAAAGAATTAGTAATCTTGGACATGAACACATCAGTAGTTTATCATTATTTGTTCAAACCTCCAGTACCATTTAATAGACTAACAACTAAAGCGAAAGTTACAAACAAATGGTTGAACAAACATTTTCACAACTTAAGATGGGATGAAGGTTTCATTAATTATAACATGATGCCGCACATTATGAATCATTATTGCAAAGAGTTTAAAATTATCTACACAAGGGGATTGGAAAAAGCAAATTGGATACAATCATTTACAAGCAACGAAGTGATTAATGCAATAATTGATAAAGATTTCCAATGCTACTTCAACGAACTTTGTATTTCATCAAAAAGTTTTAAACATCGAAGGTCGCAGTGCGCTTTAAAGAATGCCTACCGCTTGAACAATTTCCTTCAACAAAGTGGTGGGTGTAGTGTCAGTAGTGGGGGTAGTGTCGATTATAAAAGCGAGAGCGCTACCATGACGCAGCATGAGTATTACTCTAACCTCCGAAGAGACAACATCTCCAACGGACATTCTTATTAACAAGAAGATTAACAACAACATCAAGATGGCATCACAGAACTTACTTCAAAGTTTAGTTGATCAGTTCAACACTCATTCTAAATCATCAATTCTACCTACAAAGAAATGTTCTGAACTAAAAGAAGAAAAACACTACATCATTCATACGATCAAGAAAATGGAAACTTCAGTAGGTGATGCTATTAATTGCACATTGAGCGAGGCTCCATATACAGTTGGTGATGAACCAAAATTTCAGATCTTCCTACCAAGACGCTTTGTACAACTTCTTCAAAATGAAGATCTTCGTGTAGTTCAACCCGGCGCACTCTATTTGGTTTCGCACGGACCAAGTGGAAACAACTCAACTGAACTAACTATTCATGTAACACCTACTACTGATTAGTTTGTACATAACATTGTAACTATTTGTTTGTAATTGTTTTTCAATAAATATGATATAAAGAAAAAACAAAAAAATTAAAAGAAGCAACATATTGTGATGTCTTTGTACATTACAATATGTTGCTTTTTTTAAAAATTCCACGGGATGACCTTGACCCACTTTTGTGTGATTATAAAAGCGAAAATCTACTTGTAAAATTCATCAGTCTACGACTACCTTTTGTACCGTACACATCTCGCTCACTCTATCGCTTAATATAAAAACTAAAAGATGTCTCTCAAAGTCAAGTGTGCATCTTATGATACCAACACCATTACAACTTTTGAACAACTCGAAGATTTAACCAACGAAATGCGAGTTTTACTTACCGGTGGTTATCACTTAACTGTTGATGTTAGTGCTACTAATACAAGGATGTTCACTAAAACAAAATATTGCGATGATGAAATATTTATTTCTACACAACCTACAACTTCTTCATCGCCAACTGGTCAACATAACATCAAGTTCCAAAAGTATTACCAATGTTGAATAACTTTTGACAGACAAAACTACAACTAAAGAATCACGTGATCAATATGAGTTAATAAAAAGGATGTGATACTTGTATAAATAATCATTCGCTTCTCAGCTCTCACCACGACAAGACCTATTTAAGAAAATGTTGTACAGAATGATGATTCAACTTGATGGAAAAATCTATGGAAAAGATTACAACACTGTTGAACAAATGACTAAAGATATAGATGTATTAGCTAAAGAAGGATACCAAGCTAAATTAATTTTAAAATTTCCTGAAGTACATCCACTATCAATAGAAGAACTAGTTGCTATGGCTAAAGCTGAGAAAAATAAAAAGTCTGAAGAAAACAAAGAGAAACAAACTTCCTAAATTTTAATAATCCTTACACTTGTAAGGTATAATTTTTTAAAACTCCATTTGGATGACCTTGAAATTACCCCCACCACTTTTCACAGTACATAAAACTCGCTATTCAACACTATACACTCTTATTCTTTCACTGGACTCCGCAGCGTCAACATGGAAGAGCAAAAATACAAGTACAAACCTCGTTACTGTTGTGAACAACAATGTACAGATTTAGGGCCAATGATGGTGGATGGGTTAGCTTGTACTAAATGTGAATTCTTTGGATCTTGTTACTGCAAATGCAAAACAAAACAACTACCACCACCGGAATTGCGAACTTTGAAAATTTACAAATCGAGATATTTTCATACATGTTGTCCTCAAAGATGTTTCAAATTTCACCCTCTCGATCTTGCTCATTGTCAACGCACCAAGGTTCATACAGATGATTTTTGTACATGCATGATAAAAAGATGTAAATACAGGTCAGATTGGTATTCCGATCCTGTAGAACCATCAAATGTGTAATTTCAGTTTTATATTCTTTTTTAAAACTTCAATTGGATGACCTTGAGATTTCCCCCACTACTGGTTGTAATTTTTATATAATATTATATTCAACTTTAAATCATTTCACTTCCAACACTCAAACTAACAACATGGAAGCAAAATTTATCAAGTTTGAACATATAATAACTGAGAGGGAGGAGATGGAAGAATTGTTTCAAAACTTACTTTTTATCATGGACAAATATCCTATGAGATGGTTCAGAATTGTGGTTCAATATTTAAATCCTGGTGAGTTATTTTCTTCATCATCATCATCACAGAGTGAGGAAGACGAAACAACTAATTCAGTTAGAATAATTGAATTAAAAGATGAAGAAGAAGAACTTACCGCTTTATTTGATCATAAGCTCAAGGTCGCCATTATATAAACCCCCTCCCTATGCGCCGATCCTCATTCCATCACCGACTCTCCAACAATGAACAACTCTCCATTGACCAGAATGAATTCTAGTTTTGAAATAAACTCTAAAGAAGAGTTACAAGACATTTTTAATATTTTACAAGAACTTGTAGATAATTTTACAACCATCAAAATGAATTTGGAAATAACATACGATTGTCCTATTTGTGATAAGGTTGAAAGTTTGGACGAAGACAGTTTACTAAATCTAACTCCTGCACCATCTGACACTACTGATGGTAATAATGAAGAGCAACGTCTTTCCCCCACCACTTCTTTGTAATTCATCCTTCCCCCCACCACTTCTTTATTTAACTAACATTTCTCCCTTTCACTTCTCATTCCGTCTTCAACTTCTGAACTATCAACATTACTTGTTTTAAAATTTCAAACACTAACACAATCATGATGGATATGATGGATGAAGTTCCCTTCGTAACTAGAATGGAAGAGGATAAATTGAAATTGGAAATCAAACGATTGGAAATGGAACGGGAAAACCAACTCGAAATGTTACATTTGTTCAAGCTTTTCAAATACATCATCTGGGGACTCTGCGTTTACCTTCTCATCGTCGTCGGTGTTTGCATTTACAACTCTGTAGTTCATCACAAAAGTTCAACTTGTTTAAACTCTGCTGTTGCACATTAATTGTATGTTCACTAATAAAATTCAAAGGTTACTTCAACCTATCCTACTATCACCAACTAGTTCAACTTAGAACTATTTCTGGTGGTAGTTGGGTAGGCTTTTTAAAACTTACTCTGGATGACCTTGACATACTTTCCAGATCCCAGTTATAAATTTGAATTTCAGTTTTAAACTAACTTTTAGTTTTGTTCAACTATTAAGAGTTTTGTTAACACCGTCAAATTTCAGTTTTCAACTAACTTTTAATTTATGTGCACTTTTAGTTCAACCCTAGTTACTTTATTCACAAATTCAGTTCAACCAACCGCCAACACTATCACCATCTCCACCCCAATATTTCAACATCTCTGCCCGGACATCTGTTTGGTTTTAAAAATATAAAAGTAAGGTAAAGGAGTGGGAGTGGCGCATGCTCACCGATGCAAAACTAAGGTTTGAGGTTAGAATTATCCATGGCGGCCGCCATGTCTAGTTCAGTTTTACCACATAGAGTCGGCGACCAGTTATTGATCTAAAGGAGTGGGGGAAGGAGTGGTGGGGGAAGGTTGCCATTTTATAACCCCTCTCCCTAGGCGGCTCTTCTCATTCAATCGCTAACTTTCAAACGATAAACACCTCTCCCATGGCACAAATGAATTATCCCACTATCACCAACTAGTTCAACTTTAAACTATTTCTGGTGGTAGTTGGGTAAGCTTTTTTAAAACTTACTCTGGATGACCTTGGCATATTTTCCAGATCCCAGTTATAAGTTTAAATTTCAATTTCGAACTAACTCTTAATTTTTGTTCAACTGTTAAAGTTTCTTTAACACCGACGAATTTCAATTTTGAACTAACTTTTAATTTATGCGCAAATTCACTTCACCCTAACGCCGACACTATCGCCATCTCCACCCCAACCTATATGGCATAACATATAACTACAGCATCTGATATATACCCTCTAACCCCCACCGGAAGCTATGTGACATGGCAGCTGGCGCCAGCTGCCGCGTCACGTGGCTCGGTGGGCACGTGGTCGGTTTTAAAAGTGGCCAAAACACACTACTAATATTATATCATTTAATTCCTCCATTATACCACGCATACTTATAAGATATTTCAGAAAAAGAGAAAGAAGAGACTCAAAGTGAGAAAGTTATATTTATTGAGTCTCAGGATATGTTTGCGGATAATGGATCCCAGGACTTCCTTGTGACGGGAAGAGCGAAAGTGATGGAAGCGCTTCCAGTTTCAGAGGATTCCCTTCTACTGCAAGTTCCTCTTCCACTATCCCTTGTAACCAGGAAGGGTTCAAAGGTTTCTCTCAAGATATTTCAGAAAAAGAGAAAGAAGAGACTCAAAGAGAAAAAGACATATTGGAGCTGTTACAACTCACTCCTTGGAATATGAATCTTGGGCCATAATTCCGATCCCGGGATTTCAGGATTGGTTAATGACGATCCCGGGATATATCTCAGGATTCATACACCTTAGGAATACAGGCTATTCCGCTTTATAATAGAAATGTTTACTCTAATTCACGATAAATTATACCAAAAGTGCTCATATCTTGAATATTTTGACATTCCGAAAATTGCGGGATTTTTAGTTTTCCAAAATTGCTCGGGATCCCGGAATTCGGAATCCTGGGATTGCTATCCCTACTCGCTCTGCAGCCTCTGCTGAGAGTTCTTCAGATGAAGACAATGACGAAATATATGTATATATGTAACAATTTGAATATATGTAACAATTTGTAACCATGTAAAAGCTTGTTGTGATAAAATGTCTAACATAAATAACTTGTAATATAAATATCGACTTCATTTTAATCCACACTTATGTTGAAACAATGTAAACTGCTTTGACTTGAATAAACAAATAAACAGATAGGAAACTAGGCACTAAAGACCCATGTTCCTACGTTCCTATATACCGTTGGTCAGAGAAGTCAGTGACACATTATACTCAAAGAGATATTTATAATTACTCGTAGTATATATATTTTTAAATTACATAAATAACCTTTATTATAAATTACAAGTACTACTAGATCCGAAACTTTTAAGTTACAATTTTTTAAAATAAATTCTATAGCTGTCAGCGGATTTTAATAGATAACCTTGTCACTAGAATCCAAACAATAATTTTAATGAAGATATTAGGGCAGATGTCATGTCCACTGCGAGTATTCCCTGTTCATTCATTATTGCCTCATTATCGCTGTTGCTACAGTAGCGTCGATTCGATATATTGGCGGATTATGTGCCCAAATCGCACATCGGCATATAATGGGTTTAGGTAACCAACATTCGAGAAATATTTACAATGGCATACCTGTTTTGTTAGTTTTGGTGTGGTGATTTTTATTTTGCTAACAAGAGTTAAGAGAATGCAATAAAGCATATTTATTTTTTATTTTTTATTCAATAACAAAGCTACCCACCGTGTAAAAATGTATTTTCACTCATTAATCATATGAGGTTTTAAAAAATGTTCTACAATAAGTTATACACACAAGTGTCCCCCAGTACCCCTGTGCTGTAACATAGAGTTTTCGTGCTTTTACGGTGCATGGCGGAATGATTTTATATCCAGTGCGACGGACCCACTGCTACTCATTTACCCCCACAACTCCTACCTCACTTCAACCACATCCGATCGTGTTTTAGTTTTCCTTTGGCTTTGGTATGATCTACACAAATAGATAGGAACTTTAGATAAAAAAATTAGTCATAATTAAATCTTTGATGGCTGTGCAAAACAAGACAGTCAAAGTTTAAAACCTGTTACCAACTTTAACAAAATGGAAGCGATGTTTGAAAGAAATATTAAGAATTTTACAAGACAGGCTAAAATCACTTCAAGTGATGGAGACTTGGGAAAATGTTGCAGGGATTGACTTTTGGAAATAAAATAAGTCTTGTTACACCCATTCCAGATGACTAAATCTACGAGTCCCCCGAAGATCACTTGTAAAGTGTAAAAAGATATTCTTGTCAAAGTTTTACACAGCACCATGTGTGGAAATTTACAAGTCCCTTATGTCATTTGTAGAGTAGAAAAACAGAAGTGAAAGTGTTAGTCCAGCAAATATGTCAGAAAATACAGGGTTGCCGTGCAAAAGGTCGGGTAGTTCTGATTTTTTTTTTATATGTTGTTAGTGTTGGGCCCATTACATAAAATCCAAGTTTTCGACCTCGAGGTGCGACCGCGCGCCACAGGGCGCGCCACTTGTTACTAAAATATCAATTTTTTTTTACAAATCCTAAGTTTTTTTGTCTATATCGCTAACGAATAGTTTTACAGGAAATATTACATTATTATATTAAAGAAGGATAAATTTGTGACATTTTAAGCCCAATAACACATATGTAGCGTAATTAATGACCGTAATGACCGTAATTACAGACCTTCACAATTAAAAATTTCCTAAAGATTGATTTAAAAGGTGATTTTTTCAACATTTCCACTATATTGTTGTTTCAAGCAAACGCTAACTTATGGTGTTTGTTATCTTATTTTCTATAGATAAATAATACGAGCACGCATGAATGAAACTAAGAGAGGAAGAATATAAAGTTAATTTGTAAGAATTTCATTTTAATAGGCTACAGAGGTTAGAAAAATAGCAAAAAAATTTTCTTGTCAATGAATGCCCTACTTAAGATAAAACTACCTTCTAAAAAGATTTACTAAATTTCTTATTTCTAACGTAAACCTCGGAAGTAGTCCACATAACGATAATTGCCTACTTAAAGTTTTCGCATTTTAGATGGGCCAGGATGAAAATTCTGAAAGAGGCAAATGTAACAGTTTAACATGCAGTAGAAGATGCAGACGTATTAATTGTTAAGACTGCTATTTCTGTTACATCTCAGTATAACAATACTTTCTTGGTTGGTGAAGACGTTGATCCTTTAGTTCTTATAACGGGGTTAGCTTCAATGAAAGAGAATCTGTTCTTCCAAAAATGCGGAAAAGGAAGTACACCTGATGTGTTCTACTCCACAACATCATTTAAACACCAATTCAGTAGAATAATTTTGTTCATTCACGCATTTAGTGGATGTGATACTACAAGCGCACTACTCGGCCAAAGGAAAAGAAAGTTTTGCTCTCTCATAGAAAAAAACCAACACTTGGAAGAAAAATACAAGTTTTCTTCAACCCTAATTCTACTAATGACCAAGTTGCCAAGGCAGGCGAAACTTTTCTAATCCATTTATGTGGAGGCAATCTCAGAGAACATGAACATGATCTCAATCACCTACGCTACAGGCTCTTTGCAAAATCAGCAATGAAAGCAAGTTCCAATCTAGCACGTTTACCTATAGATGCAGCACTATTCCATGCATTGAAATCTTACCTTCAGATACAGAAGTGGCTAGGTCACGAGAAGAATCCTCTTGAATGGGGCTGGGTACCTACAAAATTTGGACTCTCTCCCCACAAAATGGACAGAGATGCAGCTCCTTAATCTCTTCTTAAAATGATTTCTTGTAATTGTAAGAAAGCATGCAAGAATTCATCTGGTTGCCGTAAAGCCGGTCTTATATGTTCTTCCCTATGCACCCATTCTCTGGGAGAATCCTGCGAAAATGTTTCAGACATAAATCCATTTGAAGAGAGCTTTGAAGATGAAGACTATACGCTAGGGTCAATAAATAACTCTAAATATGAAGATTTAGGAGAGTTAACTTTCGGCTGGATGAAGGAGAACAAGGAGAATCAGGCAGAGCTTGAGCATTTTCATCCTGGCCTATCTAAAATGCGAAAACTTTAAGTAGACAATTATCGTTATGAGGACTACTTCCGAAGTTTACGTAAATCATTTTGAGAAAATAGTTTTATCTTCAGTAGGGCATTCATTGACAAAAAAAATTTTGATCATTTTTTTAACCTCTGTAGCCTATTAAAATAAAATTCTTACAAATTAACTTTATATTCTTCCTCTCTTAGTTTCATTCATACGTTCTTTTATTATTTATCCATAGAAAATAAGATAACAAACGCCATACATCTATACATCGTTTGATTGAAACAACTATATAGTGGAAATCTTGAAATATCACCATTTTAATCAATCTTTAGGAAATTGGTTTATTTTGAAGGTCTGTATTTCGGTCATTAATTACGCTACATATATGTTGTTGGGCTTAAAATGTCACAAACTTATCCTTCTTTAATATAATAATATTTCCTGTAAAACTATTCGTTACCTATATAGACAAAGAAACTTAGGATTTGTAAAAAATTTAGAGATTTTAGTAACAAGTGGCGCGCCCTGTAACGCGCGGTCGCACCTCAAGGTCGAAAACTTGGATTTTATGTAATGGGCCCAACACTAATAACATATCAAAAAATCTGAACGCTGACCTTTTGCATACCAAAATGTATAATTTTACTGGACTATGTAACATATCCGACTTTCTAAAATTGTACGTTAAATGTAGCACCAAAACGTTTAAGATTTATTAAAAACTAGCTGTTCACCCGATCTTCGTATGGGAGTTATGTTAAGGAGAAAAATACTCCCGTCGCAACAGACCTGCGTACTCAGCAAATTTCCAATGGAATTTCAGTTTATTTAATTTCCCCATAAAACACCATAGGATCGAGTATGTAGGTTTGCTGCCATGGGGTGTTGTTAGAAAATCTAAGTTAAGAAATAATTGGCGAATTTAAACACAAAATTGTATCAAGTTCTGACAATTTTTTATTTTCCCCATAAACCCCATGGGGGTGAGTATGTAGGTTTGCCACCATATGGGTTTTGTAAGCAAGTATAAGTTAAACCCTATCTAGGTAATGTACATACCAAATTTGATTATGTCATATTAAATAGGGTTTCTTGATTCCCCATAAGAATAACATAAAAAACACATTTTTGTTCAGTAACCATTTAAGCTAAGTTTAAAATTCAAAATACTAAATTGTTAGTTTTTTAGCTCTTTTGAATGGTTTCAGTTCCAATTCATGAATTTTGAAAATTGAGGTCCAGAAGTGCCAAAAACCCAATTTTGACTCCTTTGAAACCCCATAAAACCCCGTTCCCATAACCCATCAATGCTGGTTCGCGAACTCATGAAAATAGATCTGGTCTATTTAAATATATATATATATATATATAATATAAATATATATATAAGGTTTTAAATATATATATTTATATAAACCTTCATTAAATATAGACTTTCGTTCAGTCCATTTTTAGTTCATATATTTATATATTCACTAATATACTTATTAATTATGATATATCTCATATTAGTTTGATTACTGACCCGAAATTATTTTTGAATATTCGCTTAGGTAAAATTTATAAAAACACCATGTACTGTTTGTAAATAAAATTGCAAAAATTGTTTCCCAAATTAATAGCAGATACATTAAATGTATCTTGTTCCTATTGATCTTCCATAAGACAGTCAACTTCCCCATTGAGCAAGAGAATCCACTGCAGTTTTCACACATGGCGGATCAATCCAATCCAGACTTTCTACACGTAAAGTATTTTCCACACACTGATTTGCAAGAGCAGGCTACAATGTGAAGAAGAAGGCGTAAAAATCTTTGTACGAGTTACTGGGCGCAGCTCGTTCTTTGGGATGTCGTTTTCTTCAATTAATTCCAGCTCCAAATCCCACTCAGCTGGAAGATTTTTCCTAAAGATTTCTGCAACTGCAAGTACACTCCGAGCAAGTGTTGATGACAAAATTTCTGTCGTAGGAGAAAATTTTATAAAAAAGAGTCTTTTATGTCAATACAGAAAATTAAAAATATCTTGCTTCCTTGAGGTTTGCACACTAGCCAATTCCACTCCATAAACGTTCGTAATGATCTTTCTTTTAGATTCATAAGTTCTGATTTTAATACGTCATCTATGGATACAACATAGCAAGGCTTCAAGGCTTTATTATACGACTTTAAAATTTCTAAGACTAAGGTTTCTTAAACCATATAAACAAGAAGTGGTGTCACCCTCAGTGACATCATGAGCAAAGAGAAGGCCTTTTCTGTGGTCTATGTACTGTTGAGATAACAATTAAATATTATATTTATTCTATTGCTATTCTCACTATGTCAACATCGGGGCATCTTCCTCGTCCAGGAAGGTCACTTAATTCTCTATTTTTCATTTCTAATGCATATGAATTCATTAATTGGTTTTTGTTTCTTTTGATTCGTAAGAAATTTTCTTCAAGGAATATATTTTTAACCAAAAAGTTTAAATTACGTTCTTTTTATTTTTCAACCTTAAAATTGTCATTAAATGTATGTTTGACTGTAAATATCAGACTAATGAGTGTCTTAGCTAAAAATGTTTAATTACACTTTATGTACACAATTTAATAAGGAATACAAGAAAAGGATATATTAGCTAGTACTTTTGGTAACGATTCAACAATGGTTTTTGTGAACACGTAAATTAAAAGGGTAAGGAGGCTTTAAGAGAAGGCTCTTCGAATTGCCACTAGGGTTTTTTTGGACTTTTTGGGGTTTTTAAATAAATAAATAAGTATTTTTATTACTTTGACAAAATAATTTGCATCCGCATTACAAGAATGTTTTACAAATGCTAAATTACAATCTAAAACTAGTTCTTCTTTAGTGATCATCTTCTTTAATCATACAGGTTTGTGTAACTGTCATCTTCAATTTTCTATTGATTCTGGGTCCAAATATTATTGCATTGAATAAATTGCATTTTCAATCAGATATTTTCTAAAATTTGATTTAAAACTGTAAAAATCATTTACAAATAAACTTTGAAATTGATTTGGTAATTTATTTAACAGTCTTCTTCCATTGTACAGTAAGTGATGTTCGAAAAATGATGTTCCATGGTAATTTACAGGTAATATATATTTTGCTGAAGATGTTGACCATACATTGTTTGTTCATCACCTTTGAATAGATTTATATTCTTTTTTACAAAATTTAAATTTTCGTAAATGTATATTGACTAAAATTTTAATAATTTAAGTTTTTTAAAAACTGGTTTACAAGAATCTCGTGGTTTTAGTCAATAAATAATCCGTAGAGCAGCTTTTTGCAGTTTAAATATTTGACTAACATTGGCATTGGCCATTCCCCTTATTGGTATTCCATATCTGATGTGTGGAATAAAAAGAGCATGATATATATTCATCAGTACTTCTCTTTTACAAAATTCAGACAGTCTTCTTATGATAAATAAATTTGTTGACAATCTGTTGCAAATAAAAGGTTTTGACCCCATAGAAGTGGCAGAACCTTTCGATTGGAAAACGTATCGGACTGTTGCAAATTTGTTTTGTCGTCGGCCCATTTTTGACCTTCATTGACTGGGCTAAAAATAATAAGCAACGATAGTGAGACGTGGTATGATGTTGTAATAGGATAAAATCATAATGGGTTTGAAAAAAGAGGAAGTATATAAACAATTTCATACATAAAAAACATTTTTACGCATGACGTAGAAAATCATTTATAAAGATAAATGTAATACGAATAATAATCATTAATCATACAAAAGTAAACATAAAAATTTGACACTAGTTCGTAGAATGGGAGGAACTACGAGAGGTGAAATAACTAAATTTTTAATGCATATATTTGTTAGTGGCTCGTGCTACGTTGTCATTACTACGTAACTGCTAGTAAATCTAAACACGATAACGTAAAAATTGCAAACGGTTCATTTAAATATAGTTTCAGTTGATAGGTTTTAACTTGGTCATCATATTACATTTTCCGAGAATAAACCGCAATAATAGCAGAGTATATGCCCGTTGATAAGAGTTTTAATCAACACTTTGCAAATAACGATTATATCAGCTTTTAGTTGACCAGTTAACTGTAATAAATGAAGCATTTCAATAGCTTAATTTGACGTTAATTTAGGCTTAATTATTAAAAAGGAATTATTTAAGGAACTAATATGACATAGGTTTTTAGTTAACACTGTTGATATTTTAACGATAAGATGCCAACTATATAATTGTCATATAAGTATTTTAATAATTATGTATCGGATATTACCTACTACTACTACTTTGTTGTCATTCTATCCAACACTGAAAAATTACTTGGGCTATAAATAGCATTGCAATAAGCACAAAGAGCTATGGAAACCGCATTCAGCTGAAGGATGTAATTTACAGGGGCTTATTGTGTTTCAATAAAGGAAAGCAGCAGGCTGTTGCTGGTCATGTTAGACCACTGTTGAGATATTATTGACTCCTTAGGGAATTTTCGATTGCTAAAGACAAAATGGCATGCCGCTTTGTCCTTTGGCAACTTCATCTTTTATATGTTAGGTTTATGGCTCAAATTCTTAATTATTTGCAAAAATTTGTCGTTAAAAAGCTTAAACTCGTAAAGTGGGATAGTTTAGCCATATTGTTTACTATCAAACTTTGAATAACTAAGCATTATTTATCAGTTGTTACTGATCCTTTTAGCATCTGATGTTTGACATGTAAGTAAAAACAAATGTGATGTGAGCCTGTCTGTATGTTTCGTAAACGCTTAGTTAAGTTTAACCCAAAAGTGATATTTTAATTTAAGGATAAAAAATCCAACCTTATTACTATCTGCTTGGTAAGAGGTGAAGGGGCGGTATCGAAAGAGACGGAAGTTGCTGATTTATATTCCAAGTCGCAGCCTCCGGCCGATGATAACATGCAAATACTCTGCTGATAACAGGGCTTAGTCTCTTCCTGCTGAGTCCGCGACTTTTATGTATTCCGTAGATTTTAAAAGATATGTGAATATTTGTAGTGTTTTTATATATTGAAAATTTTAACAGCAAAATCATTATCTCAGGCCAGCGAAATTTAAAAGGAAGGTAAAATACTGTAATTTTGAATGCACGTAGTAAAATAATTCAATAGATTATTTTGTTACTATACACTCGTGTATGTGAACTTCTAATCTCGTTTCAATTGCTTTAACCAGAGTATAGTAAATGTTCCCTTGCTCAATAATACAACGCCTATGACTCACCAAATTATGCTTGTCGCAGTTTTCAAAACTTTAAATTACTTGGAAGAAGGAGGTTGCAAGAAGAGTGCGAGGGGAAGACAAACGAAATGAAATCAAGGGGAGAGTGTTACCATTTATCTCTTTGTCTTTGCTTTCGATATCGTTTGTTATAATGGCAAGTAAAATTGTTTGATTTAATTGTAAAGGAGGACATCAGATGTCAGTGAAGATTTCCAAAAATTTGGTTTGAGTCCTTGAACTGACTATCCTATTTACTGTAATCAGATACCGATGACAAAGATCGGAGAAAGGTGTCCACATGTTACATGAAAATTCCTATTTACAATATTTTCTTCGCAAATTTGTAAAACTATAATGGAGTTGTCATGATAAAAGTCTTTATTCCATAATTAATCTACTGCAACTGTTCGTTTGCACCATCAACGATAATAAATTGATACCACGAATGACTTAATGGCAAACGAGTACTTGAAGTAGCTTTTAGGATTCTTGTAAATGTTTTTACTTCAAACATAATACAAAGATTATTTGCGGATTTTATAGCAGTATTTCTATCTCCATATCATCGTCTGATGCGATAACAAGAATGAATATTTGTGGCTTGGCTCTTAATTATACTTTACTGAATAACAACATGTCCAAAGAGCTTAATATTCAAAATTTTAGGGATTTTAATATTCAGATTTTTTACACCTTTGGGGAAAGTAGTTGGGCGAAGTAAACCATACTGTTTTAGGGGAAAACATGGTATTGTGGGCCCCTGTATTGGACACAGTTTTTAAACAGATTTTTAAAGTGAAAATATAATTTACAGTGCAGGGATAAATATAAAAATTGTTCTTACTTTTATTATTAAATTTTACTGATACTATTTATTTTACTGATAACAGGTATAAAGGCAATGTCTCCAACATCTACAAGACAATATACTCGTATTTTTAAATAGTACTCGTAAATACTCAAGTATACCAGCCGAAACGAGCCCATTCTAAAGCATGTTTTGGTGTTCTTACTAGAGTGAAGAAGATTTTTAACAACGTTCGTTCTATTGGCGACAGCTGGCAACATGTCATTTCCAGACAGTTGAAATTTATACAATATTCATAATGAGAAAAGTACGAGAAGGTGCTTAAGTTTCTGTCTTATAATGTAATTGTATGATGAATATTGTTTACGTAATATTTAAATCACAACGTCACCGCTTACTAACACCAAAATTAAATTTTAATCGTGTGACATCTTTTATATGATAATAAACTAACAGTTACAAAGGTAATATAGTGAGTATTATCATAATTTATTTGAATACTAATCAATTGACTTTTAATGAAAATATTTCTGTATCGCATAGCTAAAATAGTATGAGAATTCCCTTTAATTAGTGTATTAATAATTTCTATTTATTTTCGTATCCATACACAAGCTGCAATGAAGGCTCAAATGTAACTGTATTGCGGGATAAGATCCACAACCAGGTAAGATCCACCAGGAAAGCTCTCCGCCGGGCCAGAAAGGCTAAGGGAGACTTCGGGAGGATGGTGATTAAGATTTGTGGAGTATTGAGTACAAAATTCATAACCTATGTAACATTTAGTCACCCATCAGCCAATTAAATAGATATTTGCTAAGTGAGTCCTTAAAACTGGCATTGCCTAGAAGGCTCCTATAATCAAAAAAACTATAAATGTATAAAATAATTTATAAAAATACAGGGTGTCCAGCTTTGACTGTCCGAAATTTTTCCATGTTGTTCAGCAAGCCAAATAAACAAAAAAGTTGATATAAACATATGTCCTAAAATGCTTCGTTAACCCGCTAGCCACCATTTTGTTTTTTACACTTAATAATTTTTATTTACATAACGGATAAATGGATTGGGTTCATTTGGCATGGACCTTTACTACAACAATGGTTATTAAAAAAAAATCCTTTTTTCCGTCACATATTTTCAAAATGGCGGCCATTTTAAATTTTTAACCTCAAATATCTCAAAAACGGTAAATTTTATAAAAATTTTACAAGACACAAAAAAGCTGCAAAATTAAATTATCTAACCAATGATACCAAGTTTGTAATGATCTGACAACAATTAATTAAGTTATTGAGATCTTTCTTCTAAATTAACCTAAATTTGCATGCATTATAATGGGAAATCAATGATTTTATACACAAAAATCTCAATAACTTAATTAATTGTTGTCAGATCATTACAAACTTGGTATTATTGGTTAGATAATTTAATTTTTGGAGCTTTTTTGTGTCTTGTAAAGTTTTGATAAAATTTACCGTTTTTGAGATATTTAAGGTTAAAAATTTAAAATGGCCGCCATTTTGAAAATATGTGACGGAAAAAAATGATTTTTTTTCTTTTAATAACCATTGTTGTTTTAATAACCAAATATGAACTCAATCCATTTATCCGTTATGGAAATAAAAATTATTAAGTGTAAAAAACAAAATGGCGGCTAGCGGGTTAACGAAGCATTTTAGGACATATGTTTATGTAAACTTTTTTGTTTATTTTGGCTTGCTAAACAACATGGAAAAGTTTCGGACAGTCGAAGCTGGACACCCTGTATATGTTTCTTGTTTTTGTGTTGTAAATATGTTTTTGTTTTTTATTTATTTATTTATTTATTTTTTTAATTACATGCTACATAACAGGCAATACCCAATTACAATGCAGCAGTTCAACAAACTATACAAAACATTGGAATGACAACAATAAACTTAATAACTTATGAAAAATCCAAGTCCAGGTACACAATTTACCTGGAAATAAAAATTATTAAGTGTAAAAAACAAAATGGCGGCTAGCGGGTTAACGAAGCATTTTAGGACATATGTTTATATCAACTTTTTTGTTTATTTTGGCTTGCTAAACAACATGGAAAAGTTTCGGACAGTCGAAGCTGGACACCCTGTATATGTTTCTTGTTTTTGTGTTGTAAATATGTTTTTGTTTTTTATTTATTTATTTATTTATTTTTTTAATTACATGCTACATAACAGGCAATACCCAATTACAATGCAGCAGTTCAACAAACTATACAAAACATTGGAATGACAACAATAAACTTAATAACTTATGAAAAATCCAAGTCCAGGTACACAATTTACCTGGAAATAAAAATTATTAAGTGTAAAAAACAAAATGGCGGCTAGCGGGTTAACGAAGCATTTTAGGACATATGTTTATATCAACTTTTTTGTTTATTTTGGCTTGCTAAACAACATGGAAAAGTTTCGGACAGTTGAAGCTGGACACCCTGTATATGTTTCTTGTTTTTGTGTTGTAAATATGTTTTTGTTTTTTATTTATTTATTTATTTATTTTTTTAATTACATGCTACATAACAGGCAATACCCAATTACAATGCAGCAGTTCAACAAACTATACAAAACATTGGAATGACAACAATAAACTTAATAACTTATGAAAAATCCAAGTCCAGGTACACAATTTACCACAGTCCAACATATAGCTTGGCTCAACCAAAAATTGTCTCTTAATACTAACAAGATTCCATAATAATCATAAGGCTAATAACAATCCAACAGGAACAAATAAAATCTTTGAAAAATACAACAGAAACACTTAGGCTAACATAAAATAAAAAAGTATTATACATTAGACAAGTCGAAAACTAAGAATTTACATTTAAAATACGGTATAACCAAATTCAAAGGAACAAATTAAATAAGAACAACCTTTATTATTGAACTGGCCTACACAATAGACTATTACACTTGGTTTTATAAAAGTTAAATCTGTCAAAAAATACATCAATCTCTGAGGAAAATGAATTGTACAATCGCATCATGACATTGAAAGGAGAGGAGTAATGAGATCTGGTCCGAGAGAAACTAGGATCAAATAATCTACAAGATCTATTAAAGAAAACAGGCACATACAGATTTATTTTGGATAAACAAAAAGGATCGTCAACCTCTCCTCTGAGCAATTTGAACAAAAAAATTAAATAAGATAATTTCCTTCTTTGCTCGAGGCTCTCCATCCCAAAAATAGCAAGCAACTCTTTATAAGAAATGTCATATGTAAAAATTCCAGTTAATTTGTAATATAAAAATCTCAGGAACTTCTTTTGTATCTTCTCAATCATTTCAATATAAATATTGAAGTAAGGACTCCAGATGATGGCAGAAAATTCAAGATTGGATCTTACTAGTGAGAAATACAAAGTTTTTAAAGTTGCAAGTGAGTTAAAATTAATTGACTGTCTCATAATAAATCCTAAATTTCTATAAGCTTTGTTTACACATGTAATTATATGTTGATTGAAACTCGATGTAGTATTTAATAAAAGTCCCAAATCCCTAAATTCCTCTATCCTCTTGAGTATATGGCCACCGATAACATAATTCCCGATAATAGGGAATTTCTTCTTTGAAAATGTCATAACCTTACACTTTGCAGTGTTGAAAGAAAGTTTGTTACTTTCATACCAAGTAACAATTGCATTTAAATCATTTTGTAAGCTATCTAAACAGTTTATATTACGAATTACTTTAAAGAGTTTGATATCATCGGCATACAACAGTATTTTTGAGTTACTCGCACAATCCACCACACCATTAATGAAAAGATTAAAAAGACAAGGGCCAAGGTTTGAACCTTGAGGGACGCCTGATGTAACTGTATATTCCTTTGAGCAAACCCCCTTTTAAGTGACATATTGCAATCTATTGCTAAAGTAATTTCTGAAATATCCACTAAATCTGATGAAAATCCCAAGGAGTGCATTTTATGTAAAAGAATTGAATGATCTACTCTGTCAAATGCCTTAGAAAGATCTGTAAAAATTACATCAACCTGAGAATTGTTCTCTAAGTTTTTTGAAACATATTCAGTGAAATTGAGCATATTTGTTGTAATTGATTTCCTAAGTAAAAACCCATGTTGTTTTTCAGACATCAGGGTTTTGGAGAAAAACATAATTTTTCTGCAAAGTAAAATCTCAAATATTTTAGCAGGTGTTGAAAGAATGGCTACTGGTCTATACTTTTTTATCAGATTTGGGTTGTCATTTTTTTAAATAGGTGTTACTTTAGTTAATTTAAACTTATCTGGAAAAATATTTTTCTGTAAACAAAGATTGAAAATGATGAGAAGTGGCTTCACAAAATAATCTTGACACCCTTTAAAAATGTATGAAGGAATTTTATCCGGCCCCGCAGACCTTTTGGAACTTAAATGCTTTATTGCTTGTGCAACTTCAGCCTCTGTGAATTCATTTATTATTAAAATATTGGACGGCTGTCCAGTGCCAGGGTCATTTACCTTATTTGCTACAGAAGAAGGAGTGAATGTTGACTTAAAATGAACAGCAAAAGCCTCCGCAATCTCATTATTCCCCTTAAAAATTACATTTCCATCAGACATATCACTGTTAGCGTTTTTGTGTTTCCTAGTATTTTTTACAAAATCCCTAAATTTCCTCGGATCAGTATTAATACTACTCTCCATTGAGGCCAAAAAATTTCTGTGTTCCACCTTGATCGTATCTTTTACAACAGCTCTAAGTCTCTTAAACTCATTTAAGTATAATTCTATTTTTGTCTTTTTGTGTTTTTTCCTTACTTTATTTTTCTGCTTAATTAATCCTATCAAGACTCTACTATACCAAACAGGATATTGAGATGGTTTGTTACTACGCTTTGGACTCCATACATCAAATATATTATATATTTTATCATAAAAAGAACTAACAGCCAAGTTGAGATCACTATATTGAAGTAAAAAAGGCCAATCAATATTTCTAATACTATTGTACAAATTGAAAAAATCAGTCCTTATAAAATTAAACTCAATTAAAAAACTGTTATTAGTTTCCTTTGTTGTCCACTTATTTCCTAAACAACTAATATCAGCCTCAAGAGTTAAAGCAGGATGATAAGCATCCTCAGGTACCAGTGGATCACTACAATTAGTTGCCAAACCTAAATAAGGTAAGTTTGAAATAACTAAATCCAAAGTTCTACCCTGATGATTGGGCACAAAGTTGTGTAGTGAAAGAGTTCCTAAATTCAAAAAAAAACTATTAAGCTCCCTCAGAAAATTGTCACCTCTTCCCATATCTTCATGCGGTGTAACTTTAAGATTAAAATCCCCAAATATACAAATTCTTGGATCTTCAACAAAATCAAAGAAATTAGTGTAAACATCTAGCTTTGAATTACAGTAAAAATTAACCACCCCCACTAAAAATGAAAGACCCTTCCCGTTGCTAACTTTAACCCAAACCATCTCATCCTGACGCTGAAAGAAAACTTATTCTGAGTGTAAACTGTTGTGAATGGCCAAAAGTACTCCCCCACCCCTTCCCATTCCAGTTTCCTCTCTATTCCTGTCTCTTCTAAAAACACTATAATCATTACTAAAAATTTCACCATTATCTATTCCTGGCACTAACCAAGTTTCAGTCAAAGCTACAATATCATAATCAGAGGACAAAATATTACTTTTAAACAATGCCGTTTTAGTCCGTAACCCCCTAACATTCTGGTAATAAAAATTAAAAAAATCTTTATAAAAAAAGACATTTATAGAAAAAATAATTTAGAATCTCAGTTAAAATACCTAACACTAACTTAATTACAATAACATTCATGCAAAGTCTTAACAATAACTTAAAAGTAACAAATACTCGTGGTAGGCCTATAAGTTACAATGTTCTTAAAAATAATACTGTACTCCCAGTTTAATAAATAATTTATAATAAATAGACATGCAAAATATATATTTTATGTAATTTTCAACAAGGCTGCTGCAGTAATTAAAACCCTAGTCATGCAAAGCTTGTTAAGTTGTTTTATGGCTCCCTTGGGCGAACAAAAATAAAGGATTGATGAAGACTACTTCCAGACCTGACATTTTTGCGTTGAAATAAAATCTGAAAAAAGTCTTGTACTAACACGAACTTCGTAATTTGTTATCTGAATCAGTACTATTTATTTGCATTGAATCTTAATTATTTATTTTGTTTTAATTTTATTGATACATTTTATGAATTTTACTACGTTGAATAATAATAACTAGTAATTTAAAATAGATTGTCGCGGAAAGTTTACAATAATTCACGAAGTATAAAATAATTATTTGGGAAGAAGACAAACATTAGAAGAAAGAGACATTATGGATTGCGTTCATAATCTTAAAAAAAGGCTCTTGTGACAGATCAAATGTGGGGAGAGTAAAAGCTTATGTAAATTTGAGGGATTGCTGCAACTTATATTTCATTTAGAGTGCTTCAAGTTTCTCACGTGTTGGGATGTAAGAAATAGTGAATAACAATATAAACGTACACCTTAATAATCAAATAACATGACTCTAACACATATTTTGGGAGTACTTTACCTTACATTGTTGAACGCGATTCAAGTTTTATTGCTTAGTTATAATATAGATAAAATTGGTTTATGTAATGGTTGCGAGAAACAAATTTTCATTTAGTATCAAGTAGTAGAATTCTCAAAGCGAGCGTGAAATTGAAAAGATAATTGTGCTTAAGAGACTGGGGACCCGTTTTTCTTAGCTTAAGTAAATTTATTCAGACTTCGTTGCAACGGCTACATTTCAATCATGTTAAATTCTAATTTTTCATCAATAGTCCAATTTCACCTAGATATTTAAGCGATTTGTAAGATTTAATATCAACAAAAGTATGTTTCTGTACAATAATTGTATAGTTAAAATTCAACGTTTGTAAAATAATACCTTTTCTCAACTTTGTATACTTGTGAAGTAACTTAAAACTTGTTATTATTTTAAGAGATAAAAAATAAATAACATTTCGAAATGGTAACTACCGATTAGTGCATTAAATTGTTTCAAGTATTCCAAACGTCATATTATATTGATTAAAGCATTAACTACTTGCAAAGTAAAATAAGTAAACTATGGCAGTAGATAACTAAACTGACTTGACTCCTCGTAGGTGAGCTCAAACAAGAAAATGATTAAGTTTGGTTAGTTTTAAGTAAAATCTTATACATTAAAAATATTTATAAAATCGTGTTCGTGTCCGTACGGCTGTTCAATTAAACCGATTTTCAAGGTTTATGTCGTAAAATAAAAGCCATTACAATCATACGACGCCACAAACACAAAATAATACATTTACCTTTAACCTAACTCAATTTATGCTAAAAAGAAATTCATCCTCATGTTTTCTTAACGGTTGTATGTATTTTTTGTGGACACGTTTTTAGATTACTTTTCAAATAGTTCCAAATAAGGCAAATGGTTTATTTTGGTCTAAGAACACTCAGTGAAATATATTCTATCTAAAATGTTAAAATTAAACATGTTTGAGGCGAGATGCGTGCACTGAACCAACAATAGCTTTATTCGGTTTTGAGAGGATAGAGGTTTGAGTGAACTTTGGAAAATTCTATTCAACATATGTTAAATTAACATTTGTTTAAACATACTTTAACAATCTTCATTATACAATCTTTTATGTATCCTTCTGTCATAACTTTTTATATAGTTTTCACATTGCAGTTCTTTTATTATTTACCAACATGTCTGTTATTAGTCTGATCCATGATCAATGATGGTTGTGTAGATGTTTCAATTACGTTTTCCGCCACGTTATAAATTATTTTAGTTTATGTTTATATTCAGTTCGGTAGGTTTGTGGTTTATGGATCTTGGTAAGAAGACAAAAATGGTGGTAAGTGGAAAAGTGAGAAACCGAACAAATAAAGTGCGAAGCAGTGTCAGACCGGTAGTCTATCTAATCTGATAATAGATTCTAAGTTAACAACAAAAATCAGTTATCTGTGAATAATAATTTTTTAATATAATTCTTTTTGGAGTGATCCCAATTATACGAAATGGGAACTGTATTTTGCGAGCAACTGATTTATCACTTTCTACAAGCAAGTGAAAGTTATAAATGAAGTTTGATCAGATATTGTTGATGGAGCAAAAGAATGAAAAGTTACAGTAGACATTATAGGTTCCTGATAAAGTGACAAGTCCGCAAGTATAAAAAGTTACTAGTATAAATTAATTAAAAGTAGGCTTTAAAAGAGAATTATCCATCAACTGATTTTAAAGTTCAGATTGAGATGGTTGTTCCTCAAAAGAGAGGAGAATTGATAGGTAAGAGAAGTGTTAATATTAAAAGAATCAGTAGAGCCACAACTGTTTAAGATTCTCAAAGCAAAGTATCAAAGTCTTAAGCAAGTTTATAGAAATTGTCCTGCGTTTAATTTTAAGACATAGTAGTGGCATCAGTGTATATGAATGTAGAATATCACGTAATAATCAATAAAGCTTGGAGATAAATCGACCACTTAAAAGTATTATTTTTTTCTGAATCGTCTTCAGTCACAGTCATTGTAAGTATCTTTAACACGCGGAAAGCAATTTAAATGTGTGAACAAAAACTTGTTGGTGCTGGTCCAAGCCGTAGCACACTTCAACAAAATTAGGTCTTTTTATTTAAGGTCTAGACTTTTAATTTAGAGCTTAGCGACAAAGGATTCTATACGAGACAATGGATAAGCATCAAGTTGTGTAAATTTGCCAATTGTTTGAGAGTAGTCAACACACAAACGTCATTTGTTGCCATTTATACACAAGCTACAACTACTTGAGCTCTCCAAAGTGACTGGCTAGGCTCAATTATTCCTTCAGCTTTATCAATTTGCTGTATTTCTCAGAATATCGACGGGACTTGATAGCAATAGGTCTGACATCTTCTGTTAGATTTTCAAAAGAGTGGAGGTTAAGGGGACACTAGCGATAAGTAGGTTGCATACAGTGAAAGGTGGGCGTTTACCGCCAGAATCTACCTTGACGGCCGAGTGTTGACGGATAATATAAGGTCCTATGGCAACATCAGCACACAAATCAGCTAAGACTGTAAGTTTTGCCTGTGGATAGTGATGACCGTCATATTCCATGTCAACAATGCAGTGGCCAAATGTAGACGAAGTATGGCTTGTTGAATTCATAAATATGTCATGCTTTGTTGGGTATTTAATAATATTATGCTTTATTACAGTTGTTTCGGATGTAAAACTGTCAGAACTTCCTGTGTCTATCAATGCATGCACTTTATTACCGTTTAAAGTCAATGAAATTGTAGCCATTATAAGGGCTACACTTTTGTGAGGCAGCTAGTAGAAAGGAGATAACAAAATGTATTTTAGATCTACCACTGAATGAAGAAGGATTATATCCAGATTTATTTGAGTATTTTTGTGAATTGCAAACGGGTTTTAATTAAACAAATATAAGAATAGTAAACAAAAACATAAATATGACACTAATAGATGACATTATTATCTGGCTCTGATTACTTGCTAATATGTATGAGGGTGTGTATACTACACCGCATGTGCTAAATAAACCCCTCAGTCTGAAGATACAACCATGATCATGTGTAGAACTAAATGTCTAGTGCACCTGGCTGGCTAGCCTGCTATGCATATTAGGTTATTGGTAATGGGTACCCGTAAGAAGCAAGTTATTAATGATTGTCAATTTTTTTTTTTTTTATTCGTAAAGATATAAGGTGAAGATTTACATGGATTTTGTAGACATTTCTTTTGAAGTTTACTGTTAATCATCAGTATACACACATTCAAAATTAAGAAATAAAAACCTAACTACGAAAGAAATTCTATAAACTGTTATATTAGAAACACTGGATCTCCACTTAATTTCTGTTATAACACAGTTTACACTCTTCATATTGATATAAACTAATTAACTGTTTAAATAGCGGAATAATATCTTGGTGTGATACTTATTGAATGAGCGTATTCCATTGTTACATTTATTACGTAGCTATTAGTAAAAATAGTGTAATAAGTTCTGTTAGTTATTGATAAGGATTTACAATCATATTCAAAGACTATGAACGTAGGTTAACTTTTAAAAATATTCTAAATTTCAATTAGTCATGTAGAAAATGTTTTTTTTAACATGTTCGCTCTACTATTGATCACTAATGTGTCTAACTTTTTCTTGGTATTTTGCCATTGGTTCGTTGGATGGTTAGAAAAATTCGTATGCTGCTAATGTTATAAAACTATATTCACTCCTCGCAAAATTCTTTCATAGGGAATGTCTAAAATACTTTCCATAAATTGCTGTGGAGATTGTACAGCAATATCGAAGGTCTTCACTTGTGCGGCGAAATACATGAAGATGAGCGGATGGATCCTTACATCATTAATATCTCGTCAATAACACATTTACTATTGATTGTGAAGTCTACATTATGCTATAAATCAAGTACTCATTTTAACAGTTACATAACTATTCAATCCACATCATCAATTAATTATTACTAATTGTTCTCTATTTTCTGAGAGATTGTTACAAGAGGCGGAATAGATAAATGTAAGTAATTACTTACGCATAGTTCTCATTGAGTTGAATTATCTTTCAGGATAAAATGTTACATTTAAATTTTAAAATTAAAATAGAACAAAGGATTATATAAACGAAAACTTATTGATAAGTAGATTATTTAATTTTAGCCTTAATTCAATATAAATTTGAAATTTCTATTAAATAATGTCTAAACCTAAAATGAATTTAGATTTGAATTGTTCATCTTACTGTAAAAAGCGGTACTACCAACAACGTTTGGCACTTACAACATGGTAAAACGTGGGGAAATATTAATAGCAACACAACAAGGGCTTATCATTGCCCATCCACCTTGGCTAGTATAACATTTTAGAGAGAGAAAATCCGAGTGTTCAAAGGTGGTAGTTTATCAATCTGCTGGTGAAGGAAAAACCGCCTCTCAGATAAACTGTTGAGCGCAATCGAACTGTAACTGCGAGGCCTTGAAGCACTGCCTCCGGTCAGTATTCGGTTACTGTAGTTTTTTTCATAATTTTAACGAAGTATTAATAATTTTAACTTATTAATCTACACTTTGTCGCTTTGAAAACCAAGCATTTAATAAAACAAAGAAGACAACAATGGGGATTTTTAGCTTTTTATTGGAAGATGTGGTTTATAAATATAAATTAAATTTACTAGATACTTATCAAGCAGGATGGTTTGACAAAATAACCACATAACGTAACTCTTATAAACAATTTCACGTATAAAAAGGTTAACCTCAATTTATTATTTATGAACAATAATTGCCGCAAAATTATATAAACTGAAACTATTCTATAAGAATAAACACAACATTTTTAACAAGAGACAAGATTACCTAATGTCAAATTAAAGAAGTGAAATACTTGATTAATGTAAATAAAAATAATCGTGTATTCCTTGATCGAACATGAGAAGATATCTGTTTGTTCAACTTAATGCACTTAAACTTACTCAAGAGAACATGAGGCCAATGGTAAATACTCTTTTCTAAGTTTTTTTTTTTATATTACTGAATGTAAAGAATTATATAACTTAGTTCCTAAAGTAGACAATCTTCCGAAAGATATCCATCTGTAGCGGTTTGCTCCTATATATGATGAAGAAATTTACGGAAGTAGTCACGGTAAGCCCTAACTGACCTTAAACGTCGCGGTATAGGAAAGCCCCTCGTTTTAATCCATATATGCTGTATGAATGTGTATCCATTACCTTATCTGATGTCCATCAACGAAATATCTGTTGAAATAATTATATTATATTATTTTATTTCAAATTTATTATGAAGGTGAAGAAAAAACTCTTAAAGGTTATAATAATGTCAAGTATGGATTTCTGAAATTATTTCAGTTAAATAGTACAACAAATGTTATGCCATCATGATATATAATACACAAAAAAAAATAAATGAATAGTTGTGTTAATTCCCCATAACGTGGTTCTCCAACGCTTTAAAGCACTTGCTTCATGGTCACGTAGTGGAATATTAGTTAAATGTTTCGTTAATGTGAATAAAATCATAACTGAAACATCAATTAGAATGGTCAAAAGGTTTGTATACGGTATACCATTTTCGTTTTAATTTTTGTATCAACCATAAGATTTAAACTTAATTTATTCACAAAAGTAAGCGGGGAAGTCTAATTTTAAACTTATTGATTTGCTAAACCTAGAAACCAAAAATCTGAATTGATTAATACAATATTTTCCGACCGGTTAAACTTTTGGGTTTTTACATAAACAATTCACGACACAAACAAATAGTGCACTAATTTTAAGTTTATTTTTCCAACTTTTTTACAAAAAAATATCTTAATTTTTGGGAAATTTTGCATTTTTCTATAAAACTAGAGTCATTAGCTAGACTTTAAATATTTTTCACGCCTTTTACAGTACAGACGTGCTGTTCTTTTATAACATAACCTCCCTTTTTCTGTATTACTTTAACTTCATTAATATAGTAGTGAGTGAGCTTAATATCGGTGTATATAACTAATAAATAATAAACTATAAGGCATTTAAGTTAAACGTGTGTGATAATGTGTTATAGAATAGTAAATAATTGAGCATTTTTATAAAAATTCTTCTCCAAACTCCAATGAACCCATACATTTAATTAGGGAAGATTAAACATATGCTAAAAAATTTAGGTTCAATGAAACGAAAACTGTTAAGTTTAGTAATCATCCATCCGCAGTCTCTGTGTTCGATTGGCTCAGACAGAGGTTTGCTCAACTCTTTGAAAAGACAAAAGTCGAATGTCATTCTACTAATTACCTCGGGTGTACATTAGATAGTTTAAACATTACTCCGGAAACAATATCCTGACACATCGACTCACTGTCAAGAATGTAATTTTTTTTTATGAACGCCATGGAATTGTTATTAGTGAGCGTATTTACAATGTTTGGGAAAGCGGTCCAAACCTCTCAAAGTTTGCGGTCTTGACCGATCACCAAGCATTCGCGGTTATCTGAACACAACCTCAATCCAGGTCACGCGGGACTCATTGCAAGTAGCACCGAGTCAGCTATAAAATTTACAACTGTTCCACTAGTAATGAGAGTTGTAGTTCGTAAAGTTGAGAAATAAAATTGGGTCAAGAAGTTGATTTGCGATCCCGGCAAACCGCCAAGTTTGGGAAGATTATCCCGCAAAATATCATTAATACTGCTTTTCGTGATTTTGCGCTTTGGTTTACGAATTTAATTTAATCCATATTTGTCTTCAGATCTTAAAATGTGTTTACGTAATTATATTGTTAATATTAAAATATTCAATTCATCGTTGTGGTATATTTGACTTGGAAATAGAACGTGTTATAGATACTTAATTAATTATCAATACGTAACCCAGCGGCCTGGGTTCAACTCAAGTAGAAGTGAAATGCGGGTTGTAGCACAAGCTATATATAATAAGGAAACTATATACTCCTTACCTGACGGTCTAGTATGACATACTCCTTACTTGACGGCCTAAGATGACATTGCTACACTACGACTCCTCCTTATGCACTGGGGCCGACGGCCCCAGACGAGCGCAGGCCGCAGATGTGTGTTCTAATCAAGCGGTTCATCAAGCGTAATTGTATTACTGATTGAGACTGTTTGATTGTTGATTGTATAAACGATGTTGCAATAGATCTGCGTACTTAGCTAATTGTTAATAGATATTTAATATTGTTACTTGCTAATATTAATACATTGACAAATCAAAGTCGATGAAATGAAACATTTAATTAAAAAAAATGTGGAGCTTGTGTAGGAATTGAGAGTCAACCTTCGATTTGGCTCTTATATAATTTTTGTGAATTTCCCTACAGGGAATATTCTATGGAGGTTGCTTGTTAGACCGCTAGCTGTCATATGTTTAATACAAAATACTTTTTATTAATGTAATGAATGGTTATAAGATTTTTTACACATGACATTGGATAGATAATTGAATTTTGCGACTTTTCTATTATAAAATCAGATAAAATTTATTTTGTGGAAAATGGTAGGATAATGGCCGAACGAAGCATTTTGTTAAACTTCTACAATGTATTTCTACTATAAATATTAATACATTGACAAATCAAAGTCGATGAAATGAAGCATTTAATTAAAACAATGTGGAGCTTGTGTAGGAATTGAGAGTCAACCTTCGATTTGGCTCTTATATAATTTTTGTGAATTTCCCTACAGGGAATATTCTATGGAGGTTGCTTGTTAGACCGCTAGCTGTCATTTGTTTAATACAAAATACTTTTTATTTATGTAATGAATGGTTATAAGATTTTTTACACATAACATTGGATAGATAATTGAATTTTGCGACTTTTCTATTATAAAATCAGATAAAATTTATTTTGTGGAAAATGGTAGGATAACGGCCGAACGAAGCATTTTGTAAAACTTCTACAATGTATTTCTACTATAAATATTATATGTTTCTATGATTTTTAAGAATGTAAAAGATTAAGATAAAGCAATTCATTTTCGATGCAATATGGTGGTTTGAATTATTGTAAACAGTGATGCACCTCTGATGAAAGAAGTGATTAAGAAATGCAACTGCATAACGAACCATGTAATTAAAGAAAGTACACAAA
Source organism: Neoaliturus tenellus (assembly GCA_030545055.2). Taxonomy (NCBI): domain Eukaryota; kingdom Metazoa; phylum Arthropoda; class Insecta; order Hemiptera; family Cicadellidae; genus Neoaliturus; species Neoaliturus tenellus. The sequence goes on from CM061531.1 coordinate 97,309,840, forward strand.
TCAAGTTGATATTATGATGCACTTGCATGTTGAAAAATATTGATTCTTTGTTGCATTCTTAATTGTGTGCATTCTACATTGATTGTCAACCATTACCGACTGCATATAAATAATCCAGTCGTGATACACTGACTGAATCGTTCTGGACATTCCACTGGCTGAGGTGCAGTCAATATCATATCATTGTGGTAAGTCCAAATTCATACAATATTATATGATTATTTAAAAATTAAAGCATTAGTTATTGAATATGTTTTTAACGAATCTTTGATAGGAAGAAGCTATTACATAGGTCACATGTTAAGACCAATGCTCTAGATCATGTTACTTTTTCGTTTTGAGATGCTCAGTTACCAAAAATAGTTATTGAAATTTATACCTATATGTATGTATTTCTATACATAATAACTCTCGTAAAAACGATCCAATCAAAAACAAATTTAGCGGAGATGTGTAAATCCTACCTTATAATTATTATAAGGAGAATAGACATTTATTTCTTTATTTTTTATCTCGTGGTGAAATTTTGCTTACAGGTTCGAAAGTACACAAATCAAGTTGAAAAATATTGATTCTTTGTTGCATCCCTAATTGTGTACGTTCTTCATTGTTTATCCACTGCATATAAATAATTCAGTCGTGATACATTGACTGAATCGTACTGGACATTTCACTGACTGAGGTGTAGTCAACATCATATCATTGTGGTGAGTCTAAATTCATACAATATAATATGATTATTTAAAAATTTAAACATTAGTTATTAAATATATTTTTAACAAATCTTTCATAGGGAAGAAGCTATTACGGGGTCACATGTTAAGACCTATGCTCTAGACCATGTTACTTTTTCGTTTTGAGATGCTCAGGTACCAAAAATAGTTATTGAAATTTATATGTATATGTATGTATTTCTAGACATAATAACTCTCATGAAAACGATCCGATCAAGAACAAATTTGATGGAAATGTGTAATCCTATCTTATAATTATTATAAGGAGAATACATTTATTTCCTTATTTTTGATCTCGTGATGAAATTTTGCTTACAAGTTCATCTGGTAAAAATTAATATTACTAATGTGGAAATTCGCTGAGTACGCAGGTCTACTTCTAGGATATTAAGTTATATGATGTTTTAAATTTACTATTGACTTATACTTATTTAACTTGTCTTCACTACATAAAGCATTTATTTTAATTATTTTTTAGGCATGTCGGATCTACTGGATTTAACTATGGAGTCTGAAGATGAACAACCAAAACAACAGCAACAAAAACAACAACAACAGCAGCAGCAACAGCAATCACAACAACAGCAACCAGAACCACAGCAACCAGGAACTTCAAAAGAGGAACCGGCAATCTCTCAGGGTACAACTTTATTTTTTACTATCATACAACTGCTTGAAAACTTGCACATTGTAGGTCTTTGTAACTTATTCAATTGGCAAAGGGTTGTAGATGGACTTGCAAGAAATGATTTTATATTCAATGATCCAAATTTAACTCAGATTTATGGGGTGATCAAACATTTTTTTAAAATTTTCTATGATCATGTTCATGCAGATGAATTAATTAGCCAAAGAGAATTGGAAAATTTAGTGGTACAAGATGTTGAATTTGAGGATTTACTAACAATTTGGGAAAATGAAACAAAAAAGTCTCCCTATTTTTTAAAAAAATTTTCATTTCAAGCTGTTCAAAAGTTTACAAATTTAGTTAGAAAAATAATTAATTATGAAACTCAAGATGTAACTAATGATAATGAGGATGAGAATGACAACAATGATGAATGTAAAAAAAGAAAACAAATAAATGATATTAAGTTTAAAAATAAAAAAATTAAAAATAATAATGATTGTAGTACATCTGATGAATCGGAAAATGAAGATAGCTTTGCAAAATTGTTTAAATATTCAAAACAAAAAACACCTTCTTTAAAAATAAGTCAACAGTTTCAATATAACGCGGGAAATTGTCGTCAAAGAATTACCACACCTGGTGAAAAAGGTTCACATCTAATTAAAATTGAAATCACGGATTGCCGTGATCTAAAAAATTGTAAATCTGAAAAGTTTTTCTGGCAAAAAGTTAATAAAAAGGGTTATTTTCTTCTAAATGTAAACGAAAAAAATGATGCTGAAACCCTAAATCAATTAGTTGAAATATTAGCAAATGTTGGTAATAAGGTGAAAAAAATTAAAAATGCAAAATTTGAAACTTTTGAGTCTAGTGATAATAAAAAATAAATTGTATTGTCATATGTATCAGTATCCAAACGAAATTTTTGACATTTTTTTTATTTTTACAGCAGAAAATGATGTCTTAGGCTATATAAAATTATCGCCAAACGCATATCCACCTCAACGAGCTACTCCTCAATCGGTTGGCTATGATTTGCGTAGTGCTTATCATTATATTTTACAAAAAAATAGCAATATGTTAATTCAAACCGATTTAGCAATCAAATTACCTAAAAATACATATGGAAGAATAGCTGGTAGATCGGGGCTTGCATTACATAAATCCATATTAGTAGGTGGTGGGGTCATTGATCCAGACTATAATGGTAATGTAGGAGTAATTTTATTTAATTTGTCAAAATCAAATCTCCTCATCCAAAAAGGAGATAAAATCGCGCAATTAATAATTGAATCTGTACTGACTCCTAAAGTCACAGAACTACAACTGTTGGAAAATACAGAAAGAGGAAGCAGGGGATTCGGATCCACTGGAAAAAATTAACAACATAATAATATTCCAGATGCCTCAAGACAATCCTCAAACCTCTAACTTGTATGGTCAAATGGAAATTGAAGAACAGGAAGATAACAAAAAGAAGCAAAATAGATTACATATATTGAGATCAAATAACTTTTTTGAGTTAAAAAATGCTTTTAAAGGTAATTTAAGAACATTTTATTATAAAAATGATTCAGAAATTTATAAAGATGTATGTTTAATTTTACTAAGCATAAAAGATCAAATAAAAAAATTAATACTAAACAATTTAATTGAATATGGGGCATTGAAGTTTAATTTATTTGTTGAATGTACTTACATAAGACATCATACTTTGGAATTACAAGATAGAGCCTTTAAAACATCAAACCATTCTGTTTTTCTTAGTACTCCCCTGGATAGCTTAATTCGAAAACTTATAAAAAAGATTTGTACAGAAGAAGAAACAGCTGAGAATAAAGGGAGTGGATGGTCACTGTATTCTGTTGATGGAATTATGATTAGACTAAGCAGATATAGACCATTGGGAGGTAGTTCTTACATTCCCTTACCAAAATTTATTCAACTAAAAAAAGCAGTTATTAATCCACAGAATATCCACGACAATAAATGTTTTCAATATTCTATACTGTCTAGGTATGTAAGAGGAAGAAATCCACAAAGAATTGATAATAGGTATAATGATTTGATTAATAAGTTTGATTTTTCATGTGTTCAATATCCTACACCTTTAAAACAAATTACAAAATTTGAAAAATGTAATCAAAATGTAAGTATAAATGTGTATGGTATAAATGATAAAAATGTTATATATCCTTTAAGAATATGTAATGAAACTAAAGTAAATCATTTTGATCTCTTATTGATTTCAAACTCTGAGGGCGTGTTCCATTATTGTTATATCAATAATTTTTCACGATTACTAAGCAGTCAAATTTCAAAACATAAATCTAAATTAGTGTTTTGTAAGAGATGTTTATCTCATTTTATAAATGAAAAAAAATTAACCATCCATGAAAAAAATTGTTTAATGAATAAACCTATAAGAGTAGAAATGCCGCAAAATGAATCTGATTCAAATGAACCCAAGGTACTAAAATTCACTAATTTTCACCATAAAATGAAATTACCAATTGTTGCTTATGCTGATTTTGAATGTATATTAAGAAAAGTTAACATCAAACAAACACAATTTACAAAAATAGAAGAAAAACATGAACCAATCAGTTTTTGTATTTATCTAGTTGTTGATGATAGTATTCCTGATTGTATTAAATCACAATTACCCGATAAACCATATTTATATAGAAAAAAAGATGTAAATGACGATGTAATAGACATTTTTATGAAATACATAATTTCATTAACAAATTTAATAGGAAAGCTATTAGAGCGTGATATTCCAATGAATCCATTGACACAGGAGGAAAAAATAAAAGTTAAAACTTGTAAGAATTGTGAATTATGTAATACGGAATTTACAGCAATGTGTTTACCTGTAAAAGATCATTGTCACCTGACTGGAAAATTTCGATCTGTGTTATGTAATAATTGTAATTTAAAATGTAAAAAACAACAATATTTACCATTATTTATTCATAATAGTTCAAATTATGATACTCATTTTATAATAAGAAAATTAGGCTGTGACAATGAAAAGGTTACACTTATTCCAAATACAAATGAAAAATATATTTCTTTTATTAAAAATACTTCCAGTGGTTTAAAGATAAAATTTCTCGATAGTTTTAGATTTATGAATGAAAGTTTATGTCAACTAGTAAAAAACTTACCAGCTGATAAATTTAAAAATTTAAGTTTATTCTTTAAAGAAGACGAGCTACCTCTAGTCAGACGAAAAGGAATTTATCCCTATGAATTTACAGATTCTTTGGAAAAATTAGAAATTAATGCACTACCGACAAAAAATGAGTTTTATAGTAAAATTACCGAAACACATATATCAGATCAAGATTATAAACTAGCAAAATCTGTATGGGATAAATTTCAATGTCAAACTCTCGGTGATTATAGTGATATATATTTAAAAACTGATGTACTCTTGTTAGCCGATGTTTTTGAAAACTTCCGTTCAATTTGTTTACAAAATTATGAATTGGACCCCGCTTATTATTTAACAGTTCCTAGCTTAACTTTTGATGCAATGTTAAAATTTACAAAGGTTAAACTGGATTTACTATCAGATATCGATATGTACAATTTTATAGAAAGAGGTATTCGAGGGGGTATCACAAGTGTTATTAAACGTCATGCTACTGCTAATAATTCTTATATGGGTTCACTGTATGATCCAAAAAAAGAAACATCATTTTTAACCTATTTAGATGCAAATAATTTATATGGTTTTGCAATGTCAGAATTAATTCCAGAAAAAAAATTTAAATGGCTTCCCGAGAAAAAATTATGTGATTTTGATGTAATGTCTATTCCTGATGATAGTTCAACAGGTTATATTATTGAATTTGATGTAGGTTATCCTACCTATTTACACAACAGTCATTCAGACCTACCATTTTTAGCAGAAAAGAAAATTCCAGAATGGTCTAAAACTGAAAAGTTATTAACCACTTTAAAAAATAAATATAACTATGTATGTCATTATAGAATTCTTAAACAAGCTATTTCAAATGGTTTAGTGCTCATTAAAATACATAGGGTTTTAAAATTTACACAAAGTGCTTACCTTAAACCTTATATTGATTTTAACACAAACAAAAGAAAAGAGGCTAAAAATGATTTTGAAAAAAACTTTTATAAATTGTTGAACAATGCAATGTACGGCAAAACAATAGAAAATGTACGAAATCGTGTTAATATTGAACTTGTGACAAATGAAAAAAGACTTGACAAATTAATTTCAAAACCTAATTTTAAAAATAGAATTATATATGATGAGAACATATGTGCAATAGAGTTGGAAAAGGAATCAATATGCCTGGATAAACCAATTTATATTGGTTTTACTGTATTGGAATTAAGTAAGTATCATATGTATGATTTTCACTACCGTATAATAAAAAACATGTACAAAGGTAAAAAGGTTAAACTATTATATTTGGATACTGATGCATTTTTTTATCAAATATTTACCAAAGATCTGTATAAAGATTTTAATAATCCTGAGTTAAAGAAATTTCTTGATATGTCTGATTATCCAAGAGATCATTTTTGTTTTTCTGAAGAAAATAAGAAAACTTTGGGAAAATTTAAGGATGAAGTAAATGGAATTATTATTATTGAGTTTATTGGCTTAAGACCAAAATTGTATACTTTCAGAACATTGAATGATTTTGAATTGCAAAAGAAAATGTTTTTAAAGAAAGCAAAAGGTATAACCAAACCTGTTATAAAAAATCATATTAAATTTGAAGATTATAAAAATTGTTTATATCAAAAAACCAAAATTCGAAAACACATGCGACTATTTCAATCAAAAAAACATCAAATGTATACTGTTGTGATTAATAAAATAGCTTTAAGTTCAAATGATGACAAACGTTATATTTTAGAAGATAATATTTCGACATTACCATATGGACATTTTTCTTTAAAACATAAAAAATTCATTGTAAAAAATCATGAAATAGTATATGCTTAGTTATTTTTATAACATGTATTTATAAAATTCAACGTCAAACTCTATGTGATTATTGTAATATATATTTAAACTGATGTACTATTGTTAGCTGATGATTTTGAGAATTTCCGTTTAATTTTTTATAAATTATGAAAATAAAAGAATTTATCAATATATAAGAAATATATTAATTCTGTCAAATGATATGATATTGAAATAAACTCAGCCAGTATATATGACAAAAATCGTTTTATTTTCTCCTTTTTTCTCTACATAATTTTTTTCACGATACCAGAAAGAGGTGAGTAGTGGATTAAAGCATCATAGATAATCAAACAGTATGCTGCAGTGTTGGCTGGAAAATCAGCTGTTGTTTGCATTTCAATTCTGACATCCAGAGTTCCAGTCTTAAGAGTATCCACCTGTTTTGAACAATCTATTACACACATAGGACATTTTGCAAAAAAATCCTTTTTAGTAATTACGGGTTGATCATCACTTCCAGTATAATATGAAGATTGGAATTTCGAATATAGTTCATATAATAATGATTTGTTTCCCATTAAATTGTCATATGGGTAATATTTACTATTCAAGTATAATTTTATATTTTCTAAATTACAAAAATCAAAATATGAAGCATTTTTATTTGATTTATCTTTACGATCTGTTTGAAAAGCTATTATCACATATCTTGGACGTTCAATCATACTTGCTGATTTTACTGTCCAAGTGGTGAATTTGGTGGTGGGAAGCAAGGGATACTCATGTAATTGCCATCTTCGAAATGCAATCTGTAAAAACTGGTCTGCATCTGTTATTTTTAACAAAGATAATTTTACTTCATCATCAACACGAATATATGGCATTTTCCAAATGACTTTGGAAATGTTTATTTTACAATCATGAAGTGCTTCAGCACCTTGTTCAATAGCATTTTTATCTGAGGAGGATCTTAGTAATACCAATTCTTGTTTTACATTTAATAAAATTTTTGTATAATCTTCGACAAAACCAAGTAATAATTTTAGTGGAATACAAAACGAAAATGTTGTTTTATCTGCTTGATTTCCAAGCCCTGGGATATTCCATCCAGCATTGTTCATCCAATTAGCGTCACCAGGACGAGCTGTAAGTATGTTCTTTATAGTAGATGTTAAACCTACATTTTTTATTTTATCTATTTCTATTCCACATATCTCATATCTAATTTCATCGAAAAAGAATGCCGCCGCATTGTTGATAAAGTCTGTTGTGGTATCATCAGAATTATCTGCAGATTTTACAATTTTTCCTTCTATTAATAAGAAACTTTTATTTGGTAAAGTATATACATCTGTTTGATGGATTGGAATTCTTATTTCATCTCCATTATTAAATGAATTGGAATTATATGGATTATGAGTATGCCATTCAAAATCAACAATTGATTCATCAAAGTGAATTTTTTCTTTCACATCTAAAATACTATTCATCGTTCTTATTAAAAATTTGTAAAGAACTCAGAAATATTCTATTGCGTAGTGTTAATGGCTTGAGTGATCGTCTATGACTGAAAGATTTATTCAAATTTATTACGTTATTATTTAAAAAATTTACTTTTTTACATGGAAATACGATACCCATTATTTTTGTTTTTTTCTGATATGGACCCTAATGTTTATTTTTTCTTTACGGAAATTAACCAGATCACCGTTTTGATCTTCAAGTCTAATATAAAACTCGTCTAATATGGTTTGTTTTGTTATTGGTAAATATTGAACAATATTCGGTTTTTCTACTATTTTATAGCCAGGACTAACGTCTGGATAAAATTCATAAAGAACATGTCCTTCAACACCGTCCCTGTATGATCCTTTAACAATGTTGCAAGTTACCCGTATAATGTCCACCTTATTAATGGAGACTTGGTTTGGTGAAACATTCCATTTATTTGCTTCTAATTTTTGATTATTAAATCCTAAAAGTTCTCTGAGCGTGTTTTTTTGTGTAAAATCTATGATTTCTGAGCATTTAATTTCACTTTTTAAGGTGTTGTTATTAGCTATGAGTTCAAAACTGACATTGGGGTTTTTAACTTTTAAATCTTTTATAATTGCATTGCTTATATCTTCTATTTCATATGATCCTGTTGGTAAAATTATCTTAATATTATTTCCCAAATACATAGTGTCATTTTTATTTTCCTCAATATTCGGTATAGAATGATAAGTCATTAAATCTAACAATCCCATTTCCCATTCCGAAGATGAACTTAAATCATATGGAGGAAAAAGTGTACATTTTAAATCAGAAGTGTTTCCCGTGATGCATATCATTGTCTCGTGTTTAAGAAATCTAGACATAAATGTCCACAATTAACACTGTTTAAATTTTGTTTTTGAAAATAATTATACTTGATTGTAACTCCACGCTTATCCGAATTAAAATACTGTAAAAGTTCTAATGGTGGTCTTAAATGTCCATAGCTGTCAAAGTACTCTACAACAAGCCCTCGTTTTGAATAGCAAACCCAATGGGTTCCGTTGCCTAATATACTATCCAGATTAACAATTCCAGATTCATCATTGTTGATTTTATTGGGTAATAAATCACGCATAAAAACTCCTCTAAAATTGGGTATTTTTAATTTACTTACACAGTTAATTATATCAGTTGTTGTTAAAGGAACATCTTTTAAATCTGAAATTATTTTTGATGAATACTTTATTTTTTTTTTATTTCGATAACCTGATCCTTGTTTATAAGGTCTTAAATATAAACCTTTTCCTTTTTTATACTGATTTGTTTTCTTTTTCATAATTTTTCGTTTCTGATTATTTTTTTTATTTTTCACTTTTGTTTTTCTTTTTGTGGCATGACCACCACCAAGTTTTGATTTTGCTTTCATAATATTTGTGATCGCCCACGCGGCGGCTTTTTCTCCAATGCTGGAATCCAAAGCTTTGACTCGTTGCCAAGCTTTTTCCGCTAAAATTCTATCAGCTTCGCTTCTATTTTTTGTATCACTACTTTTTAAATAAGCAATATCATGTTCTTTACAATATGAATCTAATGGATTAATACCAGGATCCCCACGCGCTAATCTTTTCTTTAAATTAGTACCAGGTCCACAATATTGATAACCAGGCAAGTGAATTTCTGTCGGTAATAAATCTATTGTTTTATTTAATACACTACCTGTTGCACTAGCAATGCTGCCTAACAATCCGGAACCACGGTGGCGACTATTCACTCTTGTGTACTGATAAGGCATTTTATTGCTGACTGTTGCTTGTGCTTGCTTTCCCTGTTAAAGCCAAAACTGATTCTGTCAATGTAATGAGATTTTTATCTACTTTTGATGAATAAGTTTCAAATTGATGTTTTAAATCCAAAACATTTATTTTAATATTTCCTATTTCAGTATTAATGTTTGAAATTATTTGATCTAAATCCTTTTTTATTATAACATCGTGTGGATCTTTTCCACTGTTAACTCTCACAATTCTTCTTTTACCTAGCAAACTAATATAATTTTTATTGATGTCTAAAACACCAGGTAATCTAAGAAAATCTTTTAAAATCAATTCTACTTTTGTTTTAATATCAATAACTAATTTTGATATTATATTATTTAAAAATTCTAATGTAATGACATCATTTGAACTAATTGGATTTGCTACATTACACAATCTTTTGTTGTTAATATCAAAATTACCATCGGATGTAAGATTAAAACCTTCACCTTTAGGTCCACGCAGTAACTTAGCTTTATTACCAGTAATAGCTAATTGTGATCTTCCAAATTTATCAATAGGCATGTTTACAAATTGAAAATCTAAAATAAAATGGTAAAATATATTTCATACTAGTTGTTTTGACAGTTCCGGTTCTAGTTCCTTAAGTTCTTCAAGAATAGCATTAATTTCATTTTCATGTCCAGTATGACCTGCTTCACGGGATCCTAATAAAATTCTCAATCTGTCAACAATTTCATTTGGATCATCATAATATATAATATCGGGTTTATTATTACTTAACACAATTCCACTACCACCAATTGAACTATAACCAAATGTTCTATCTATATGTGTATCCATATAATCTCTTGATCGCCTCTGAGCAATCAATGGTGAAATTATTTTTGTATATTTACGACTTTTATTAGATCTTAATTTTCCGCTTGGAGAAAAATTAACTCTATGAATATTAGTATCAAATAAAATATTTGCATAGTTGTGTAAATCAATTTCATCATATATATATTCATCAGGATTTCTCATAAAAATTAGTTCATAAAGCCCACGTGTTCCTGTGTATCGCTTTCCATCAATAATTAAATCATCTATATCTAATTCTATTTGTGCATTACCAATTTTCCATTCATTCCCTTTAACATGAACTCCAAAATTATGATCAATAGTTTTTGTTCCACTTATTAATTTTGAAAAATATTCCTTAGCCAATTTCCCTTTAAAATTAGTGTCAATATATTGTTTTGCTAGATTTTTTCCCTCTGGTGTTTGTAAAAGATGTTTACCAGAAGGGTGAGTCTCATAAACATCAATTGGTGTTTGTGAGTCTTGGATTTCCATTTCTACTTCTTCCGGATTAATTTCTCCCATTTCTACATTTTCTGATTCCAAAGGTGGTTCCCCCTCTTTTGAAGTTTGATTTTGTCTATCGACAATGTCTGGTAAATCATTTACTCTTTTTCTTTTCATGTCTTGCAGGGTATTTTCAATAGGAACGACTTCTTCATCTTCATTATTTTTTCTTATTTTTCTTTTTCTTCTCTTCTCCTCAATATCTTCGACAAATTCTTCGTTAGCAATTTTTGTTTCCTCTACTAGTTTTTTTAAGGGGTCAGCAATGGGTTTAAGTTGTTTTTCTAACAAATCCTCTCCTTCAACAATATTTTGTTTAAGCGCTCGATGTTTTTTCTTAATATTTTTTCTCAATTCACTTATTTGTTTAATAATTTCTTCTTTAGTTTTACTTTCAAACCAGGAATCATTAAATGTTGATGACATGTTTACTGAATCACATGCATTTATCAAATGTTTACAAATTATCTGTGAACGAATATTTGTTAGCTATACCACACTATTAAGGCTTAATAAATATGTCAAAACCAAGTCTATAATGTCCTTGATTTATATTTTTATTTTTATCAATGACTAGAAATTTATTCCTACCTGTGTTCCAAACTTTAATACACATCTGTTTGAATTTATTAAAATTCATATCGGTATTTACATGATCTTTATAAATATGATATAAATTTCTATCATCTTGTTTAAAAATAATCAACAAACTAGCATTATCCCGAACTAACTGTTTTGGTATTACACTATATGTTTGACATATATAAAATACATCTAATTGGTTATGACGTCCCATAGAAAAATAATGTTTAATATTGCTCTGAGTTTCACACGCTACATCATCAAATATGATAATTGAATTTGGTTTAATTTCATTTGGGAAAGGTATTTTTTCACATTCTGTAAAAGTAAAAAATCCAATTTCAGGTAAATTTTCCAAAACACATTTTAAAAACCTATATTTTTCCTGAAATAACGATTTTGATACAATATATATATTTTCGAAATACAATCCATTTGGAGAAAATAATAAATTCAATAGTAAATTAGTTTTACCACAGTTGGAAGGGCCACAGATAATACATCTAATTGAATCAGGTAACAATTTACCATGTTTTTTACTTTTATAATCTAAAGTAAATAATTTATCCAAATTGATTATAGTTAATTTATTATTTTGTCTGAGAAACTTCATTGTAAATCACTCTTATTAATCCAACTATCATAAGATTTATCAAAACCTAACCATCGAACAAGTAACCTATCCCCTCTCTTTTTTAATACTTTTTCTATTAAATATATATCTTTAACTTTTGTTTTACTCAATTCTTGTTGATAAAATCCTCCTTGTAAAACTTCGCCCTTTGTGTCTTTCAATAAATATGTTACTGGATTAGTAAGTTGAACTTTCCATACTGTAAATATTTCGTTGCTCCATCTAGGTATATATCCTTTATCGAATACTTTCTGTATTCTACTAATTCTAACACGATCTCCTACCTTAAATTTTTGTTTTAAAATATATTTTTTCCTATCCTTAATAATTTTTAATAACACATCTTTTTCATTTAATTTATTAACCTCAATCGGTTTCAAACCAACAGTTCTATGAACAGTATTATTATACGTATCCATTAAAATTGGAAGTATATCCAACCATTTATAATTTCCTTGTTCGCTAAACATTTTCCACATTTTTAGTTTTAAAGTGCGATTAAATCTTTCAACAATTGAAGCTTTTTTATCTGAAAAAGTAGTATAGTGATTTATATTATATTTAGTTAATAATGATTTTACCTTATGATTGAAAAATTCTTTACCCATATCAGTTTGAAAATTATTCATAGGTAAATTTTTTAAAATTGATTCTAGATTAATTGCAATCTCATCTGCTGTTTTGGTTTTTAATGGAACTGCAATAGCAAATTTTGTAAAACAATTTATAATTGTCATTATATATTTAAATCCATTATTTAGTTTAGAAAAAGGTAACATTTCTACTAAATCTGCTTGATATAAATCATTAACACCTTTTAATTCAACATATCTTCTTGGAAAATTTACACGAGCCTGCTTATGCAGCTCATTGGAAATAAGTGTTCTTGCTTTACTCATTACAAAAGGAATAAAGGTAATAAAAGAGTAAATATAACTTTGTATATTAATTTATATTTAACAATTCACAGTTGGGATTTGATTTTTCATGTTCAACACTAGGTACATCTGTTTCCTGCCATTCATCCAATGTTACACCACACGACATGCAAGTCGTGGCATCGTCTTGACCCGTATAATAAAATCCTGACTGAATCAATTCATCAACAGACGGTTTTCCCTCAGGCCAATTAACATAAGTTGCTTTCATATTTGTTTTAATTTCATTTATATAATTTATACAGTCAATATATTTTCCTACATTAAAATCAATATATTTACTCATTTTACACTGAGGGTTCTGCATTTTATGAATAAAATTAATCTGCTTCAATGTTAATTTTAAGTTTGTTGTTTGCCAACCACAACCACAACACACAATATTTTCATACAGCTTATGATGATAAAATCCAGATTTTAACAAATCTTTTTTTGTAAAATTGAATATGTTGCAGCAAATAGTATCATTATTTGACCCTGATGTTGATGTCATTTCCTGCACAAAATACATCAAGATAAGTCTAATTTATATTTACAAAAATAACAATCTTTACGTTTAGGATTAAAATTATTTGACATACAAAAAAAGTGATCTGTACACTTTAAATTATTTATTATATCCTTATCTTTTTTCAGATTCTCTGGTAATTTATCATAAATGGATTCAACATCATCTACATAGTTTATAATAAATGATTTTGGCAAATAATTGATCAATTCTGCCGACAGATTTTTACTTTTAAAATATTCCTCAATAGCAGTATTGACTTTTTCCAATTTATTTTTAAACTCTAGTTCGGTTTTCCACCAATTACACAATACATGAACATTAATATAGGCACAGTGTTTCGCGTTGTGATTAAAACAACAAGGTTTGATAACAGAAAAAGATACCTGTTGTTTTAATATATTTAAATTTGGACAACCAAAATCTTCTAAATTAAACACATTAACACTGAAGTCTGATAATAAATTAGAAATAAATTTTTGTTTTTCCTTTCCTTTTACATATATATCTCCATTAATAGTTATATTTTTAAAAACATCTTTTAAACACTTATAGTTTTTATATCCAGAACCCCAGTAGAGACCGTGGTTGTTTTTTTCAAGCCAGACAACTTGTTTTTGCAGGTGTGGAGGTAACTCGGAAAAATCACAAGGTGGTTGGAATAATTGTAGTTCGTAAAATTGTCCATCCGTTGAAATAATAGCAAGTTCTTTGACGATGAAGTCATTTTTAATATTTTTAAATCCTTGGAAGTCTAGTATATAAGACATCTGAAACCCGTTTACAAATTAGAATATTGATAATTGAAACGTTTATAAAATTCTACATCGATATCATGTATAATCTTTTTAAATTCTTTCCAAATATTCATATCCATATAAGCGTAATGATGTTTTCCTTCATTATTTACAATAAATAAGGTTGTACTGTCTTTCCAATTACAAATAATTGCTTTTAAATCACCCGTAATTATTAATGTCTTTGAGTGAATAAAATCCAAATTAGGATATTTACAATTTATGCGTTCAGCTAATTCATTATCAATATCATTTATACTCTTCTTGAATTCCGTCCATTTATCAATTTCTAAATGTGCAAATTTATTAATTTTATTAACTAAAAATATCGAAGTATTTAATTGTACATTACTGATAACAATTTTTAAATTTTCATCAATTACAAATGTTTTGCCATGAAAATATTCCATTATCTTCCAATGTCTTCCACTCACCTCACAGTTGATGTGCACCGGTTGAAAGCAGTTTAATAAATGAAGGCCACATAGTCCATCAATTGCTTCCCAACTGTTCTGTTAATAAATGACATCCAGACGAGTATGTAAACCTTGACAAATGTTGACTCATTATTGACTTATGACTTAATTGTGAAAGTTATGACTCATTTTCAATTGCATAATCTTATGCAATATCTATTATTCGATTCTACAATAAAGAAAATTTAAATTCTTAATCTTTCTTTACATTTTAACTGTTCATCTCTTCTATGGAAACCATTATTACAGTTATTAGAATAATAATTAGCATTATTCGAAGAAAACTGTACGCATATGTGATCTACATTTTCAGTATCAAAAACTATTCCATAACCCCTGAATTCAACATACTTTTTTTTAATTAAAATACCATTTTTATCGTAAAATTCAATTGTTATAATCTTATCACACATGTTTTCTTGGTTGTTGTACAAATTCGAATAACTTAAAGTTTAACTTGTATTGCTTTTTCTTTCCGCTTATAAACAAATAATCACCTTTCAATATGCTCCTACAAATTACATTCACATTTCAGATTAATTTCTTCAACACATTCATTATAACAGTGTGAGCATTTGTATTTTCCTCCAATAAGTGATCCATTTTGAAAAGGTTCGAAAATAACTTTTTGTGAAAAGTGATAAAAATCAGCATTGTTTTCATAGCATCTATGGCAAATTCTTAAATTTTCCTTTTCATAAAAAACAATGAATGCAGTTAAACAATTTCTATAATGTTCCTGTAGAATATCGTTACGATTAACGTCCGGTAAACCAATCAAAACTTCTTTTAAATCATCACCATTTTGATATACTTCTAATATTTTTTTTCTTGTTAGATTATATAGACTTAACATACTTACAATGGAAACACAAAACCTAGACCAACACACTTCATTTCATACGATATGTGCGGTAACTTATCTCTTTTATACTGATGCATGCAATCAGTCGCAATCAGTGAAGTATTGTACAAGTGCATCGATGCCACATGGTGATTAGAGTTTGTAAACATAAAGAGATTAGAAAGCACAATTGTGCAAAGAATAACAAATCATGTAATTATTGGAACACCTAAAGAACTATTGTCAGTTGAATTCAACAGACATTAATAATGGTACATACACCAAATACTGATTGATTGCAAATATAATCAAGCTGTGTACTACTATATAATAAACTTAGACCGTGGGGCCGTCGGCCCCAGTGCATAAGGAGGTGTCATACATACACCACGTTCCTATACTGTAATGCACTGTACTGTACTGAACTGTACTGCAATAGACTGCTATAGACTGTACTGTACTGAACTGTACTGCAATAGACTGCTATAGACTGAGTGGGTTATGTAGCTTGTGCTACAACCCGCATTTCACTTCTACTAACTCATATCGTTCGGCAGCTGCCGTGGTTCGGAAGTCAAGTTAATTAAGACGTTGGCCCACCTTCATAAAAAAGTGCAGCCATTTCAGTTGAGAATTTTTAGTCTCCCGCCAGTAATACCATATTTTTTTTACACGCAAATTATTTTATTTCTAATTCATATTCATTAATGTCCTGATAGTGTAATTAACTGTTGCATTGGTAAGTATCTAACTTCTTAACTAGTAAACAAATTGAATACTCTTGAAATATTTTGAAGACATAGATTGACAGCAATATATACTACAAATTATAAGTTTCTATGTCCAAATTCAAGGGTGGTTTAAAATTTACTGTTTTATTGAAAACCCCATTTAAAATAAATATTATTACGAAATCAAAATAAATACTTCAGAACAGCAAAAATATCGACGTTTAGCATTTTTATGTACAAGTCGAGCGGAAGGGCACAATTTGGTTTAGTTATAGGCCTAGATAAATAATCAAAAGAGGCGTTGATCAAAAAATCTCAAACATCACAGAAATCATAATAAAAAATGGCGAAAGGGTAAGATAGGCATTGTTTATAAAATACGCAAATAAAAAAATATCATGGCTACAAACTTTTAGACATAAAAATTTATAAAACAATTAGATATCTTGGTAGGATGTAAATCAGGATATAGAAATCGGAACGATCTTAATTAGGGCTGATGATCTTATTCGTAAATGATTTTAACGCCACAAACTACGGTAATGACTCCCGGTAGAGGGCCCGCTTGGAGCAGAGAGTGCCGACATCATCAATATGTCGTCAACAACACGCCTAAGCCCGTGCCAAACATATTATACAATTGTAAATTAACATCCTATGTAGGCATTTTATTTGAATTGTGTTATTATTTTTTTACTATACTTATTAAATAGGCCTAATAGATTTACCGTTTAAATTTTTAGTTTAATATAATTTTATTGTCGTAGCCTACTTGCATTGGCTTTAATCTAAGTTATATAATATCCTCCTCACCTGAGAGGCGTGCACTTTTTTGTTTTCTAAGCAAGTTTTAACCATGTTTTTTTTTTAACCAGTGCCGAATGTTCTTGTCCCCGAGCCGGATTCGAACCACGGCCCGCTGGGTAATAATCTAGAGCTCAACCGTTGAGCTACGGCCCCTGCTTTTGTAGCATTGGGACCTGTCAACATAAAATTTTTGTCTATGAAATGAGTTATTTGGAACGTTGGCTAAAATCTTTCGATCAATCGTTGAGCTTACTCTTGTTAGAGTACAAGATTCCACCCTTTCGTTACTGTTTTGACACTCGGTATATCCATTTTGTTCTTCCTTGCTGAGATAGTATTATTAACCATTACGAATAAAATAAATAACATTTTATGATAAAAATGTGATCTGAACATTTTAAGAGAACAACTTAAAGTGGACATTTTATAAGAATAATGTGAAAAAAATATTCATTAAACATGTTTACTTAAAATTAATTAAATATTTTAGTAATTGGAATAAATGGTCAGTAATTCTTAAGGCCTTTTGAATGGAAGAGTATCTTTTCATCTTTGTTAACAGCTGTACTTCAGCATCGTTTGTTTATTTGCCAAGAACCGTAAACTTTTATTGGACTTCCTTCAAACAGAACTCAGGAGTAACGGGTAATTTACGGATTGAAAAGTTTGTACAAAATTCGGAGTTCAAATTAACCTATGATTTAAAAAGTTTCCGTTGATAACATACTATGTTATACCGAGGCAGTAATGTACCATTATCAAATAGTATATAATACTTTCCTGTACTTAACCTTTCAATAGAAGTAACCTTTTTACTGCAAATCGGTTATTCCCGACTATAAAAACTATTATGAAGTGTGTTACCTCAACAGGGATCTCATGAATCGCTTTGCAGCGATATTGAGTATGTTTGCTAATACCGACAAATATATGTTAGCCCATGAAAAACAGCTGCTCCTGGCTGTGTATGTAAGTGCACCCGACACTTCATAGTTAACTACTGAGACTGCCGGTCTTACTTAGTACCTACTGACGCCTCCTTAGCCTTACTTGATTTACCGGATTACGAGAAACACAATCAGAAAAAGTATCTAATAAATAAGCAATTAAAGTGAATCATACATATAATGGTCTTAATAACTTTGTGTTAGCAAGTAGGTCAGTAGCGTTAAACAAAAAAAGCAGGTAAATCGGAAAAAATTGCTACAAAAGATTTTTTTGCTTTAACGGCTTTATTTATGTCCCAATATGATTATCCTAGGTTTTCCCCCTCGTTGGAGCTGTGCTAAAGTGGTGGGGAGTAGAAATGTACACAGAAAGGGACATTTTTTAAATGTTTGTGGTTAAATCTCATAACTGGCTCAGATACTAAAAATATGTCCAGTATAAAAGTTAAAGAGCATAAAATTCCGCATTTAATGAGACCAACCGCACATATTTTGGATCACCCGTTGTCATGCTACAACACATCAAACTGCACGATTTTTAACAATCTTTACAAAGTTGTCTCCCAAAAGGAGTATTTTTGTAATTTTATAGTTATATTTTGTAAATTAATAAAAATATTAATATATTATTGTTTATAAAGTCAAAGGGCATTAAATTCTGCATTCAATGAGACAAACCTAAAAATTGTAGGACCACTTGTACCCTAACTACGTCACATTAAGTTTAACAGAGATGAATAAAATAATGACAAAATATATCAAGTATGTACTGTGTAGGCATATATTCCATCATGAAAATAATGACTATTACATCGGATATAATTATGTTTAGTACTTCAATTTGCCTATTTAACGATAAAATTAAAGAAAATTTGTAATTTTCAAACCTTTTTCAAATTTCTAATTCGTTTTACCCTGTATGAAGAATGCAAGGTTGTGTCACATCTACTTATGCTATGGAGAAAGATGAGCAGTTTTCTCATGGTGTCTGCTAATTTAAAACTACTGACACCAAAAACATTTGGTGGGGTTGTTCCTCTTCCAGGTTTTAAGAGGTATATCTGTGATGATGATGGGAAATATAGAGTGGTGAGCGCTATTAGTAAGTCTGTATCTTCACCAAGTAGCACAACCTTGTTACAATAATGTAACATAACATGAAAATAAAATAAAAATCTTTTAACTTAATAAAAAATTATCCAATTTTTAAGGAGAGTTTGTATAAATTGAGTTGTTCTAAAAATTTAAGGTTGGTCTCATTGAATGCAGAATTTAATGCCCTTTTACTTTATAAACAATAATATTTTAATATTTTTATTAATTTACAAAATATAACGGTAAAATTACAAAAATACACCTTTTGGGAGACAATTTTGTGAAAATTGTTAAAAATCGTGCAGTTTGATGTGTTGTAGCATGACTACGGGTAATCCAAAATATATGCGGTTGGTCTCATTAAATGCGGAATTTTGTAATCTTTAAATTTTATATTGGACATATTTTCAGAATTTGAGCCGTTTACGAGTTTTAAGCAAAAAATAAAAAATGTCCATTTTCGTGTACATTCTTACCCCCCACCACTTAAGCACAACTCCGACGAGGGGGAAAACCTAGGATAATCATATTGGGACATAAATGAAGCCATTAAAGCAAAAAAATCTTTTGTAGCAATTTTTTCCTAGTCAGGTACTAATTCTACTGGACTAAAGGGTTAATACATATTTATTAAAATTTATAATATTAGATTTTTTCTTAAGCACTAATTTCCTCTATAATATCAATTAACTCTGTTTTACAAGTTCAAATACAATGTATTTCAATGTCTAAGATTAAATAAAAAAGTAAAATGTGAGAAATCCAAAATCGTACCAATAAAAATATTTAAATAAAGGTTACTGTTCACTTTCAAACAAAGGCGGCTTGTCTGCCACTGTAATTCCGCTGTTCAAGGCCCAAGTCGAGTAGAAGCCAAGTGCCAACTTGTGCCTCTCGCGTCGCCAGTCAAACAACATTTCCAACGTTACTTAAAGAGACCGAGTCGCTCCTTACAATCGGTCTGCCTCATGTTACAAAGAGCAGTTGAATCGAGGAATTCAACTTAATAGCACCTAATTAAAAGTTGTAAAAGTTTAACAGTTTAAGAAAATTACTATTATTTTTGTAAATGCAGTTTTCCTGACAATAAAAGTAATCATTGATTATACTATTGACATACAAATACGTACGTAAATATGTACGTTCGGTTCAAATCTCAATTACTGAGATCAATTTATACGGCTAATATTTTATTACATAGTAAGAATATACATTCAGACACTTAAGACGGATTAATTTGGATTAGTTATACATTTGTAAGCTTACTATATATTTAAAGTATATATTCCTTTATTGGCAGATCTTTATCTATAGGCTTTAATAATGAGATTCTTTTAACACTTTAGCTCGTTGACGTTCGGTTTTCTATTTTTTCTCAGAAACTTCATATGATTGTGGCTG
Source organism: Neoaliturus tenellus (assembly GCA_030545055.2). Taxonomy (NCBI): domain Eukaryota; kingdom Metazoa; phylum Arthropoda; class Insecta; order Hemiptera; family Cicadellidae; genus Neoaliturus; species Neoaliturus tenellus. Next base: position 97,330,532 of record CM061531.1, read on the forward strand.
CTCGTTTATCTTAATGAGGTATTGTTTTCTACATCTTTAATAAAACAAAAAAGTTCCGGTTCGAGTGTTTTTAATGATTTAAGTAACAATATCAATTTCTGAAATGTAGCACTTGATTGACACACCTAATTGTCATATACTTCAACTGTCATAGAGGGATAAAACAAAGCATCATACCTTACTGAAGGACATCAGTTAATACACCAAATACAAACTGAATTAGACATACCCACATGTAGGAGACAGTAAGAAGAGAAATTAAGCACAAGGCTAGAAGACATTTTTATGTTATTAGTTACACACCCCTTAAAATATGAAAAATATAACCGAATCAGTAGTTTGGTTTTGTATATGGCCGAAAGTAGATAATTGTTTTGAGAGTGTCTGCGGGAACTCAAAAACATGACGATTCTAAGTTATTTGTTGTCCATAATATTAAACCCCTACATTGTTTTTCTTTACTTAGGGATAAATAATTTTTTCTAGTTTAATAGATTATAATAAAAAAATAGGATTTACTTATAGCAATAAAAATTAGTTATTAGTTTGGTTATTTATCACTTTAAGTTAATAATAATGGCCTCATTCATTTAAAAATTGATACATTTACTATTGATTTATTGTAATTTGAGCATTGTTCCGTGATTTCCCTAGACAAATAATACGCAACGATAACGAGGCGCGGTATGGGGTTGTTACGGGATAAAATCAGCAAAATATAGCCTTGGGAATAGAGTAAGTCCAATAACCAATTTCACACATTCGAAAAACATCTTTATATTTGGCGTACATTGTAACTGCTGAATACATTGTAACTGCAAATATGTAATCCGACACTCGTTAAGACATTGGAAAGTGAAATGAATAAATTTCAAATCAAAACGTTCGCTAATTTTTGTAGCACTTTCATCGAGCTATAATCTAGTAATTTACACAAATGCTTCGAATGCACACATTAAATACCTCTCGAAAACAAACCGACTCTTTCAAATCCTATATTAATAAGCATTAAATTAAATTGCATTTAAAATTTGTTACACACGAGGTCTGCTAATACAAATAACATATTTTCATATTATCAGATGGGTACATGGACTGGTGTTTTTTCTCTCTAATAAAAGACCAGAAAACGATTAAGAGTACGTAAACAAAGTACGTAATCTATGTTTGACTAACAATTCTAAGCCATTTGATTTCTTAAGCAATATTAGTGGCATTTGGTAATGAGTGCGTAATCCTTTCCTTGGTTACCTTGGTTGGCAGTCCACTGACCATCCACATCCACTACTGCTGCTGTTCGATTGACTACACAGTTAATATACAAACATTCTATGAACTCGACACCAAGTGATTATTTTTTCACCGCAGCGATAAATAGTCATCCTTATCCCTAGATTAAAGAATTAATTTATCTCCGCAACTGAGTCTAATAGTAGTTTTCATCACTAGGAGCAAAAGTGGGTCTTTTTGGTGCGCAATCGTGATTTAAATCGAGACGAGGCCGAGTTTTTAACAACGATTAAGCATCAAAAAGTAACTTTTGCTCCGAGTAATGAACAACTTTTTTTATCATAATGCGGAATAACACTTTTAATAGTTAAAAATCTTAACTATAAAGTTGTATTTTCGAGGTTATATTTAGAAAGTAAGTAATATGCAGTGTTTACATTTTTTGTTATTTTCAAACAATGGTTTTTATAACGTTTGAATTTAAAAATTCCGCACCTCACAATTAATATATGAATAATATTATACTTAGCAAACAGCTGACTTTTTCAGTACTAGGACCTAAAAGATAATCCAGCAGATTTTTCGGCAATAGGACAAATTTAATAAGAAACTGTTTTAGTACTATTGAGAGATAAAAAACAGGCTGATTTCGTTCAGAATTATAAAAAGAACTTTTTAGTAGCAGTATAACGAAAAGTATACTTTCATCAAACAGTCAGGGAAAGAGCTGTTTTTAACTTCAGCTTTGAATGTAGAAATATTTTTTTCCAGATTGATATCCTAAGATTACGTATAATATCACAAATCTGCTGTTTCGATTATTTATTAAACCTTCAACGCGTTGAAGGTTTAAATTGGTGTTATTGTACCGTAGAAATCAACTGAGGAACCAACAGGTTACTCTAAACATTTATAGTATTTAAATGTTTACCAACAATTAATTACAGTGTGATGAAATAAATTGGTCATTTCTCGGATGAAAAGTCCGCGATGGCACTGTACCAAATTATTCCACAATTTGATCCGCACTCTGCACTCAATTGACCCATCGTGCGTAAACTTGATCGCTGCCCGGAAAATTGTACTTTTCAACATAGTGATGAAATATACGATGGTTATACATAATAAAGGCATAAGTGTAGGAGGCTTGAATGGATATTACGTGCAATTAAAGAAACATTGATTTGAATTGACGATATTTAACCATCTTTAGTCATTCTGTGACGGCATTTTACTATACCAGAGTGCCATTGTAAATCTAAAATGATAATTTCGGTATTTTAAATATCGTAGTTCTTCGGTAATGTTTTTCAAACAAAAACTAATAAAATATTTCAAGGTATAAATAAACTTTAAAAAAAAATTTTACGACGTTTTTACACTTTTATACCGGTTAAGTGATCGATTGAATGAAATGCTGAAAGGAAAAACATGTCGGTACAAAATGTATATGTATAAAATAATATAACAAAAGCTTTTTATAGGTGTAAAAGATCAAAGGATTTTCCGACATCATCAGGTGGTCTTTCACAAGCTTATAAAACGTTGTGTTTAATTCCAGGTTTTATGACAAAAAGGGTTTTAGTCTCTGATAAAACACAATTTAATTTTCACCCAGTAAGCGATGAGTTTTGAAAGTATTTATTTTTATTGCATGGTTTTATATCATCCTTTTTAGTTAAACTAAATTATTCTTTTTTTATTCGTAGGCTATGAAAAATAATAACGATAACTTAAATATAAAGAATTGTTAGTAATTGAAGTAAAGATTCTAAATGAAAAAAATACATGCTGTCTCCTGTAACATTAGACAATCATTTAAGTACAATTTTTTGCGATCAGTTTATTTTCTTTGCAGTGTGGAGTTTATGTCATTTTAGCTATGGAAACTCCAAGAAAGAGAAACTTAAGTGGACAGTCGACCGATCAGGGGACCGCCAGTTTGAGCCTGAAAATCTATTGTGACAGGAGCACGGGAGTTGGACCTCTGAGTCATCGTTGTATTTTGTCCGTAATTTATCATTCTTTCCTTTAATTCAATTTCCCGTACCTCTGAAAATTCGTGCAAAATGCACATTAGAGGAAGACGTGCGTATATTAGCGGTTCGGCCGGGGTCTCCTCATCCACCTGACCAGCAATTATTTTTCAAGACTTGCACTATTGCATTTTCACAAAGCTAATAAATACATAAACTTAAAGAGGTCGGCTACTGGAATAAGGAATGGTTCCAAGAATCACCATAAATAAAGGGGAAAACTGCTGCAGAATACTGTCTGGGTGTTTTCACAATCTAATCCTTGTGCGTTTTATTTTTCACCGTGTATAGAAGGGCAATTCATGTCAGTATGCTACTGCAGTAAACCACTGTAACTTAAAAATGGATTAAATTTAAATCAAACAATTTTTATTAATAGAAAGTTTAAGCAGCCTACATGGATTATTGGAATAGAATGATTTGAGGGACGGTTGGGTCAAAACTTTGTCATAAACACTGTTAATATTCCATTTATATAATAAAAAGTAAAATTTATTCTAAATATGTAAGAATTTCACTTTTCACTTATCTCGATTTATAATTTGGGACTTTTAATACTGCCGCATTGTTGTGAAGTTATCTAACACTGGACAAATAACTTTCGCCATAAATAGCATTGCAATAAAAAGCACAAAGAGCTAGGGAAACAGCATACAGTTGAAGGATGTCATTTACAGGGGCTTATTGTATTTTAACAAAGAAGAGCCGCTGGCTTGACATGACCACTCTTGGGGTTTTATTGACTGCTGGTGGACTTTTAGAAAACATTCAGATTACAAAACATAAAGGACATTTCGTTTCCTGTGACAACTAACTTTTACCTTTTTTACCAGTTTTTATTTTAAATTTAACAATAAACATTTTTATTTAAATTTCTTTAAATAAATAATTTGTTGAAAAAAAAAACAACTTAAGCTCTTAAAAAAGGAATAGTTTTATACATATTGATTATAACTATACCGGTGTCCCAGACCACCAGTACACCCCTTTCACAATTTAAAGAATTAATATTTAACAAAAATGAACTGTATCATTTATAGGTAAATATGTTCCGCTCTATCGATTGACAGTATTTTCAATGTACAGGGTGTACTAGAATTCACCTTTCCAGTCCGGAAGTCACCAATTTTAATAAAAAAAACCCACTTTTATGGCATTTTTTTTATTTTGCTGGTATTTTTAAGACTAATGTGCAATTTATTTTGCACCCATAATCCTAACGGTTTAGAAGATAACGGCGATTGAAATTTTGATTTTTCCCATAAAAATAACATGAACAAAAATTTCATTATATATAAAAACAATTTCATTATCTCTGATCATTCTGGGTTAATCAAACGTGTCCCAGCACTACACAAGCACACAAAAACACATAAAAGTCTAAATATATGTCTTAGACTTTCCTTTTAAATATTTTTCAATCATAAATTATTAGTTTTGTAATAAATTATTTTATTTTTTCATCAAATGTACAATATGGCTTATATTATGAAATATGTATGGAATTTGCGTGAAAATCGATATTTTACGATAGAATATTGTTAAAAATGAGGTTTCAACACATTTTTTTTTTGCTTGGACAGTTCTTTTGAACGTAAAATGATTCAATTAGTGGAATAGTGGGTTTGAAATTTTTCCCATGTTATTTTTATGGGAAAAAACTAAAATTCAACTGCCAATATCTCCTAAACCGTTAGGATTAGGGTACAAATTTACACGTAAAATTGTCTTAAAATGATATGAAGAATAAAAAAAAGTCATAAACAGTGGGGTTTGTATTTAAAATAAATTATTTCTAGTGTTGATAGGCTATTTTGTTGTACACCCTGTACATTCAAATAAGTGTCAATCAATAGGGCGTAACCGGTTTACCTGTAACGGCACAGTTAGTTTTAGTGGAAACTATCTATTTAAATTTGAAAAGTCGTGCCGGATGGTCTGGGGCACCCGGTATACCTTTTAATTATTAACATTTTTTTATTAGTTTATTCTGATCTTTGAAGGAGAAAATATTTAGTATGGCTAGTGATGAAGGAATTGTACTTCATTGTTTGTTACCATTTTTTAAATTGATCTTAATTATTTTTGTTGTAAAATTAAATGACATTTTATCACAATGTGTTCTGGTAATGTTAAAAGTCCAACCAAAGTGCAAATAAGATATAAATGCTAGAGACAACACTAAAGAAAGTTATTGTAAATTGAATACAGGTTACTTTACCTCCGTCCTTTGTCAGCTTTTGTGTTAATCCTACAGGACTACCGCGGTTTCAGAACTACTGTTCCATCATCAGGTCAGATTTCAAGATAATAAAAGTTCACCATGTCTGTACCGGCCGGTACAAGTTGAACAGTGCGCAAAAATGTATGTCCGTTCGTGTCGTGTTTCTCGTGTGTGTGTGATTTGTGACTCAATGTAATTTTAATGTGTGACGACAGACATGGTGAACTTTTATTATCTTGAAATCTGACCTGATGATGGAACAGTAGTTCTGAAACCGCGGTAGTCCTGTAGAACTAACACAAAAGCTGACAAAGGACGGAGGTAAAGTAACCTGTATTCAATTTGTCTAATCAGCTTTGGAGGCTATTAACATGAATAAAGTTATTGTGTTTGAAGACCACGGCGTTTAGGTATGATTTTTTTTTTTTTTTTTTAATAAGTAGATTGTTTTTTAATTGTATTTTTTTTCTTGACTATGTGATATAAATAATGAAACTATAAAATTAGACTCCGATTTTTTACTACAAAGAATCTTATTTGGCTACGGCAGAGAAATGTGAAATTTGTTCACATGAGTGCTACATAATAGTCAATTTTTTTATCAGTTCAGATTTTTCACAGTAAAAATATCTTTTCCTTACATCATCAGGTCTAAATCAAGTAAAATATCTGTTCAAATAAAAATGATAAGAATTTGTAAATTATACTTTGTTGTTAGGATCTCATTATTTTATAAGAGTCAACTGCTAAAAAACTAAGTGTATGATTATAAACTCTTACTCCTGTTATTCAGTAAAATGAGCTTAAAAATGGTCAAATGGACGAATAAATTTTGTTTTACATGATTAATAAACGTGCTATTATTTATTAAACTCGTTATTTGGTCTTTATAACGTTTTTCTGAGGAGTTCCTTGATTCAAACATGCAGAAAAGCAGGAATACAGTAGATATAAGGGACATGACTGATCACTTGTATAGTTACTTACATAGTAAATATTTGTGTAACCACTTATAGAACAAATATTTATTAAACCACTTAGGTTTAAAAATAGCCAACCTCATTCTACCTGTGTGGTAAGAGGCGAAGTATCGAAAGAGACAAAAGTTGCTGGTTTACATTCCAAGTCGCAGCCTCCGGCCGATGATAACATGCAAATACTCTGCTGATAACAGGGCTTAGTCTCTGTCTGCTGAGTCCGCCACTTTTACTCATTCCTTAGATTACAGCTATACCAATGAAAAATACACAACGTATTTGAAAATATTTACAATACTTTATGTGGTTTACATTGGACATCATTCCTTTGACCTTTTTTATTAATTCATTTTGTTATTAATTAAGTTGTTGTTAATCAGTATTAAAATATAATCTATATATTATAATTATTAAACAAATATTTTTTAGTTAAAAAAAATTAAATTACTTCCATAAAAAGTATGAACTATTTTCATATTTCAAAATTAAAGTGTTTCTCAAAAGATAGCAAATTTGAATAATACATTTTTTTATTGTTATTGTCATTTTTAAAGTCAATTTTGATTATGTACTGAGATATAAATTTTGTTAGTTTGTTTATGTAATTTAATTCGGATTATTTCTTTAGGTTTAGAAGATATGTAAATATTCGCTATGTTTCCATAAAATTCTTAGGTCCTAGAAACATTATAATTTGCCAGGAATTGCTTCGTTAAATAAGTGGTTAAACTCATCACCTCCAGTAATCCAGAATTGTTTGTCAATAGTGATCAATTGTTTGTCACATTTCTCAAGGGCATGCTCAGCATCGAAGACCTGAGGTTAAACCATGTACTTGAATCATTAAAGGTCATGTCAAAAGTAAAAGAATAACTTGTGAACCGCATGAAAAACTAACTAAAACACCTCACATTTTAAAACAAAACGTATTCCACTCCACAGTCTTGGCGCCTAAAATTATTTATCACTATTGTCACCTAAGATTGCGGTCTATGTGTCATTTAAAAAGTTTATTTCGTTCAAGAACAGTGCCTCAAATTACTTAAGTATCCACTGCCGATGATGCCCTTGGGAAGGAAGGGCGAAACAATTGTTCAATATTTGTAAATACTTCTAGATTACTCGAGACGGTTTTTATTTTACCATATAAATTTTGAATATTCTTGTGCAAATGCGAATCAAATATTATACTAAATATTGTACTATTGAGTAAGTTATATAAGTATGTTATCCATCTCACATGAGTGTCTGATATCCCTCTTTTTCTAAATCCTCGCTCATTTAAGCGACCTTTGAGTCTTAAATCAATTGATATAGATATAACAATCGTTTCATTGCACAATACTAAAACACGTATAACCTCACCTAATAATTTGTGTGGCAGTTTTCAGAACATGAAATCACAGGGAAGAAGGAATTAGAAGGATTAAACGAACAATACAACGAAATTAAATCAATAAATAATGTTACAACAGTTTTCTCTTTGACTTTTTTTAAGATATTGTTTGTTGTAATGACCTTGGTAAATTGTAATTAGTGACGATTTCAAAAAAACTCATTTGTATCCATTAACCGCCTATCCTTCTTACTGTAATCAGATTTCGACAACAAGATCGTAATATCTCGCACAAGTAACAGTTCAACTAACTAGGGTATGAAATATGTTATTCAAATATGTTATTATGGTTATTCACTCAATTGTATAGCTTTTGCAATTTTGGTGGTTTTAGTGGGAAAGTGTGCGGCCATTGCATTTATTTAGAAATAAATAAAAATAACTAATTGGGTAAATTACATTGAAACTTGGAATTACCTTTGTATAACATCAAGTATGATGGCGGTCACTAGTTACTGAGTGTAAATAATTTGACAAAAATAATAAAGTTGTAATAAATAAGCTGACACAATTAAATTATTATAACTCAAATGCTTGTTTTACAAAGGACCCTTTAACACCATGAAGAGCAGTGTGATGGCAAACGTGTACTAAAGATTAATATTATTCTTGAGAATAAATTAATCAAATTTATAATCATAGACTCTTGCAAAAGTTAAATTGAATGTTTAGTAAAGATTTCTTGCCCCTAACCTTTTATACTTTATTAACAACACATCAAAAGCGCTCAGTGTCCTGAATTTTGTAAATTTGAATGTTATGTTTATATTGATGGCTGCTGTCCTATAAATCACTAGGACAGCTTTCACTAGGACAGTTCTTTGATAGTTGAAACTTATACAATACTAAAAATTGGGGACATTTTTTAATGTTTCTAAAGCTTTAACTATTAAATGTCGGTTATTTTTTATTTTTTACCAAAAGTACTATGATAAGCAAATTAAATATATGCCTTAAAAAGTATATCAGGCCCTATCTGGTATTATAGAAACAGTTGCTTTGGTAATAGAGCATTATTTGCAGCCTTATTATTTGAGTATCAATCATATATTGCATAACGTCAATCAATCTGTATATCGGGACAGAGACCCAAACATTTGGATCTCCGACAGCCTCGGTACTGCTGCATTTTGGGCACGTAATACACGAGATGTCTTGGTGCGGAGTCACGGGCGCGGCCGAGGATTCGTCTGGGTTCGGTGTAGGGACGTGACTATCTTCAGTTGCTACCTCACACCCAACGAGGCCGTCCAGGACTTCCGCGACAAAATAGATAGCCTAGAGGAGTGTGTTCTCGGCACCACCGGGCATGTCGTCGTTGGTGGCGATTTCAACGCCAGGGCCGTCGAGTGGGGAATGCCCTCTACCAGCTCCCGGGGGAAATACATCCTAGATTTCATCGCCAGGGCCGGTCTTGTCGTCCTCAACCAGGGCGACACACCTACTTTTCGGCGCCCCGGGCAGAGAGGCACGATCCCCGATGTCACCTTTGCGTCTGAGTCGCTCCTTCCGAGGATCTCTGGCTGGAGGGTTGTGGAGGACTACACGGGTAGCGACCACCAATACGTCGTGTTTGACCTGCACGATCAGGCAAATCGTCGAGTTTCCGCATCTCGGGAAGGGCCACGCCGGTGGAACACCAACAAACTGGACGTGGTCAAGTTCACCGAAGTCATCTCTCGGGGAGCGCAGGGGAATCCTGGTGAGGCTGGGGCCGAGGCAGTAGTAACATCCACGATGGAACTGATCGTCTCGGCCTGCGACCAGTCTATGCCGCGAAGGAAACCCCGACGCGACAAACAACCCGTTTACTGGTGGACTGAAGAGATTGCGGAACTCAGAAGAACATGTTTAAGAACTAGACGAGCCGCCACAAGAGCGAGAATCCCCGCAGACAGAGTTCGTAAGTCGGAGGCCTATAAAGCTGCGAGAAAATCTCTCCGCCAGGCGATCAACAGGAGCAAGGCGAATAGCTGGAGGAGACTTCGTGACGACGTTGACTCCGACCCGTGGGGCCTGGGTTACAAACTTGTAACACAGAAACTCGGCGCCCGCTCTCCACCTTCCATCATGGAGGGGGCCACCATGGGGAGGATCGTCGCTGCGTTGTTTCCTGAACATCCACAGCGACCGCCGGTTGACTTCGGACGGGTAGAGGGCGTTCCACTTTTCACTTTCGAGGAGCTGGAAACCTCCGTTCTCTCCCTGAAGAGCAACAAGGCTCCTGGCCCGGACGGGATTCCCAGTGAGGCTTTAAAGAAAGTATTTTCAATCAACGCTGACTTGTTGTTGAGAATGTACAATGCCTGTTTGGTAGAAGGGGTGTTTCCGGCTCCCTGGAAAACAGCCAGGCTTGTACTGATCAGCAAGGGCAAAGGTGATCCCGAGCTGCCGTCGTCCCACAGGCCTCTCTGCATGTTGGACACGGCTGGGAAACTGTTCGAGAAGCTGATCCGTTCCCGCCTGACTTCTGCCGTGGAAGCTGCCGGGGACCTATGCCCCCGTCAGTACGGCTTCAGAAAGGGACGGTCAACGATCGACGCTGTCACCGAAGTTCAGAGAGCTGTGGAGAGAGCCGAGAGCCACAACCATTTCTCCCGCCGAGTAGTGCTTCTTGTTACGCTTGATGTCAAGAATGCCTTCAACTCGGCGAGGTGGGTCGATATGTTGGATGCGCTTCGCAACACCTTTCGTATTCCTGCATATCTGTTGCGGCTCATCGAGGATTATCTACGCTCTCGAAGCCTGATTTATGACACGAGGGACGGAACGCGGACGATGGAAGTCACTTCTGGTGCCGCACAAGGTTCAATACTCGGCCCGGATCTCTGGAACGTTGCCTATGACAGCCTCCTGAGGTCCGAGATGCCTGAGGAAACCACTTTGGTTGGGTACGCCGATGACGTCGCAGCTCTCATTGCTGCACGCAACGTTGAGCTGGCCCAACTGAAGTTGAACCGAGTTATGCGGGTGGTCAACAACTGGATGTCCGATCACGGTCTCTCACTTGCTCTCAGTAAGACGGAGATCGTGATTCTCACGAAGAAGAGGATCGACACCGTCGTCCCGTTTCGAGTGGGAAGGGAGGTGGTCACATCAACTCGTGCCGCCAAATACCTCGGGGTTATGGTGGACACCAAGTTAAGCTGGAGGGATCAGATCTTCCGTACGGCGGACAAGGCCGCTAAGGTAGTGACTTACCTTAGTAGGCTGATGGCCAATGTCGGGGGTCCCCGATCCAGCAGAAGACGTCTGTTGATGTCCGCGGTCCAGTCCGTGCTTCTTTACGGGGCAGAGGTGTGGGCAGGCGCTCTAGATAAGGAGTGCTACAGGTTGCGACTCGCCCGGGTTCAGCGTCAAGCTGCGCTCCGGGTGTGTTCCGCCTACCGGACAGTGTCCGAGCCTGCCGTCCTGGTGGTCGCCGGAGTCATCCCTGTCAAGCTCTTGGCAGGGGAGAGGAAAGCGATTTATCAGAGACAAGGCGAGATCGGCAAGGACACGGCAAGAACAGAAGAGCGCTCCCGAACCTTCCAGCAGTGGCAACACAGCTGGGACAATGGACACCCGAGGACGATGGACTGCGCGACTTATCAAGCAGGTCCAACCATGGGTGGAACGGCGTCATGGGGAGGTGGACTACCACCTGACCCAATTTTTGACAGGTCACGGCTATTTTCGGTCGTACCTGAACCGGATGGGAAAGACCGGTTCACCGGACTGCATTTATTGCCCGGGTGTTCCCGACGATGCGGAACACACATTCTTCCGCTGTCCCCGTTGGGAAGGGCCCCGCCTGGAGGCCACACAAATCTTTGGTGCATTTTCGGTGGACTCGGTCTGCCAAAAGATTTTGGAGGATGAGGGCAACTGGGATTGTTTGTCACAGTTCGTCCGGGGCATCCTCCTGGAAAAGAAAACCGATCTGGACCGCGAAGTGGCCCAGATCCCTTGATCGAGCGGCTGGATAAGGAGCGAGCCCCACGGGCGTAAGCCAAATTTAGGCCTAGCCTGACGTAATGTGACAAACAATTCCAGGTTAGATTCCTAAAGAGTAGAGGAGGTTTTTTAGTGGGTAAACCCGTTTTTAGGGGAGCCCCACACTACAGGCTGGCCACCTGTGTGCGTAATGCATTTTTCCGCCTCTCCCTCAAAAAAAAAAAAAAAAAAAAAAAAAAAAATCAATCTGTATAACGTAGAAGAGTATAAAGTATATGAAAATACGATTGAAAATATTTTAATACTCGCTATTCTAAGACCACAAATTTTTAACAGAATAAACCTTTTGTAAATAATTCCTAGAGACATTTAACATTATTGGATTCAGATTATATTTATGGACAATTCGCTACAATGATAATTTTCAACACTTGCTGCTGCGGTAATTAAAACCCTAGTCAGGCAAAGCTTGTTAAAATGTTCTACGGCTCCCTTGGGCGAACGAAAATGAAGGATTGATAGAGATTCCCTGGCAAGAGGTTTTTTTACTTGGCAATAAACAAATCTTGAAGGTGATTTTATTTACACTGCCATTTAAGTTTTATGTTAAATGCCTCCCACTACTTAGTGACAGACACATGCATAGTTTTTATTGCCACTTATAGGAACATATTTACCTAAAAATACGCCACAGATTATATCTATGTCTCAATATACAAAAAACTATTTCAAGTACAAAAAACTTTCATGAATTTAATAATGAATTAGTCATAAAGTAAATATCAGAGTCACGCGAGAGGCAGTGCTCTTGGGGCCACGTTTATGTGTTTGTGTATGCTTGTGTACGTGTGCAAAAGCGTGTGTGCTGGTAAATATTATAACATGATTTGACTTCCGTTTTAGTTTTGACGCTTCATATCCGGAACACAAAAAATAGCTATTCAGCTGACCTTAGGAAGAAGTTATGCTTTTTCCTCTACAAACCTTGCAAACTGACTAACATTCACCACCAGTTAAAAAATAATATGCGAGTTGAATATTGTAACCATTTGCTATATGTATATGGATAAAATTGCTGATTAATTCTATGAATTTAATTATATTTGAAAGTTTTAACTTCTACTTGAAAGTTATAAAGGGAGAGAAAACTTTTTATAGTTCAGTGGGATGAGACATGAAATATTACATTGCATTAATATTATTCCAAAAAAGATTCATGTGAGAGGTCAAAAGTGGGGAGGGTAAAAACCTTATGTAAATTGGGGGGGATTGCAGCAACTTATATTTCACATCGAGTGCTCAAAATTTCCTTCGGTTTTAAGGGTTTAAAAAAGTTAAGACTACAAACGTACAGCATTAAAAATCACTCATTCATTTTGCAAAATCATATTTATAGAGGTTCTATTTTAAGGTAGAGTCCTTGTGTTTACGTGGAACTAAAAACTATTGATAAAATTTAGCTTCTAATTAATGTAAATAGATAGTAAGAAATAGTATAATTAAAACAAATGTACACATTTGCCCTAAACATCACATGATTTGAAATCCTTGAGTAAATTGCACTGTAAATAATGATCATGATGTTTAAATTTGCATATGTAACACAATTTCAAGACTATTCAATATGAATAAACTATGAAAAACATATTTTAAAGGTGAATAAATATAGTGGCTGAAATAACATCGCAAATACATTTTACATTGTAAATAAACTTATTAACTAAGCATAATTTCTTACTTTACCTCCAATTTAAATAGTTTATTTACTTTTTTACATTCTCTTACAACTTAACAAACACTTTAAAGGGGAATTATCATCAAGAGGTGACAATAGACTTACTGTACATAGTAGTTTTTCAATATATAGTTTAACTTATATAGTTTTAAAATATATATTTTAAGCTTTCACATCATACTTGAAGAGGTTTAGGATTTTTTGACAGTTTTATGTTAAACTTGAATTAGCTGCACAACATGTATTTACAGGTAATGTAAGACAAATTAAATGTGTTAAAAAAATTTATAATTCCAGTACAACAAATGTTTAATATTAACATTTAAAGCAATACTTTCTTCACAAGAAGTCATGAACACAGTGTTAGTATAACAGACAACCGGCTTGTTATAATCCGGTTCATCTTATCTACCGGGTGTCTCACGTAAGGTGTTTTAAATCGATTACAGATCAACAGTTTGTCCTAAAATCTAGAAATAAAATTGTTTCCCACTAAATTAACCCCAAGGAATAATTTTAAAATAGTTTTAAGGTTGTACAAATACAGGGTGTCCTGAAAACAGGGGTCACAGGTTCGAATTTTAGAATTTTCAAATATAAACATATGTCATATTATACATCGTTTGATAGGTCTATTCAATTCAAACATTTTAGTGCAAACAGAATCTAGATATCTCTATTAGTTTCAAAATGGCGTCCATTTTTGTAGCAAAAGTTAAAATTTACGGAATACCCTGTAATTCTTTTATTTGTTGTCATAAATGACTCACGATTCAAAATACTTGTTTGAAATAAGCTAAGCTTGAAAATGATATGACTCAAGACCACATTATTTATTTTTAAAAATTAAAATTTTTAAAATTTTATTTTTTTGAAAATGTTGATATAAACATAATATAAAACTTTGTAATGCAAACACATGACATTTCATGTTGTACATTACCTTAAAGCTCTCGTTGAACTGAGCAACTTTGTATCTTACACTAATGCCGTATCACCTTTGGTTTTGTAGTAATAACGTAAAAATGTCTCTTTCCCATATAACTTCCATGTTAATTTAATGGTATGGCAACAATGGAAGAAGAACTTTCATACTATCATGTCCTGATTAATTACCATGTAAATCATATGGAAAAAATAAATTTTTACGTTATTACTACAAAATCAAAAGAGATACGGCATTAGTGAAAATTGCGAAGTTGCTCAGTAAAAAGCTAAAAGTAAATGGTAAAAAAGGCAATAAGTTTAATATTAACCAAGAGGTTAAATACCTGAATTGTCACAGCAATCCTTATCCTCCAGTAGTAAAGGCTACCGGTTTCGACTCATCAAAGGTGTCATTGTCGAGCCTAGGGCGTGAAATTTTCCTCGTACGAGGTTTTCATAAAGTCTTTGCAACACATTAAATACATCCAAATACAAACAGACGCACATTTTACACGAACACAACAAATAAAACTGTATGGCCATACGACATGCCGGCGCGGCTGCAGGTTCAGGGTGTGGGTGTAGGCACGCCCTAGGCTCGACAATGACACCTTTGATGTGTCGAAACCGGTAGTCTGTACTACTGGAGGATAAGGATTACTGTGACAATTCAGGTATTTAACCTCTTGTATAATATAATTTCAAAGTAATTCGAAAGGCAACAATAAAAAATGAAATAAGTTGAAATTCAATGTTGGAGACCAAGTATTTCCTAGCTAATCTGAGATCCAAGCTAAGACCAAGCTAATCTTTAAAAGTCGTCCTCACTGGCCACTTTTTATCATTACGTTACGACAAAAAATAAATTACAAAAACACAACGTCGCCTTCTATATTTTTAAGGAAGTTACCTGTGTTAAGGCGATTGATTTATGTTTTGTTTTGGAAAATAAAACTTGTTTTAGAAGTACAAAAACAAAACTCTTGACGCTGCAATGAAACAAGTTTAATTAAGTTTCAATAAAATGTCTACAGTTCCAGTAGTACTTCGTTATCTAAATTATTGGACTTTGCTGAACTACCTTCTGTATTTAATAGTGCTTTGTCTATGCCAACAAACAAAGAAGTAAATGAAAGAAACATACGAAATAATTGGTTGGTAGCAGAAACTAAACATTCCAAAAAGCCTAGTCGAATCTCAATAGGTGACGTATGATACTATAAAAGCTGCATTTGAAATTCTAAACAACGTCAAAAGTAATGAAATACAGTTTCTGAATCCCACTATAGCACTGGCTGTAAAAATTTTAAATAACTGATCCCAACTGATAAACTGAAAGATAATACTTTTTTTAATAATTCTTCAAAAGTTCAAATCTTAGTAAATCAGAACACACTGGCGCCTGTTGTTGTAGGACAAATTGCATCATGTTTTTTTTTCATGTAAATAATCATGAAAATCACATTGACTCCTTGGGCAAAGTTAACTTCGAGCATACTAAGATTATTGCTGTACGTCTACTAAGACTTCCTTTGTCAACACTAAAATGCCCCAGAAAACCAATAGAGTCGACTGTGGTATTCACATGCTAAATGCTAAAGGTATTTTTGTCAAAACTTATAAATGAAAGCTCTAATCTCTCTCAGAACCTGGCTGAAGACACTATCTACATCTTCACAGAATCAAAATCGGTCTGATATTATAGACAAAAGAGCTCAACTACCCTTGATTTTACATAAAAACCAGAAAGCAATATGCGGATACAAAACTGAGAAAATATAAACAAGCAGGTAGTGGATAAAAATATGGTGAAAGGATTACCTAGATAAGTTGGAGAAAGTCACTTCTTCAAAACAAAAAAAGTTCTTTACCTGAAGCTTTGAACAACACAGAATAGACAACCTATGTGCCTAGTAAAAGAAAATTCAGTCAAAGTTAGGCAATAGTCAATAGTCAAACGTTATTTATTTATTAAAGTACGAACTATCAGGAAATACAACACAAAAGTATTTGAATTAATAAATTGCAAAATTGTCTCAGCAACTACAACAAAATCTACACCAATTAAATAAAAAACGTTGTCAGCCTAATGCTCATTGCTCGAATAATACCTAATGTTTAATTAACGCAATAAAATTAAACATTTTCTAAATCTTTTATTGCAAAGAATCGTAAATTTTAAGCGATTAATTTTGTCTTTATGATATTACTTATATCCATAAAATTAGATTGTGAAGAATTGAATTACTTCAATGTTGCCTATCTTGTTATCTATAAACAGATTGTTTCAATTACTGAAGAACGATTTTCCCTCTGATTAATCCTAATAATACATTACAATATGAAATCTTATAATTTAATTGATAATAAAACTGTTTACATGTCTTGAATAAGAAACGTAATATTTCGGAAATATTTTCGGTGAACTTTCAAATGGATGAGGACCGTAGACTTTCTTACCCACTGAAAAGAAGTCCCACAAGCCCCAATCAGAGGATTAAAAAGTCCTTGCAGATCCCTAAATTATTATAGAATCAGATTGGAAGTGGTGGCAGTCAACCTACTTAAATTAAAAACATTCGGGAGTAGATGTTAATAGTTCGAAAACAAATAATTTCATTTCTATCGAAATGTAGCCAGCCATTGTGTCAGGTCCAGCAGTGGGTCACAAGCCCTTCGCCATCTCCTCAAAATCAACACTGCCCTTTCCGTTCATAGAAGTTGACAATATTTTCCATTGCTTCGACTTACATTCTCCTTCAAAATTTTCTCCAGATAAAATGGATGGCCGTCTATTAAGAACTTTCTCTGTTGATTATAATTGTTATGACATTCTCTCTCCTATTACGGTGACATGACAGTGAATCTTGAGCTGTGATTGAATAGGGGTAATTTAACGATGTAGTATGTTGTGTTGATTCGTTCGAGGGCGCGTTATATTTTGGAATATATACTCACATGATAAGGGACAATCACTGTTGTGGGTGAGGGATATCTTTTGAACATCGAAATCCGAGAACAACTTATACTCGGAAAAGCCATAAAACTGTAATACTCAAGTATGCAAAAAAGATCCATAAATACAATTAAACCTATGTAAATTTCGCAAGTTATATTCAATATAGGCCTATATATATATATATATATATATATATATATATATATATATATATATATAATTTTATAATTGAAGTTATTGATGCAAACCATATTACATATGAAGTTATTGCTGCATCTGACGCCGCAATAAGAGGGCCGCAATATGAGGGGTATCTGAGCTATGGATAAACCTTTATTGATGCGTGTATAAAGCGTACGCTCTCAATGGTGCGTCTATTTTTAGACAGACCACGACCATGATTTGAACATTTTGCCAACATGAAAAACCAAATAACTCAGAACTATAACCGAGCTGTACAATATCTACAAAAACCCTTATTGTTGCACGCTTCGTGTATCCAGTTTTTGCTCAAGTATTATCAGTAATGTGTTTGTTTTATAAATTTCTACGCACTGGCAGATGTGATCGCTGCTTCCTCCGACCAACAAATCCAGTCAAGTTCATTGGCTATTACGTAATTATTCTCTACCGAAAGAGACCCTCCACGACAAGGGAAAAAGTCTTTCTTTGTGACACATGCTCATGAATTAACGTAGCGGCTAAACTTATAAAAAACAGGTGCCTGGGCACCAAGAGAGTATCGATTGGGGTAAAAAACTTGGAAGAAGTTTTCAGTAGTTGCCATAGACACCGCCCAAATAGAGAGGCATTTCTTGAGTTGCTATGTGGGTGGAAAGGCTAAATAGAAAAATTTCTTGGAGTAACGGGTAGATATAAAGGAATATTTACCTCCTAATTGCATAACCTTGGCGAATTTGTAAGCACGAAGTTAAATACAGTTTTTTACTGTATTCGGAAGTTGTAAACTAATATATGAATTTTAAGTTTGTTATGGTATTTCCGGACCAGTTGATCATGATAATAGTGTGCAAAAACTGTATTTTTGTAATTGTCATTATGTAGTTAGTTTTTATTTTTTGTTAATAAGGGTTCATGTCATAACACCACAAACTATACGAGAGCAATTAAAATTATAAAATAATGTGTCCACCAATTATATAAATGTTTGTTTGGCTTATTGTATTTAATGTCTTAAAAATCTTTAACTATAATTAGGCACAAGTTCGGTTAAAGTTATAAAGTTAGGTACACAAAACATAATTAAATCATTTATGCAATACCCAAGTATTGTAACAAACTTAAATAGGCCTACTCCAAAAGATAATGTTTAATACGATAATATTAGTATACTAGTGGCTTATAGGGGCAAAAGCCCCTAATCATAAAATTAAAATAGCATGAACCAGTAGCGGATTACCAGTGCTTCACTACGAATGTTTTCAGAAAATTTTACTTTAAATAATATTTTAACAATACCGTTTGAACAGACGATTCGCCCCCAAAGTACTCTTTACAATCCACTATTAGGCCACCCGTTTGTAAATGCTCAATTTTGTCTAACTTATATCGTTCCATGAAAAATAAGTTTTGAAAGAAACCATAATTCTTTGAGCTATGACGGCTTTTAATATACCTAACATAGAAGAGCGGCAATGAGAAAAAAAACATGACGGATGTTCAGCACCCATTTAAGAGTCAATAAACTTTCAATACTTTGTATCATACCCCTTTAATTGTCTTGTTTGTCCTAAAATGGATTGGATTTTTTGGCACATGTCAGATTTTTTTATTTTTTTGTCACCAAATTTAAACACAGCGCCTCAAAATAATCGTTTTCACTTACTGTCAATATTTGTTCCTCCTAATCGATAATCTTGATTTTGTTTAAAACAAAGTAGACTTTTTTATCACTATACATGGAGAATCTTTAAGGCGAATCTTTCAGAAAAATCCTCCTAATAAAATTCTTATTTTTTTGTAATGTTTTGACATGGTACATTTCCCCCTAGTATGTAGTTTCTCCTACAATTCTGCAATCTATGATAATGACCAAAAGGTTTCTTGAAAAATTCAGCTAACAGATACCAACACGTCGTTGAATGATTTAATATATCATCGTCATTCAACATGATCATTTGACACTTTTCGTCTTAAAATAAAACCAAAACAGGTTTTAATGTAATTAATGTAGGCGTTCTCAAACCACAATTCATCGCCCATTGCGTCCCTATTACGATCAGAATGTATTTTGTGATTTACATAGACACTCAGGTTTCTTACAATTTAAATTATTGTAACAACATTAAAAATCAGCAGTCAATTTGTAATAGTTTGTAAGGTTGGTAACGCTCCGAGTAGAATTGTTGGTCCCTCAAAGCCACAAAAAGTCTTATTATGGTATTACCACTCTAGGTATATTTTTTGTCATTTGGTTATTAATAGTTCTTCACTCAATATTATAATCTGACTCTCGTTTTAAAATCAAACTGTAACATATATGTTTTTATGTACACACAGAACACGTTTTTTTGAACACGAGGCGGCGCACGGCGCAGCGACAAAGCGCTTCAACCGCAGAGAGACTCAATCATACTGATCACTACTCAGGTCATAGGCTATACTTTGTTACGGTTTTGAAATTTCAATATGTCTTCAAAAATACATATATGGTGTTCCTACATAGCATATGCAGTGGTAAAACACCTGAATATGAAGCCCCCTATTTTTTTAAGGTCCGGGCAATCTGGCCCCCTCTCAGAGTCTCTGTAAAGAAGCACCTTTTGACAATTTTCTCGACAAGAGCAGCTCCAAAGCTGCCTGGGAAGAAACATTAAATGTTACCCTTGTTAAGTTTGTTTTTTATTGTTTATAAAATATTGCCATGTAGTTTTTAACTTATTTATACAGCCAAGAATATTTGAGAATAATTGTAAAAACTGTTTTATTACCTTATAATAACATTTTAAATAGTTTAAAATTAAGAGTTTTTATTCATTATCTTGTTACATGATTTAATACATTAATTTATTGCAAACTGCAATGAATTGTAAGATACCATAAATAAGGGAAATCCCATTCACTGACTGACTCATCACAAACTCTTGGGAACTACCAAACGGATTTACTTGAAACTTTGAACATAGGTTTGTCTCGCCTCTTAAGTCTCACTAAGAACCGATTTTGCAAAATTCCTTCAGGGATCCGCCCGACACGTCTTCAAATTGACCATGTTATTCTTATGGAAGCAACATTTTTGTATTGGAACAAATGATTAAATTAAGGAATATTAATTTTGTAAAGAGCTGTTCTCATTTAAATTATGGAATGAAGATTGGTGATAAAAAACTAGAGGATATGAGTCGTTGCCAGTTGATACTCGACGAATACAGCTCCAGCCTGAGCGCTAGGCAGATGGTGTGAAACTTCTATAAAATGAAAATAAAATAGAATCACAATTAAATAAACTAATTGTCACTCTTTAATACTCTGAATGAAAAATGCATGTTATAAACACTTTCCCATTTCGTCATAGTCAATGTTGTATTTGGATTTGTAAGTTAACTGAGTGATAAGTAAACAAAAAAACTAAATAAAAATAACAGAAGGGAGAAAGGTTGTTTTTATGTAGACAGCTGTTTGTTTTCATGAAATGAATAATATGTTATGGGTAAACTTACTAAATTTTGTTTTTTATATTTAAAATACATAGAAACTTTAAAGTCCAATGGGGCGAAGCACATTGAACTGAGGGCGACAAAAATGATTCCACGTCTACAGAGCCAAGGGAATGCTACAGAGGGGGGAATGCCCTTTAATTTGACACCTCAATAATCAAAATAGGTTCATAAATAAAAGAGTTTTGCTGGTGACAAGAAATTCTTTACGGAATTAGTAAGATAGCTTATAAAATTGGGCAGGGTGTCTACTGATACTGGAATTACTGGAATTATACTGGAATTTCAAAATAGATACTGGAATAATTAAATTTTATTAAAAACAGGAAATATGAACTGTAGGGCCTGTAGGGTTGAAATTTGACATGGTCGTTCCTATTCGCTCAGAGGTTTTAAGGCCTTTTTTCACACTACTTCATTGTTTCAATGTCATTCTTAAGAAAGAAGAATTCGTTTTTCTTTAATAAGAGTTTATTATCCATAAAAAGCATTATGATTATGAATGTTTTTAGGTGCTGGCTATAACAAAACAAATTCATCTTGAGCGTTTGCTCTTCTTCTGTACATAGACTAATACTTCGTGTGTTTACAATCACCTAATTGAAAGATTGTAAAATAGATTCATTGCAAGCAACGAGGTGTACTCAACGAGGTCTATATATTATAGAGTGCTTAACACATGTTAATTTTTTGTCCCCTGTTAATTGGCATCATTTTGTCCTTAGTTCCCGCCGTTTCCTTGGCAACAATTCCACACTTTCCATGTGTTTCCTTGGTTATCAGATTTAGCTATTATGATTCGTCGCAACCAGCTTCAAAAATACATCTAATTATTTGTTGTTTATTTTTAAAAACAACTTTGATTTTAATTGATTGTCTATGAGCAGGTATTGAGATTGGATACCAAGGAAACGGCGGGAATCGTGTGTAAAATGGCACCAATCAACAGGGGACACTTTTTCTCTATCTGTTGAGCACTCTATAAAGTTAACCTCGTTGGGTTTATAGAGTGCTACACAGATAGGGATACTTGTCCCCTGTAGATTGGTGCCAATTTACCCTCGATACCGCCATTTCCTTGGTAACCAGTCCTTGTTTATACTTTTCCGTCAATTATTTGTCATATTTTCCACACCTATCCGACGTTTCTATGGTAACAATCTCAATATCCTGTTCACAGACCATCAAAGCGAAGTGGTTTTTAAAAACAAACAAGAAAACAGCAAATAATCGGATTTTTTGAAAATATAACCTGTGATTTTTTAAGCTGGTTGGGACCAATCAGAATAGATAAAATTGGTACCAAGGAAACGCATGTAAATCGTGGAATGGTTGCCAAGGAAATGGTGAGAATCGTAGGTTTTATTGTGCCAATCAAATGGGTAAAAAAATTAACACGTATTTAGCTTTCTACGGTATATATAGTTAACCTCGTTAATTGCAAGGGTTTGAAAATTTTGGTTGTTGTACTATAAGGAAAAAGATAACTTTAAAGTAAATCAAATTTGCTAATGCAGAAAAGTTTGATTTTTATTTGGAACAAACTGCGTGTAAATCGGTCCGAGTGGAAGTCTCAGACGTTCTGTCTACATAAGGATTGAAAATGTTGGCTTTTTCACATGTTAAATCTCTATGAGAAAAGTTTCTTTTAGCTTTTGACCTATTTAACGTAAATATTTTCTAAATACAAATAAAAACTGCGAATATAAGACCAGAAACGTTTGTTGCGTTGTTTGATGTTTTGGTACAACCCACATGTAAATCAGGCCAGTAGAAGTCTCAAGGTAGGTTTACACGTGAGAGTTTTTCACTCTCAGAGAGTTTCGTACTCTCAGCAGGTACTCGCAGAGGTGTTTACACAACAAGCGAATTTTCCAAGATTGTTAATCCCAGACAGTTTTCTGCGAGTACTATCAACAGCTGTCTGAGATTTTTATGAGAGTAACTAACCACTCTCCGAGAGTGGAAAACTCTCACGTGTAAACCCACCCTCAGACAAACTGTTCATGGGTGTTTTTTACCTTAAACATTTAAATATATAGATTACCTCCAATGAAACTCACATAAAGCGAACAATGCACATCATCTGATAGCCAAGGAAGAAGAGGAACGAAGGCTACCAACTTATGAACTTTTTCTCTTTCTAAACCTGTATCATAATGTGATTCATGTATCATATTGAACTCATAGAAATGTTTGTATTTGTTTTTATAATATATCTTTTAATTATATACACTATAATGTTATTTTCAATGTAGTTATTGGAGGTTTCTGCAACAGTCTTAGATAAAAATAATTACAAAATAATTTCATAATTAAATGTCCTCGATAGAACTCTCTGAACATAATAACAAAAAATTTGTAAAATCATTCATCCAACTCCAGCAATATAAACTTCGTATTCCATTCGTCTTTCTCGTTTGCTCCACTCACGTACACTCTTAATTTTTTAAACGAGAATATGTTTATATCTACAGTTATCAGCATATTTCCCTGTTCAGTTTTGTAGCTACATTTATCTCCATAAGGATGTCATTGGGAACTTTGAAGGGCTCTAGGACGAAAACTAGATTTTTCCCAGCCTTGAGACCAACTCCAATCGATTCCTCGTGGCTGAAACCCTCATACTCAACAAAAAAATTAAATTCTTGGATGAAAAAATGTTTTTACCAATGCAAAATTTGCTTGTTTTAAAGTATAAGAAAATAATTTGTTTAAATATTGATTGAAGGGTTTATGATTTGCATCTATTTGTATAAAAATGAATATATGCAATTTTTATCTTGGTATGTAACTTTGTTGTCTTTGTACGCCTTTAATACACGCAAAAAGTAGTCTATGTAGCAATTAACCTGAAATTTTGTGCAACTACATTTTAAGTGAATTGTAATTAAGCCTAAAAGTTTTTAATTTAATGTGTATAAAGCCTAAAGGTTATGTGCAGGCACTCAAGCGATCGCAATCTTTGTTTTGTTTTATTTCAAAGTCATTTTCTTTGGTAAACCATTTTACACGTTCGATAGACAAACATAAGAAAAATACTTTTTTACGAGATTTCGTGAATATTTTATAATTTTTTGTACCCAAAAAAGAATGAATAGCTACCTCTTAGAGTCTAATTTTATGGATCCATTTTTAATCTAGCCTTTAGTAGAGAATTGTTCAGTGGATATGGATAGAAATAAAAAAAAAACTCTGCATGTGATAGAAAGAAGCCTCGTCAATGGTGTGGGGCTTGATGTTCTTTTACTGATCTCCAAACGATTTTTTCATTGAAATTCTATTATTTGGAAGAGGAAGCATTTGTTACTTCTCCAATTATTGCAGACCCGCCGCTCGAGTTTCCAGAATATTGACTATGAATATGATAAATATTTGTGAACTAAGACCTGCGATAAGTTACGTGGATATTTACTACATTTTAGAATAGCCTAGGTAGGTCTGTAAGATAATAATACGGTAAAGATGGCACACAGTTATCGTCGTGAAAGATAGATGATTAACACAACGGCATCATACAACCCCGCAACGGTTGTAGCAATCGTTTTTATATAACATGATGGCTTATTGTCATAATAATTACTAAACACGCTCAATCAGTCTATTGAGTTTTTTATGTTTTTAGTATGTAACTAGCAGTTACCCTGCGCGCGTTGCTGCGCTCAAATTTATTTGTTTGTAGAAATAAAGCTATTTTATTAGTGTTTTAATATGACAAAAAAGTCAATGAAATAGAAATTAAGTGTATGAATTTTATTGTAAGGACAAAGCATAAACAATAGTTTTTGTCTTTTGATTTAGTGTAACAAATTTCAGGCATACCAACTCGTAAGCGCACCAAATAAAAGTGGCCTACGAAAAACAGGAATTTTCCAAATTTAAACCCGGAATGGTCAAAGATTGCCCTTGTACCTTATTGATAAGTGCAAGAGCACCTATGAGCAAAAAGAGGAACGTCCATGTCAAATTTCAACCCCGGAAGTCCTAAAATAATTTCGAAGTCCAGTGGGGCGGAGCGATAAAAAGCTTCAAACAGTATATTTGTAAACCCGTTTCTCAGTGAGCACCTATGAACAAACAGAATCATCCATCAAATTCCAAACCCTGTGGCCCTAAAGTAATTTTAAAGTTTCAGAGGGGCGGAGCCCTAAAAAGACTCAAAAACTATACTTGCACAACCGTTTCTTGGTGAGTAGGCCTACGTATGAGAAAAGAGACACGTCCTTGTCAAATAACAAACCCGGAGGCCCTCAAATAATTTTTAAGTCCAGTGGGGTGGAGCCCTAAATTGCCTAAAAACTATATTGGCAAAACCTTTTCATAATGAGCACCCATGAGCAAAGAGAATCGTCCATCAAATTTAAACCCCGGTGGCCCTTAAGTAATTTTGAAGTCCAGTGGGGCGGAGCCCTAAAGAGTTTAAACAACATATTTGCAAAACTGTTTCCTAGTGAGTACGATTGAGCAAAGAGAATCGCCCATGTCAAATTTCAACCCCGGTGGTAATAAAGTAATTATATATATATATATATATATATATATATATATATATATATATATATATATATATATATATCGTATGGCTCATTCAGCCAGCCACCATGGTTTAAGAATAATAAAAAAAAAATTCTGCGGTGCAGAGCACCTGAGTCAGTATAAGTAAAAATCTAAACACTAAAATAAAAAAAAATAAAAATTAGATCTCTCTTTATAGAGCTAAATCCAGGGCGCTAAGCCATTGCAGCCCAGCTTCACTTGAGCTATGCAGACCGGCCAATCCTTCGGGGAAGGCACTCAGTGGGCACTCTTCGACTATGTGTTCCATAGTTTGATACTCTGCTCCGCAGTCGCATGACTGGTCTTGTGTCATTCCCCATTTGTGCTTCCAATAATTACATCTCCCCACTCCAGTGCGGAAACGATTGAGTATAGTCCACTGCTTCCGAGGAAAATTCATACCACCTACCGCTACGGTCGGGTCATCTATCAAGAAGTGGTTCCGACCTTGAAAAGCGTCCCAGGAGGAAGTCCAGTTTGTATGGATGGTGAAGTTCGAGTCCATCAACTGGGAGGCTGTTCGTAGAGGTGGTTTTCGGGACCTCAATCGGCCCGCATTCTGGGGTAGGTAATCATGGATGGGCAGCTGTGGAGCAGATAAGATCTTTGTGTATTCCCTAATGAGTGCATCCCTTCGTCTTATTTCAGGAGGAGCGATATTACACAGCACCGGGAGCCAGGGTACAGGAGTCACCATGAGTGTACCACTAATGGCTCTCATGGTCCTGTTTAGCTGGACGTCGATCTCTCTAACGTGCACACTATTTAACCACACGGGAGCACAGTACTCAGCAGCTGAATATACCAATGATAGAGCAGTTGTTCGCAGAACTTGTGCGTTAGCTCCCCATGTGGAGCCAGCAAGGTGATGGACAATGTTAGTCCTGGTTCTCACCTTAGCTGCAGTTTTTTGTAAGTGGCTTTTAAACGTGAGAGACCGATCTAAAGTGACTCCCAGATACTGTGGGTGGTCATTATGTTTCAACTCAACACCGTTGAATACGATTTTAAGCTTTTGGTTGGCCAGTCTATTATTCAAGTGGAAGCAAGCAACCTCAGTTTTTGTTGGGTTTGGATTTAGCTTCCAGGCTTCAAAATATTCACCGAGGGTCGTGAGGTCATTTGTTAGTGTTTCCTCAGCTTGTCGAAAATGCTGGTGTTGATATGCCAATGCAATATCATCTGCATATATAAACTTTAAGGACCGAGTTACAGGAATGTCGGCAGTATACACATTAAAGAGCAGTGGGGCGAGCACTGACCCTTGTGGTAGGCCATCCTTTAGTTGCCTAAACGTACTTTCTCTGCGTCCCAGATATACTTTTATCATCCTATTGGAGAGCATTGAGTTGAGGAGACGCAACAAGAAAGGGCAAGGAATAAGGTCGTAAAATTTAACTAGGAGGCCTTTTCTCCAGACGGTGTCATATGCTGCAGTCAGATCTAAGAAAGCCACAGAGGTTTTCAGTCTTCGCTCGAACCCATCCTCAATGAAAGATGTCAGAGCTAAAACCTGGTCACAACAGTTGCGACCAGGCCTAAATCCAGCTTGTTCGACAGGGATGCTGGCATTGAGAATAGGGAGGATTCTGTTATAAATCAACCTCTCTAGCAGCTTATAACAAACACTTAAAAGAGCTATAGGCCGATAACTTTCAGGCAGTTTTGGATCCTTTCCGGGCTTCAGGATAGCTATGATCTTGGATTTTCTAAATATCCCAGGCATGTCGCCGGTTTTCAGAGTGGTGTTAAAAACTTCCAGAAGCCACTGTCTAGCCTTGTTACCCGAGTGTTTTATAAACTCCGGGAAAATGTCATCCAAACCTGCTGCTTTGCCAATTGGCATCGCATCAATCGCCACTTCCAGCTCGTCGTAAGTGAAGGGTCTAGAGACTTCCAAGGGTGCTTGCCGACTCTCCTTTATCTCATTAAGCTTGAAATTAATTTTTCTGTCTGCAGACGTACGCACAGGTTTTGAAAGTACGGAGAGGCGTTTTGCAATTTCACGAGGGCTAGGCTGTGAGGCATCGTGTTTTTCACTTGATTTACCAGTGGAGAGTTTCCTGAGCAGAGACCAAGCTTTCCGACTACTTTTGGTGAAGTTCAGGTTCTCGACAGTTTTCACCCACTTCTCTCTCCTGGAGTTGTCGAGAGAGTTAAGGAGTTGGTCAGCTACATCTCTGTCAGCAGTGTCTGTAAACTCACTGTAAAGATCTTCGCACTCTCTGCTCCATCCTGGAATGTATTCTTTTCTAAAACCTCTTGGGATTGTCGCCTTAGCGGAAGACAGGACAAGGCGAGTGAACCGATCATAGTTTTTTATTTTAGAGGGGATGAACCTGATGCCGCTATCAAGCCTTGATGAGAAGGCCTCCCACTCAGCTTTATTAAAGTTCCACCTAGGCCGAGGAAAAGATCTTACGAGAGGAATTTGCATTCCTACTGATATTATTACAGGCCTGTGCTGAGAGTGGGGGAATGCACCAAGGACCATCCTGGAAGTAGGCACGGGTGTTGCTGATGGTTCACGGGAGCAAAAGCACAAGTCTGGAGAGTACCCACGACGCCATCGGGCTGAATGGAAGGTGTGTGGGTCCTTGGCATTATATACCAGGAAAAGGTTGTTATTTTCAGCCCAGCTTGAAAGACGAGTGCCGTTGTCATCATCGGACGAGTATCCCCACTGGGTATGATGACTGTTGAAGTCACCTACATATACCACAGGATGTTCAAAAGTTGGGAGAACTGTGTCTGACCACTGGGTGTTTGGTGGTTTGTATACATTTACAATAGTAGTCGCAGACACCTTAACAGCAACAACAAATGTGTTGTTATCACAACTTTTGTGGGAGACTGATACGTCGTCTATGTCCTGTCTAACGTACGTCGCCACTCCGTAGACCCTGTGACCTATTTCCTCCACAAGCTTATATCCTGGGATGTTGCCCCTCGCACTGTTTTCTAAGTCTTCTGCATGTGTTTCTTGCGAGGACATCGACCTCATTTTCCAGCAGCACCTTGCTGAGGCAGTCACTTTTAGATTTGCTCAGACCCTCTACGTTAAAATGACAAACATTTAAAACACAGCCTAAGTTTCTAAATTGGCCCTGGAAAGGGCCGTTTGGATTTTGTCTGGCAGCTGGCATAGCTGAGAGATCACTGTGTGTGACAGTTCAGCTGCCAAAGTTGTTGTTCGTTTAGCACCACCCGGGGAGTACGTGCAACTTTAATGGAATGCTGCGGACGCGAACAACATCACCCCCCATAAAGTAATTTTGAAGTCCAGTGGGGCGGAGCCCTAAAGTCCTTCAAAAACTATATTTTCAAAACCGTATCCTAGTGAGTACCTGTGAGCAAAGAGAATCGTCCATGTCAAATTTCAGCTCCGGAGGTCCTTAAGTAATTTTTAAGTCCGGTGGGGCGGAGTCCTAAAGAGCTTAAAAAACTATATTTGCTAATCCGTTTCTTATTGAGAGTACCTATGAACAAAGAGAATCATCGCCCATGTCAAATTTCAACACATGTATGTGATTATAGTAATTTTGAGCGTCTGTGGGGCAGAGACATAAAGACAACATGAACATAAACATTATACCTCATAGCTGGTTACTTCTATGATTATAAGCATTTGCTTGAATGAAACTCTCAATTTTATAATTACTGTAGTTAATTTTTTAAACACTAAATTTCTAAAACCTGACACTGCACCATTGTATGCCCTCTGGGTCAGAGCCCTTTGGACAGATTTGCACCAAACTTCACACGCACCATCCTCGAATAATGCTTAATAATGCCTGAAAGTTTCATTACAATCTGTTCAGCGGTTTTGGAGTCTATAGGCAACATACATAAAAATATATATATAAACACTTCCTCTTTTATAGATGTAGATAATAATATAAATTAATAATGATATAATTACATGTAAATGATATAAAGACATTTTAATATTTTATTGGTGCTTGGATTTTTCATAATTTACAACATTAAATTATTTTTATGATTTCCACTAAAACATCTAGACAATAAAAACGCGACCGTGGTAAGAAAAACAACTGCATTAGATAAGCAAATAAACATAGAATCTTGTGTCGATAATCCAAAATACAGCTGTTGTGTAAACAACGACACCTTAGCGAAAGCGACAAATGTCACCAGTGTAAAAGTAGCCTAAGGGTTGTGGAGCCTAGCTCCAAGACCTATAGTTAATTTGAAGACAATTCAGCAAATGTACCCATCAGTTTGATATAGATTGATTAAAATCTTACTTTTTAGTTTGATATTTAAATCAGAGCACTCCAGCGTTTCAACCGTGCTTTATTTAATATAATTATAGGATGCTATTAAATGGTCCGAAATCAAAACAACCTGTTATTTTATTTTTTTTATTAATGTAACATTCAGGGCACATTTAAAGCAGTCATCATTCTTAATTTTTTAGTCCAACGATTTTTGAGATGGTATTTTAATGCATCCAGTTAGTCTCCATTTTTGTTTTAGGCTTGCAAAATTCAATGATTATTCTCAAGATTTCAGAAAATTTAAAACACTAAAATGACCCACAGACACACTTCTTCACCAGAACTGAAATCATAGGTCATCTACAACCTCCTGATGAACTTGAAAAATAGGCCTACAGTCTGGATAATGTTAGCTAATACAATGCACTTTAGCATTATCAGAGTACTCGCCATTTCGAGAAAGTAAAATTCTGTTCGGACTGCATTGACAATTTCTTTTGGGTATGATTCATCACCGAAGGTAAAATGTTTGTACGGATCCCAATCTGTTGTGAAATCAACTTAAACACAGATTTCCCTTTGCCATTTTTGGTGGCCGTGCAGAATAAATTATTCTTATTGAAACCATGAGTTTCCATCACCTATTATATCGGTATTGCATATCTTTATAGCAAATAACATGAAAAAACAATATAAAATAAACATTGAGTAAAAACCAACGTGAAATACTTCTTGGTTTCGAACACAGGACAACTCCATATTTTAATATTGAAATTATGAAAACAACAGTTTTTTATCACAGCTGACACTTTAAATTTTGCTTTTACACATTATAGTAGGGCCTACCAGGTTAACCGAGCCTTGCTAGTTGGTTTTTATTCACTTTTGTTATAGTGTCATGGTAATCATACTATTAAATCTACACCAGACTCTTCACAGATAACAGCTGTTAAAAAACGGTAATTAAAAAAAATGAGCTGAACCTGGCAAGGAGTGAGCGCAGCGAACGAGCTCACCTCAAGGACAAAAA
This sequence comes from Neoaliturus tenellus, assembly GCA_030545055.2. Taxonomy (NCBI): domain Eukaryota; kingdom Metazoa; phylum Arthropoda; class Insecta; order Hemiptera; family Cicadellidae; genus Neoaliturus; species Neoaliturus tenellus. Next base: position 97,361,457 of record CM061531.1, read on the forward strand.
ATCTCAAGTTGGCATTGCGAAGCATGCCGGGTCAGCTAGTTTGAGATATAAACCATGAATATGTGTTTGGTAATTAATGAGACCCTTCAAATACTCAGTGTTACAAAAGTATACGGTATTAATAAAAATTCTCAAGGAAATTTTAAATCCGAATCAAGGAAACAACTAATCTGAAAAACTATAAGAACTACAATTATGACATTTGGCATGGAAGGTCCTCTATGCTTATAATTGCCCACCAAGAAGTGGTCAGCTAAAAAAAAAAAAAAAACTGAAAATAAAACTTAACAGGTTTTTAAACTCTACAAATAAAAAATTATAAAAAAAATACTTCCGAGCTTCGCCACACATGACTTGACACTACTATTTAGGGTCCAAGGCATTGAACTTTGAAGTGGACGGTCTTCTTTGCTCATATGTTATTAAGAAACATTTTTGCAAAATTATGTAGGGTTCCACCCCACAGGATTTTTAGGTTTCGATATAATGTTTTTCTTATGCTCAATTTTAATACAACAACGAAGAAACAAAAATTGTTATAGGGCTTATGGGGTTGAATGTTTGCATGTCCAATCCTCTTTGCTCATGGGTGCTCACTAAGAAACTGGTTTTCAATTCCTTTAGTCCTCCAACTCACAGAACTTCTAATTTAAAAATAATGGTATTCTTATGGCCAACTTTAATAACGCAACTCAAATAAACTACAAATCTAAAGGACCGAGAAGATTGAAATTTTGCATGGACGTTCCTCTTTGCTCATAGGCAGGTGCTCAATATGAATCAGCTTTGCAAGATTCTTTTAGGAGTCCGCCCCACACAATTTCAAAGTTTCAATATAATTCTTGTACAAAAGGATTTTTTGTATCGTATCATTTAACTTACTTAATCACAATCGTGGGCGAAGGCGTGACGGGTACAAGGTTATACAGGTAGAAGGTTATACAGGTAGAAGGTTATACAGAGATTTTATTTACAGTGATAGATTTCTAAAAAGGCAATATTTTGTAAACATTTACAACATTATTTAGCATTCCAAAAAGTCTGATGGACGTTCAAAGATTTTAATTGAAGAGTTTTTCTTAGCAATATTCTTAGCAAATGCCTTATAAGATATAACATTTAACATATTTTGTGAAACACTTTTCTCCTGGATACACAAACCTATAATTATGACGAGCATTATGGTTGATCCAGTTAGTAGTAATGCGTGCGGCCAAGGACATTTGGGAGACGGCCCCATCCTTATCAACAATGTAACACTTTGTTTACACAATTTTATCTAGGGTTTTATCTATAGCTACTACTTCCAAATCAACTCCTACTTGAGCGTGCTTGTCATTATGTGATTCCGTTTTGGGTGGGACATAACTCGATATTAATAAAATTTGGTTTTGTCAACATTTTCTTTGTTATTATTTCAAATAAGTACATATGAAGATATCATTTTTTCTCAGCAGTGTCCATTTCCACAAACAAAACTGCACATTATTTATTTATCTCTTTATGTATCTTCTTAATACAGTAAGGGTTTCGTCTGTGTCATTAGCCTGTGTCTTTTCCTCCACATCAAGATAAAAGAAATATTCATGCCACAAATCTGATCTCAAAATTTAAGTTATTCCAAAATTAATTGTATTCTAATAAGTTTGACTGCCGCCATTTTCGAATCACTATTATTTAATTGTCGGGGTTGTGGCATTGTGCTCTACTGATTCAATCCTTTGATTTTAAGTACAAATTCACTTACAAATGATTAAATTCAGATATAAACTGTTGATTTAATGCAAAAACTAGTCAAAAAGGAGCACAAATGATTTCTATTAAGTATAAACTGTTGATCTAATGCAAAAACTAGTCAAAAAGGAGCACAAATTATTTCTAATAAGTATACTGTTGATTTAATGCAAAAATTGTCAAATGTTGATTTAATGCAAAATTCTTCCAATGAGAGGGGAAAATCGTCATCCTGAAGGGGAGAAAATTTTATTCATGTATGCCGGTGTCCATTAAGTCGTTGGCTTGACAAAGAACCCGAACAGTATGAAAACGTCAAAACATAAACATAATATAACTTTAAAATATAAATATAATGTGATATTGTAAATTTAATAAGATAAAGTTGTATTTCTTAATTTTAACAAGTAACTTCTTACATTTTTACAGCTATGCTTAAACTCAACACTAGTTGTATTGAATCTCTAAACGCTGAGGCAGGGGTGGGGGAGGAAGAAATCTTACATAACCGATAAAGGTAACAAGGCGAGAGTGGAGTTAAGAAAATCTATTAAATATTTACGAAAACTAGTGGCAAAGACAAGAGTTTGACCACACTTTGTGATATGAGACGTTGTAATAACCTGTAAAGTAGAGAATTTCAATTAATCTGTCGCCAACTTCCGTATACCTATGGCTCGGGTTTCGCACAGTTGATGCATATTGTTTTGAGACCCTTTTAGGACTTCGAACATGTGATGCAAATCGAAGGAATTTTTCGCGCAGTTGATGTGCGATCATACCAATAGGCAAAAAAGAAACGTTTGTTCAAAATTTTAACCCTGTAGGTCCTATAGTTTTGGAGATTAGTTGTTTCCTTAGTTACTAATTAAAAGTCCAAATAAATTGTAAGTTTTTGGGAACGGGACTCTGAAGGAATTTTGCAAAACCATTTCTTGGTGAACACCTGTAAGCGAATATTCAAGCTAAATTTCAACCCTGTAGGCCCTATTGTATTGGAGATACTAATATACGTGATTGAGTGTTATTTGAAAAATAAACATTAGAAGATATATTGTAGTATATAAGTATGCTAGGGCAAATAAAAATCTATATATTAATAGGCAAGCATGTTTCGTTTACTCCTTTTTTCTCAGCTCATGTACATTATAGGAAAAATCTGCGCATACCGTTAGAAAGATATATTCCTGTAGATGAGCAGAATCACATTATAATTCACATCGAACTACGATAATTGATTGAATCATTAGACAGCTGTTCTAAGAAAAACTGATGATTTCAATTATGAAATGTTTTTAAATTTCTTGGGTGCAGATCAATTGAAATTTTGGTCGAATTTCGATCATTAGGGGACCTCTAGTACTGATGTATTTACATGTCTGCATAGCACTCCTAGAATTTGTAGAGTTTGCATTGTGAAGAAATTTAAAATGGCATTTGTTTTTACATATGGTAGATATTATTGCTTTTTGTCATAAATATAGACTCTGGCCATTTTTCTACCAGGTAACATATTGATGGAGTATCCACGATAATTTCTATTTTTATAATAAGAAATTTCGGATTTGTATTTCTATTCAAAATAGGACGCCTTCATAAATATAGCTTTACAAAAAGTAACTAAACATTATACGAATGTTTACAAAGCGTTAGTACGAGAGTAAGATGCAATAAATATTCACAATTAGGTTTATTTTTGTCTTATTTATTATTTGATCAGTAGTTTTGTAATGAACTTTCGTGGACAATATTTAAGATGCCCACATTGAATTTTTAATTTTGAAAAAATACCGCTCTGTGCTAATAACATTAATATTTTGTAGGAACTTAATTATTAATTATCCATCCCTATCCTATACATATATGATTAAGGTATATTATTTGTATGTATGCACAAGGATCTCAAAAACGGCTCGAACGAATTTCTTCAAACTTTGCAAACAACTTAGTTCTGGAATAAAAACAATATAATGACAGGTCTCTATGCTAGGAAAAATCTTATTTCTTTATAAACTTTAATTGAAATTTTACAAAATTTTAACATTGGTCCTATGGAGTATTTTATTATTTTTTTTATTTTATTTTGGCTTAAATCAAAACAAACAAAATATTAAAACAGCTGACTCAACTGTCAAAGTGCAGACTACGTGTTCCAGTACAAATGTGTCGTTTTTGCATTGCAGCCAGTTAATCCTATTATATTAAACGAGAAAGTTTTGTAGTGGGGTATGGGGTTGGAAATTATTTCGCTAAGTACAAGCGGAAAACCGTCCCGGAGGGCAATTAATTAAGTATTCTTGGGTACAAAATGATAGTAGTTTAATTCATCAAAACTTTCAAAACACTCGGATTATTTAGTAAAATCGTTAATAATAATCATTTTTCTCCATAAGAAAAGAATTGGAGGGATCACCTGATTATTAAAATTTTTCTGAAATGTAAGTTCCGTGTTTTAACTATGTAGCCAGTTTGTGTATTGAAAACGGGAAAATTTCTTAGTTGTGGTGGTGGTTGGGCATAATCTCCAAAAGAATGAGTGGAAACAACACCTATTATACTTTTGTGGAAATCCGGTATTGAGCGATAAACTCTTGGGTACAAAATAACTGTAAGAAAAGAATAGGTGCAAATCATATGATTATTCAATATTTAAAAAAAAATTGTAAGTACCGTAAATGTATACAGAACCGATGAATAAGTATATTTCATTATTATGGAAGTGACATTCTTATGGGGAAGTAAGAACGCCACCTTTAAAACACAGATAGCACCAAGATGTAATTTTTTTACGAACTATGCTGACTGGTTTAATGGAAACAGATGAAGATAAAAAAGTTGCAAAAGTTTATTGTTGTATTGATTTTTGGAAAACAAATATGCTCATTTTGACATTCAAGAGATAGAAAGAGTGCTTCCGTGACAATAAGGAGAAATAATCCTATAGGCGTAACTGTAGGCGATTTATTTTCCTCCTCATGGTTTTCGAGGGTCAAACAATTTTTTTTTCATGGGATGTCCCAACGAGGTTCAAATAGATAGAGTGATAAACACATGTTAATTTATTGTGCTCTGATCTTTCACTCCATTTTACCAATGGTTTTTGCCGTTTCCTTGGTAACCATCCACACTTTACGCTCGTTTCCTCGGTTACCCATCTATCTTTTTATTTCTATAAGGGTTTCGTATGTTACGTCCCTTTTTCTCTCGAACTACTGAACCGATTTTTAAAATTGAGGTGTCATTTTAAAGCTTAGGATATAGCGCGTGGGCGATTCGTAATTTAAAAAATTCATGTCGTTTTTTGCTTCTCCCCCCTCGCCTTTGATTTATTTCTAGAGGGGGCTTGAAAATTTTGACCAACTTTTATTACAAAATCTTTAATGTGAATATAATTTCACAGCTGATTAAACTTGACTTCAGATGAATTTTAAAGCCAGATAGTAAACAAAAGTATATCTCTATCACTTCATAACCAACATACATGTACTTTAGGTGAGTTTCCCTCATACAGAATCATAAAATGTGCAATTTGCGCAAGGGCAACATCATTTTAGGTATTCTGATTAGTTTAAACAAGCTTAAAAAATCACAGATAATACTTTGAAAACGTATAATTAATTGTTGTTTGTTTTAAAATTACTTTGACTTTGTGGTCTGTGATCAGGCTTTTGAGATTGGTTACCATCGACGCTTCGTAATGTGGTTAAATGTCTAATAGCAGATGGACAAGTGTAAACCAAAGCCTGGTTACCAAAGAAATGTTGGGAATCGTTGGTAAAATGGCACCAATCAACAGCCGTTAAAATTGCCTATCATAGTAGCACTCCACTGTATATCTATTTCAACTTTGTTGGGATATGTCCCTATACTTATTCGGTTCTGTATAAACCCATACATTGGTATACATTGGTGTTTGAACAATGGAGGTAGTTTGTACTTTAAATTGATAGATATTACTAGCTGACTTACCCATGCTTTGCAACGGTACTCAAATTGCAATGCCAACCCGAGAAATTTTATGCCCTTCAGGTGAGCTCTTTTGCTTCGCTCACTAGCCTCAAGTCTATAATATCCGATATTTACTAATTCCCTCAATACTTTAATTGAGAACAGATGTTGTTAAATAAATGTTCTTAAACGTTTTCATGTGTTCATCACTAAAATGTTGCTCCCATATGAATAACATGGTAATTTTGAAGATGTCTGGGTCGGAGCCCTAAGGAGTTTGGGATGATATTGTCAAGAGCTTCCCTCAATACTTTAATTGAGAACAGATGTTTGTTAAATAAATGTTCTTAAATGTTTTCATGTGTTCATCACTAAAATGTTGCTCCCATATGAATAACATGGTAATTTTGAATATGTCGGGGTCGGAGCCCTAAGGAGTTTGGGATGATATTGTCAAGAGCTTGCAATAAAATATAAGGTTGTAGTTATTTTGACTTCCGGGAATGCTTAAACGACTTGTGTCACAATTTAATAAACTACGTTTTGTATAGTGTTTACACGTTAGACTGGATATAAATATTTTTTTAGCAAAATAATCCAATGCCAGGAAGAATAAATTTGTAACAGCTGTTTATTTTAATTATTAAATTGAATTAAAGCAATTTAAACACAAAATACATAAAGGTTGCCAGTTACATGTTTGATAATTCTGTTGTATACACCCTTAAATTTCGACGTACAACACATCTGCAAGGCCACTAGGGCAAAGTACAGAATCTTATGAATAACAGGAATAGGCATATCTTAATCTTCTTCATACATAATCAAGGATAGTTTTACAAGATTTCAGGTCAATCGGTTCAGTAGTCTTTGCGTCTATTCAAGACAAGAAAAGATACATACTTTAATTTTTATAGATAGAGATTAAAAATTATATTTAAGGAAAATTGCAACTAAAGAACGTCTATCACAAGTTTAAATTCTTTGTTTACAGTCTAAATACGTCTTCCACCCCGATATTCCCAAGAAGGATCAAGTAAAACAAAAAACAAAAAAAAAAAAAAACGACTTATTTAAAAGGAAAGACCTGGCGTGCTCTGACGTCTCACCCTCACATAAATAGCTTCAATGCCACTATAAACATTTAGTAACATCTTAAAACATATTTATAGAGTGAAGCTCGGCTCCCCGGTACTATATTATGAAGTGGTACTACTGTAATACAAATTATTTATCATTTTTTAATCTTACTTGATAATGCTGATTATAAATATTTAGATAAATAAAGGTCATGTAAATTTTAAACACTTAATCAATTTGTACAATATTAATAATATTACACTTGAAAATGGAACTCCTCCTACAATATTAAACCGATTTTTAAGTTTTGTGGTTGTTGGATAGGGCGTCTGTAGGCCTTTCCACAAAAAATTGATGAGAATCAAATTTAAAATAAAAACACTATTCGGAACTAAAATTTTAAAATTTCCATTAGAATAACATTGTGATTCAGCTTTTTTAACATATTTTAATGTACTTTAAACAGCTAGTTAAACATAGGTGTATTTTGGGTGGTTACTTATAATCACAATATTGATTTGGTTGGGGGTAATTGATTTAAAACCATACATAATTTATATCAATGAACGCGATAGTCCAAATTAAATTCCTGGATTTTGAGCAACAATTGCACTAGTCCATATAAAAACGACTAAGAAAAACTCTTTTTAAAATTTGTAATTAATTTATTTCCTGTCAGACAAAATATCCTCTATTTTACATTATTGGGTCAATAAAGTAGTAACTTCAAGAATAAACTTAGTTGTTATTCTTCTAGGTAATTTTATTAATCTTTCAGTTTTTCCATCAGACTCCAAAAAAGAAAATGAAAAACGGAATATTAAGAAATTGAAATTATGCCAACCCGAAATGGTAATTTTACTCTTAAACTCCCTTTTCAGAGTGAATGAGATTAAACTTTTTCTTTGTCAAAGTTCTTAAAAGTTCGAATTTGCAAATATAATTTTTAACAAATTTCCACGAGAAAACCCCCGAATCCCCCTTTTTTAATGGCGGATATTTCATATCCGGCCAACCCACGCTAATCATTGTTAAAAAGGCATAACAAAAATGTTTTGCACCAGGCCTCTCATTTTCTAAGTATCTTTCTGATATAACATTTTCTCGTAATATATAACAGGTAACAAGCAACTGGTAATAGATAATATATTAAATTTATTGGATGTTCCTTCCAGATACAAAATCTATTCATCAGGTTAAATTAAATGTATAAATAATCAAAAGTTTGGGCATTTGATTTGCACATTAAAATTTTTTGTTAAAAACCGAGTATTACTAACGATTTTACAGAGTAATCTGAGAGTTTTTAACGTCTTGATGAATTAAACAATCCTTATTTTATACCCAAGAATAGTTATCGTTTTTTTGCTAATCCTTTTAAAAATTATTTACAGAAACAAACCCAAATACCAGTCTTAAACTCCATTTAGGAGAAAGTCAAAGAATGTGTTTGGGGAAAGGGAAAGTGGTAAACCAAAAATGAAATCCATGTCTTTACTTTTACAGGTCAACTTGCATTTTAATGGCCGGTACATTTTCGGATTTTGATTACTTTATTAGCTAAATATGAAGGTCCATGAGCACTATAGAAGTGATTTTCTTTACCGTTCCATTGTAACCATTATCAAAATAGAACGCAGGACTAACAACATTGCTTGAAACAAAACTTTTAAATAATACTTTTTGGACAGAACTCATGACACACACAGAAATGAACACTTTCTTATACGCAATTCCCACATGAGGTTTTTTTCATTTCACAGAAAAGTGCACGAATATTCTTTAAATTAAAGCGGCACTATTTATGAAAATGTAACCCGTACAAAAATCCCTTCTTTCCAAACAAATGACTTATGTCATTGCAATTATAACTCAGGATATTAACGTTTTCAAAATTCCTCTCAACAAAGCAAGACAGTGAACCTATACGCTTACTGTATTTTCTGGTTTTTATTCCTTTTTTTAATAAACGCTTACCGCAGACACTTAAGTTATTTTGATCTAGCACTAACACTCCGTCAGACATCATGGGAGTTCAACATAATAATGTAGTTTATTGTTCTGATTGCTGATCGAGACTAACTTATATGTTGATGACCAATTGTTCACGTATTTTTTATATATATATATATATATATATATATATATATATATATATATATATATATATATATATATATATATATATATATATATATATATATATATATATATATATATATATTTGTATTATAATTGTAAAACCTTAATTTTCTCATGTTAAAAATCTAATTACTTGTATGGATTCTTCATGAAATCGGCAATAAATATGAAGCTGATGATATTTTAAAATCATTTATTAATTAAAAATTATTATTGACATCAAAATGTACATTTTTAACACTCATACAGTGTCAATTCCATACGAAAAGGTAACGGTATCAAAGCTGTTGATTTTGCAATTTTATACACCTTAAAAAGATAGGCTACACTTAGATGTTTTTTTTTATTATAATTTACTTGAAATCAGCATACAAAAAAAATAAATAAATAAATAAATAAACAGGTATCACCAAATTGTTGTCCAGTTTTTATTGCAAAATTGCATTTGATCTGGAGAACTGATCAAATTTTTATAGTTTTAATGCATATTCAAACAACACATAATATGTTCCACGTTTCTAAGTTATTCATAACTTTGAATATTTTGTCCTTTGAAACCATGTACCATAAACAAAAACCCTCATAATTCAAATAAAATCAAAACTATTTTATTGCCATTATAACATACAATGTTGGTAGAACAGTTATATATAATACAATATTTTTTTTAAACATCATCAAATTTGTACAATTACTTTAGCGACATAAATAATATTTACTAAACCATTACTATTCGTGTAGCTTTCATACATTTTTTTCAGTTTGGGGCTTCGATATAAGAGAATTAAAATTTTAAATTAAAGCTGAAGGACAGTAACATATTTAATGCAAACATTTTAAATCATTTACATTTTAAAATCATTAGCAATTTGAATCGCACTGATGCCCTAGCAGGCTAAAATGGGATCTTCAGTTAGTTTTTTATACTGAAAAAGTAATTATAAACAAATATCTAATTCATTTATGAGTGTTTATATATTAGTGCAGTATAGTTGAAATAGCATTCGCTCTTCAGCTCAAAATGATTTGTAGCCATCAATAATTGTCTATATGACAACGACTTAGCCTTTGCCATAAAATACGATCTCAGGATGGCAAAGCCCACTTTCAGACTGGTGGGAAACGTAGCCTATTATTTCATTTTAACTCAAACATTCTAACCTCATTACAAATTTCAGCCATATTATCACCAAGCGTAAATGACGGTGTATAAAGTTGAATTAGATAAGTCTCATGCTCGTTACTCTCATTCACCCTTATTACCTTTGACACTAGCCAAAAATATATTTTCTACTTCGAGACATGGCGAGTTGAGGTATAAAACACTAAAAGAGGTTCCCATGTGCCATCTCGTAATAGAATAGCATCGCACCGACTCATCTTTGGCTCGGCGATATAGTATCCTGATAACACCAGTGGGAAAAATAAACAAATAGCTGAGGCACTCATTGATAGAGTTCAGGGATAACGCAAACTAGAGTAGTCTAATCAAAAGATAAACAATGCAAGAAAAACATTCGATTGGGCGATTAAAATCTACTTTTATTGCTACCGAAGCATTAGAGATATTATTATAATGATATAACCCATATGAGGAGGTAAAAATAAGTATTTTTTACACCTGAGAATAAAAAAAAGTTTAAGTCCATTTGGGGTGTGTAAAAAAAATGAAAATAGTTAATTTTAAAACAATTACTAATTTTAAATACTTTTCAAAATTTTAAGGCCTGCCAACCTCTGTAAACATACACTAATATTCCTTCTTATAAGATAAGATTTAGCAAGTTTTGAAATAGTTATTACGGGTACCAGTGCAGCACGATGCCCCGCATTATTCTCTTTCAATTTGCAATTTAATTCTGAACTCAATCCCAATGTCATTCTAAAGATTAAATATCAAATTTCAATGGATATTTAACTCGATATTTAACTCGATATTTAACTCTATTTTGACTCCGATTCTCATAATTTTTATGCTGAAATAACTACGAAACACGCCCTATCCAATTTGACAAAAAGCTTAAAAATCGATACACAATTGTTGGAGGGGTCCTAATTAAAAATATGCCATAGCACATTAAGTATAGATATATATTCAATAAATAAATAGGATTTTCGTCTCTTGCCGCCAATCACGCATTCAGAATGTATAAGTGGTACTCCGGTGGACCAAGATGGCAGTGAGGACGCGGCACGGACCCGATTATCTTATCAAGTTTATCTTTTGCTGCATGTGTGGTCACTTCATTTCTCTCCCTCAAGTAGGCCTACCCCACCTCATTGTTGTATCGTGTCATCATAACACATAACATCAGGTAACAATGAACTTGAATGAGTTGATAGTATGAGATTTTTTCAAAACGGAGCAGATGCATTTTCGTTCTTTCCATCGAAAGGACTAATTCCTGCCAAAAAACCTATGTGATAGCGGTCAGAAAAATGTGTTTATTTGTTGAAAAGGATACCTACACAGTTTTGACAGTGCTTTGTCATTCCATAAAAATAGGTGCTCGTAAGTGTATTTAGATTGAATGTAGCAGACTTTTATTTTTATTTTTAGTGTGTTTATTTTATTTATTATTTTTTAGCAAAACAATTTAGTATATATGTGTTATAATGTTTTAAAAGGAAGCTTTAGAAATTAGATCCTACATCACAGTGGACTAAAGCAGCTAAATGAAAAAATAAGTTTTCTCAGTTAAATAAAATATGAAACTAAGTTTGGAGGCGAACACGTTATTGTTTCAATAAACAAAGAAGACGGTTTACCGAACGAAAAGACGGTGTGGGTTAGTGTTAACCATAATAGTAGGGTGTAGTTAGGCCTTGCAGGAAAGACATGAGTTAATTTCTGTAAAATTTCCCTGTTGAAGGGCTAAAAGAAATATTTTTTATATTTCTTTTTTATTTGTCGAAAACGGCTCTACTATTTATGATTGCTGATAAGGCTACAAAACTAAAGAATTCTTTGTTGTGGTTTCACTCATTAACACAATTTCGTGGACCGTGAAACTGAGGACTACACTGAAAATAAAAGGTTTAAGTTAGCATTTTCCGTCAGTAATCTTTTTTCTCATGTAAAACTACAATCGTTTCGTTTTCAAAGAAATATCATCAGGGCAATCCTTTAAAACGTCATTCCATCTTGCAGATTTCGTCAAATATTAAAAGAACAAATAACACCAAACCAAAACATTCGAAATGTTTAAATAGATAAATAAAAAAAAACCTTGGCAAAAAGCATTGGACGCGAGGCGGTGCTATGATAGGTCATGAGACCTATCATACCTTAATAGGACGTATCAAGATTTTTCGCAGCCTCGTGTCTGATACTTTGGCTAAAGTTGTTTTTTTAAATGTTCCATGTCACGTGTTTTGTGTTAGTGTTTTTGTGTGTTTAATATTTGAAGAAATCTGCAAGATGTAATAACGTTTTAAAGGATTTACCTGATGATATTTCTTTGAATACGAAATGGCTGTAGTTTTACGTTACAAAATAGGATCACTGACGGAAACATGTAACTTAAACCTTTTATTTTAGAAAGTTAGTGATCCAGAGACCATTATGCCATTATGACACTGAAAATGTTGAAAAGGTTTTGGGTTAACCAAAATGTAGTAAAATACGTAAAGAAGAAGCATCAGACATCTGCTGGACACATATTTAGCAGATTAAATGTGTGGGCCTTCTGGCCTTCACAAAATGACAACTGCTTTGTCGCACGATGAACAACGATAAAATTTTTTTGACAGTCGTGATGAACTACTTAAGGTTAAAGTAAAAAAGTTTTGAATGTTTTATATTTCTTTTTTATTATTTAATCATATGAATAAAGACTTATATCAGATGTTACTATTTGTTTCCGTTCCTTATATAACTGGCTGTGTAATAATTAAAAGTGTACCATATTATTGAATTATTATTGAAGTGTATAGTTATTGCAACTATAATAAATCCACCTGTTTATATGATGAACTTTATTTGCATTTAGGTCAGTAGAGTTTAAATTGTAAAGCGAGGAAGAAATATGAAAAGGTTCAAGATGAAATCAATATAAATAATCAAAATTTGAGTTTCTTCAAAAAGAGTGAATTTATTTGCTGCTGCATCAATAAGGGGAGATTTATAGAACGACACAGCTGTATGGCCTCTTCCTCATAATAATTTAATAAAGTCAAAATCTGGTCGAATATGTTAATTTGCAAGCAAAGAATTTCATAAAGATACACGCATCAATAAAGGTTTTTCTAAGAAAGAATACGGTATCAGTGTATTTTTACAGAGGTTGGCAGGCCTTGAAAAATGAAGCAATAAGATCGTGGGTAAATAATGACCAACTTACACTAATTCAATGCAAAGACCCTTATTGCAACCGCATCAATAAAGGTTTATCCATAGTACACGCATCAATAAAGGTTTACCATTTAATATATATATATATATATATATATATATATATATATATATATATATATATATATATATATATATATATATATATATATATATATATATATTACTAGCATTTTAATAGTTTGAAAGTTTGAATAGTTTGAAAGTTATTGTACCTGTGTTTAAAACAGCGGTGTGCCGATAATATTGATACAAGGATCGCCACGTGGATGTCGGCTGCAGACAATAACTGGGCACTAATGCTATGGAATGGCCTGGGGATCAACGATCATTACGTTTAGGTGCAGATATTACAGGCTTATGAGCCTTACGCTACGTCTCGTGCCTTGCAATCTGGCGTGACTCATGCTTATGAGTGTGAGTTCTATTATATCGAGCTGATCATTATAATCCGTAAAGAGAATAAATAAATTAGTTCTTATAAAAAAAAAAAAAAAAAAAAAAAAAAAAAAAACAGTATGGAAAATAAAATGTCTGGTTTGGTGCATTTAAATAACTACATAATTTCAATAAATCTCATTGGTTTCTTTCAAGTAGTGATGGGCGATTCGCGAACGAGTCGTTCAAATTGAACGAATCAACGGGCGAATCAAACGAATCATGACTCAATTTCTAAAAGAGCCGATTCGTGCCGCGAATCAACTACAGAATGTTTCTTGCTTGCTGGTGGTAGTTCGTTCGGTTCGTTTCGTTCGCGAACCAAATGAGAATGATGCATAATGTTGTCGTTGTCATCGGTTCGCGAATCGTGCTTAATTCAATTGTGTACAGCCACAGTGCTAGGTGGGTTGGGGGGGGGGAGGGGATGGTTGAAGTAGAAGGAGAAGGAAGAGATAAGTAGAGAATAGCCGATAGCCAAAGCTCTAGACGCTCGCTCATTGGTTATATGTTTGGGCGGGATGTTTTGGCGAGGTCCCACAGTTCTGTTCGAATCTGTCACCTTCTCTTTCTTTGAACGACTTATTTACCGCAAAAACCGATTCGCGAATCGGTAATGTGTTCCATATTTTGACGACGTATTGATATAACTTATAGTTTGGTTCGCGAATCAATACATATACTGATAACTATCATAATTTATAATTATATAACTCTGGTATGATTGACAGCAAAATAAAAATATTATCGGTGAGAGGGGGAGGCTGTAGGCCTACAGTAGAAGTTCAATGTTCAAAATAGGACAGACAATGTATTTTATTTTTACCCAAAACATATTGAATCTAGACAACAGTGGTTATTGCACAAGCGTAATTTTCAGTCAATAATTGCTGTTTATATAATGTCAACAGAGTGAATACACCCTACATACAGAGCCAGAAATAATTTCTTAACATAATTTTTGTTTTCATAAAATGTTTACAATGTTTAAAGTTGAAAGTAAATTAATTAATTTAATGCAGTGGGGACTGGGGAGTGACGAGCGAGGAGGGGCGAAGAGAGGGACAGACGGAAGAGACAAATCACAAATAGGTCAAGTTCGACGACCTTGGGTACAATAAGCATGACAGCTGGGCAGAAGCGTCAGCTGATCAGTCGACATATTCTTCTATTGGCTCGTTCCTTCCTCTTCACTTTCACTTCGGGCGGAAGTTTTAGCGTCTGCGCATGCGCATCATATCACCACAGTCTTTAATTATTTTGTTCCGTGAATCGAAACCAATTGGTATATGAACTATCGGTTCGCAAATCGAACATTGACGCTGGACATGTATTAAAGAGAAAAGACAGAATCAAATAATCGATTACAACCGATTCTATATTGGGTTTAGGAAGCAAGGAGAACCCGTTGATCTGAATACAATCGGTTCGCGAATCGATTATACGTCTGACACGTATTGTAGGGGAGGGGGGGCGTCCAATAACCCGTTTGCAACCGATTTCGTAGTGTTTAAATAGCTCGGAGAAACAACTGAATCAAACGAACGAAATGAATCGGTTCAATTTTCGATTCTTTGAAATTGAGTGATTCAAACAATCGATTCACCAAGAAGAGCCGTTTTGCCCATCACTACTTTCAAGTATTAAACGAGTAAAAGTACTAATTTATTAATAATATTTCCTGTGCGCTTTTCTGTGTACAAGACTTGTTTAAATAATATTCGTTTATTACTAATTGTCAAATTATTAAAACTAAATTTGAGTTTTAAAAACTTGCATTTATTTTATTAACAATAATAGTAATGTTTTTCTTAAAATGTAAACAAAAGATATAAACTTAAGAACAGCTGTTATTATCTTACACATGATTAATTTAGTATTTAGTTATATTTATATCACATTTCCCTTTCTTCAGAGAAGTAGTAGACTACTTTATAAATTAAGTTTTTCTGCGGGTTTTACTTTTCTGGAAGACCGCTTGACAGTATCCCCACGGACAGGATCTTCATAGGAATCGGTCTCTTTTATTGTATCATCTTCATTATTTGGAGGCAATTTTCTTAAAAACCAAGAGTTTCTTCTGTATACTGCTCCATCAATAGTTTCTATGATATAAGATCTGGGTTCTGGGCCCTCTTTTAGAATAACAGCGGGTTGCCAATTCCTAGGTTCTTTCCTGTATAACACCTTTTCGCCAACCTGAAACTCCAAACTCTTCTTTTTTGATCTGTTGCTGTACATCCTTGTTTTGTTTCTTAGAGTTTGTAGTTGTTCACCAACATTTTCAGGAAGTTTCGGTTTAAGTAGATCGTCTGTACAGGGTAAGAGTGATCGAGTACGACGACCCATCAATCGTTGAACTGGAGATCCAAGGCCGTCACGAGGAATATTCCGTTGATGAAGCAGGGCTAGGTACAAGTCTGATTTATCTTCCAAACACTTCTTTAATAGCAGTTTAGCTTCTTGGACATAACGTTCTGCAAGCCCATTTGATCTTGAAAATAAAGGACTGGAAACGCGTTTGTTGAACTGCCATTCTTTTTCAAACTTCTTAAACTCAAAAGAGTTGAATTGAGTTCCTCCATCTGATAATAAAGTGTCAGGAATTCCATGTACGGAGAACCATTTTTTCATTTCGGTGATTACATTGGATGATGTAGTTGATTTCATTTCAACAAAGTCAAAGTATCCTGAGTATGAATCCGCCACTAACAGATAATCTTTGCCAGATATATGACATATATCTGTTCCTAATTCCATCCATGGTCTTGATGGCACATCTTGATGTAAAAGTTCTTCTTGGACATTATCTTTTTGGAACTTGCAACATATTTTGCATTTCAAAACATAATCCCTAATGTCCTTAGTCATGTCAGGCCAGAATACATATTCTCTAGCAACATTCAATGATGCTTGGATCCCTCTATGGCCAAGGTGGATGTGATGCAAAGTAAGAGGTCGAAGACGTGTGGGAATCATCATTCTTTGACCTTTAAATATCATGTCTTCATGGACAGAAAGTTCATCTCTGTAGTTCCAGTACTTGTATAGTTCTTGTGGTAAACTTTTCTTATCGTTTGGCCATCCGTTCATTATGATATGTTTTAGTTTTGATAATTCTTCTTCTTCATTTGTCAATTGCTGAGTTTCTCTAAGTCTTTCATTTGACATTGCAACTACAAGGTCTACATTAAAAGACATTTCATCTTCTTTGGTACTTGGTTTGTTTATGCAGTCACGACTTAATGTGTCTGCAATGTACAATTCTGTTCCTTTTTTGTATACAATTCTGGGATTATATGGCATGATTTCCATTATTATACGTCGTAGTCTAGGAGGAGTGTCATGTAAAGGTTTCTTAAAGATGGATTCAAGAGGTTTATGATCGGTTTCTATGACTAATCCACGAGAACCCCATACATATTCATGAAACCTTTTACATGCCATAGAAATGGCTAAAGCCTCTTTCTCTAACTGACTGTAGTTTTGTTGTGTTTTATTTAAAGACTTAGACGAATAAGCAACGGGCTGATTATCTTGGATTAGCACAGCTCCAAGAGAGTGTGAGCTTGCATCAACAGACAAGGTAATAGGAATATTTGAATCATAGTATCGCAAAACAGGGGGCTTTACCAGTATCTGTTTAAGTTTGTCATACGCTGTCTGTTGCTCAAAATCCCAACACCAAGCAGTGTTCTTTTTCAGCAATTTACGTAGGGGTTCTGTTAACTCTGAGAGGTGAGGGATAAATTTTCCTAAGTATGTTATCATACCGAGAAATCGGTGTAGCTCTGTCACACTTGAAGGTTGTTTAAGATTCGTTATTGCTTCCAACTTAGATGGATCTGGTAGGAGACCATCACCTGTAACTACATGACCTAAAAATTTGATTTCTTTTGCCATGAAAATACATTTGTCTTTGTTGAGTTTAAGACCTGCTGAATTTAGGGCTATAATAGCTTTGGAAGTTCTTTGTTCTAACAATTTGCTGTCTGGGGCATGAATAAGGACATCATCCATGGATACTTCTACCCCTTCCAATCCAGAAAGAATTGAACACATTCGCTCCTGAAATATTTCTGGTGCAGACGCTATGCCAAATGGCATTCTCAAATAAGAATACCTTCCCCAAGGAGTGGAAAATGTCAAATATTTAGATGTACGTTCGGATACCTTAATTTGCCAAAATCCTTTGCGGCAGTCAAGAAGTGTAAAGAATTTTGACCCATTAAGCCTAGCAGCAATTTCTTCTAATGTTTGCAGGGGATGATGGCGACGTTTAATGTTCTTGTTAAGGTCTGTTGGATCCAAACAAATCCTTACCTTGTCTTTTTGACGTACAACAACCATGGGGGACACTACAGGGGTAGGTTCGGTTACAGGTTTAATGATACCTAATTCTACCATGGAGTCAAGTTCATGTTTTACATCATCACGAATTGCATAAGGAACTCGTCTGGCTGGATAAATTTTGAGTGAGGGATTGTCAACTATGTCAATGTCATATTCATAATCTTTTAAACACCCTATTCCGTTAAAAATATTTTCATCATAATTAATTGTTTCTAACTCATTCATTCGTTTGATAAATCCTAACATTTCGCAACAATCACGGCCCAAAATTGCTGGGTAATCATTATCAATTACTAAGAATGTAACATTGTGGTGCTGTTTACTACTAGTTTCTACAACAGTCGAACATTCACCAAGAACAGGTAGTTTATTGTTACTATAAGATATCAGATACTTGATTCTAGAACTTACAATTTGTAAACTACTGTTTGTGGCTATTTGTTTACTAATGACATTACATTGGGCACCTGTATCAAGTTTGAATGTAACAGTTTGACCTTTAGGAAGTAAAAGGACTTCGGTCCAGTCTTTAGTGTTTTGTTGTTTATCTCTATATATAAATGCGAAATTCCGATCAACGCACAGGCTAAACCATAGCACCTAGAAGCATGATATTTTGCATACATATTCCTCTCACAGCGTAGGCAGGCAATAAGAAGCGATTTTACAAAATTCCCAATGGGTTCCGCCCCACAGAAGGTCAAAGTTAGCATGGAGTTCGTATAGGAAGAATAATTTGTTTTGGATGTTTGTTTACATTATCGCAGATGAGAACTATTTGAAATTTCAATAGTTGTCTGCAATTTATTTAATTATCAGCTGTTAGAACAAAAGTTTACTAAGGTTATTTCGGACCATTTAAACATCGTAGTTATGTGTCAGTGAAATCAACCTAATTTATAAAGCATTTAAGTTTTATAAACTTCTAATATATGTGTGATTTTTAGTATTGAAGAAAGTAGAATTGAACTTTATTTATTGCATTTAAATTTTTAAGAACTCACGAAATCTCATGAACTACCAAATGAATTTACTTGAAACTTTGACCACAGGTTCGTCTTGCCTCTTAAGTGCTCACTAATAAACGATTTTGCAAAATTCCTTCAGGGCTCCGCCCCACAGGCTTTCGAAATTTCAATATAATGCTATCCGCATGACCAAAATTAAATACTAATCAAGAAACCTATGGAGTTGAAATCTCTTTGCTAATAGGTGCTCAATGAAAAAAGTATGTTTTGTACATATCCTTTAGGGCTCCACCCAACATAAGTTCACAATTTATATAGCCCACGTGTTGAACTTTTACATGGACGATTTTCTTTCCTAATAGGTACTCACTAAGACTCTGTTTTGCAAATATAGTTTTTGAAGCACTTTAGGGCTCCGCCCCACTGAACTTCAAAATTACAGGGAATCCGGGGTTGAAATTTGACATGGACTTTACTCTTTGCTCATATATAATCACTGCGAAACGGTTTTCCGCAAATATTGTTTTTTAAATACTTTAGGCCTCCGCCCCACAGGTCTTGAAAATTACCCTAGGGCCCATGCTGTTGACATTTGACATGGACGTTCCTCTTCTTCTCATAGGTGCTCAGTAAGAAATAATTTTGCAAATTTTCTGTAGGGCTCCACCCCACAGAACCTAAAAATTGCCATAGATCTTAAGGGGTTTAAATTTAACGAGGGTGTTTTGTTTTGGTAATAGGTGCTCACAAAGAAATGGTTTTGAAAATATAGTTTTTGAAGTTCTTTAGGGCTCCACCCCACATGACTTCAAAATTAATCCGCCCTGGATTACTGGGTTGAAATTTGACATGGAAGTTCCTTTTTGCTTATAGGTGTTCAATAAGAAACGATTTTGCAAATGTCCTTTAGGGCTCCTTTCCACAAATCCTCAAAATTACCATAGATCATATAGGGTTGACATTTTACGTTAACGTTCCGTTTTAATAATAGGTGTTCACTAAGAAACAGCTTTGCAAATATAGTTTTGATGTTCTTTAGGACTCCGCCCAACATGACTTCAAAATGGCTATAGGTCGAAATTTGACATGGCCGTTCCTATTTGCTCATATGTTCTCATTAAGAAAAGGTTTTGCAAAATTCCTTCAGAGCTCCACTCACACTAATTCATTGTTTGAATGTAATTTTTAAGGAAGAAGTTTTCTTTACTCTATTTTATTACCTATAAAATAGATTAAATCACGGGCGAAGCCGTGACGGGCAACAGCTAGTCATTACATATAGAGCTAATAAACAGTACCTGGTCAGAAACAGATTGAAGCGAAGATACTTCCCTATTTTCATTTACATCCTCAACCGTTAGAGTTTTTATGCCCTTCCGCAGTTTGGAGCTGCAAACCTTAGTCAAATGTCCCATTCTCCCACAGTTGGTACATTTCTTCTGAAAGGCAGGACAGGCCTTTGGACCATGATTAGAACCGCAACGACTGCAGTCAAAGGTGTTTTCCAGGCGATTATTTTCAGCTGTTACGTTGGATTTTTGTTTTACAACATTAACAGCGCAGCTTTTCTTGTCGGACATTGTGGACAGTTGGTATTCAACCATTTCTGAAGATCTACAAATGTTAATTGTCTTCTCCAGAGTTAAACCTTCCTCGTGGAAAAGTTTTTGACGAGTTTTATTGTTGTCAATACCACATACTAGTCTGCCTCGAATTAAGTTATCCTTCATTGATTCATAAGAGCACTTGTTTGCTTGGTTCAACACTTTTGTAAGGAAATCGTTGAAAACTTCACCTTTTTCCTGATTTAAAGTGTTGAAGATAAAACGCTCGTATATTACATTACACTTCTTTTCATAATAAGAATGGAACATTGAAATAATTGATTCTAAATCTGTTGAATCATTGCATACATTAAATGATTCGTATAGTTCAATAGCATCCTCTCCAATAACAGACATAAAAGTAGCTATCTGTTTTTCCATTGACTTATTTTTTAGGTTTGTTGCAGTAGCAAACCACCGAAATCGTTTAAGCCAGAGATTCCAGTTCTTTGACATATCACTACCACTAGTCACAACTAGTGGTTTTGGGGGCTTGATGTTTATTGGACAGTCATCTTCAGGCACCATTTCAGGATTTGTTTCTTCTTCATCAATGGTTCTGAATGGAGAGTTTTGTCTTGTCTTCCTAATTCTTTCCTTTTTTTTAGAACTTGGGTTTTTCGGCACCATGTCAAATTATTAAAACTAAATTTGAGTTTTAAAAACTTGCATTTATTTTATTAACAATAATAGTAATGTTTTTCTTAAAATGTAAACAAAAGATATAAACTTAAGAACAGCTGTTATTATCTTACACATGATTAATTTAGTATTTAGTTATATTTATATCACACTAATGATTTGACAAATAACCACTGTAAAGTAACAGTAATTTTCATATTTTTACACTGACTAAAAGAATCTGTCAGTCTGAATGGGACTGAAGACAAATTTCTAAAATATATTGCGTATTATCAGTTAGGGTACGTCAATATTAATCGTGTTCCGTGTGCATTTTTAAGCTATTAGCAGATAACCAACCACTACAAATTGTTGGCAGAAGATGAAAATTGCACCTGTTTAAAATACTTCATACCAAAATGAATATTTAAAGTACATATATTTCCAATTTACCACTACAGGTCACAATTCTATGCCATCGTAAAGGCCATTTGACCATAGCTTTTATTAATCCTCAAGTAAACGAAATTGATAATAAAAAATTATATTTTTTGTTCATGTCATGAAAGAATCTACAATGGAAGGATTAAAAATATTTTCTCATGGTAAATTTAAATGAATAATTAATCATGGGATCCGGTTACTTGTTAATCTTGGGTTATAAATTTGTAATTTACATTATAAATCTGGGGCCTTGCAAATTTAGTGTATATGCTAATAGATACATTAAATATGCAATTTCACTACTTGAAATCCTATTGAGTGTGCACAATTATTGTTTTTTTACTTTGTTTAAGGTATTAATTAATATTATTCAAGTAATTTAGGGACCGAACTTACTAAACGTACAAAACCGGATCCTGATTTGGCCCATTTTAACACAAAAACATATGGGTAGATCTACTTGAAAATTTTTTATTACAGGGGCCATGTCGCACAGTTCTTTAACCATAATTTTCCAGCAATCGGTTTACCAACACAATAGGAGTTTCCCTAATATTTAAAAGATAATTTAATAATGTGAAAAATCTAGTTGAAACCAAGCTACAAGTTGAGCCACAAGCTTCACCAGCAAAACATGTCCTCTGTTACTTGAAGAGTCATTCCTTCCAATGGTAACTTCCTCAAATCCCAAAGAATCTCCGAATGGTTCTAAGAATCGATAAACTTAAGTTGAATTTGTAAGCATTTAAGATTGAAAGAAAATAATTGAATTGTTGACCAAAGGGAACATTTTTTTGTCGTTGTACCTACTTGACATTCCATTGATACAATAGTAACATTTGAAGTTATTAATGTTTGGAAATTCAAAGAAGTTCAAATTCCCTTAGTAATACGAGTAAATTTAATTAGTACTAAAATCATTTTTACTCGAGATAATTCCTCAGAATAATCTATAAATCCTATAAAATGTACATTGTGTACTTAACGTTTAATTTTTAAATTTTATTTTATTTTATTTTTTGCGATTGCCAATAATTAACATGATAAATTATTATACAATTAATTGTTTTATAAAACACTCCCATCACTCCTTGAAAATGAAAATGTGGGTGCGTATTCAGAATAAAACACAGCTATATGTTTGTCCCAAAACTCTCTGTTCTACTATATACAGGGTGAATCTCGTAAGGTGTCCTAAATGGATTACAGACAAACGCTTGGTCCCATTCTCTTCAAACCAAATTATTTCTACAAAATCGACCAGGTTATCGTAAAATTATTTTTAACTATGTATAAATAAAGGGCATTTAAGAAACTAGAGATCACATGGTAAAATCTCAGTATTTTTAAATGTAAACATATGCCATTCTATACATCATTTTAAAGGTCTTGTAAAAATAAACATTTTGGTGAAAACAAAAGTTAAATAACTTCAACCGTGTCAAAATGGAGGCCATTTCTTTGAAAAAAAAATCAATTGTTACGGTACGTCAAAAGGTTAACACGACTAAAAATGTTTGATAACGTCAAAAGGTACTTTGTGTTAAGTTACTATCACCCCCCAAACGATGTTTGTTTATCTTAACAAATAAAAAAATTAAAGAGGGGGGGGGGCGGACTTGCTTACTAGCGTTTACAGGGTAATCAACCCAAGGGGGATATCAAGTGGTTCAACCATTGGTATCTCGTAAACTAGAATAGTTACAGAAAACTTTAAATGGGTGATTTTACGTCCTTTTTAAAGAATATTTAAAAAAAGAATACAGATTTGTAAAAGTTGGCCATAAACAGAATAAAATGTTCTTAATTGATGTTTCAAGAACAGATCACTCATATCATATAAAAATTAACATTTACACATAACTTAACTTATTTCCAATATGGGAGACAAAAAATTAAATTTCTAAAATATTCGACGTAATTGTGAAAAAATGAAACCGTAAGGTTTCCATAATGTTTGTAACATCCACAACATAAGGCCGAAGCCATATGGTGGTTCTCCCTACCCTCACGGGCAGCCCGTACCTAGCGTGAGCCTTACCAGGCTTGTCTTGCGATAGGAGGAATTAGGGAACGAGTGCCCCAAATCACATTAAGGCGGATTAGACCCTCACAAAACCTGGAATTCACCAGGCCTGTGGTACTCAACCGGCAGTGAACCCGAAACACGAGCCGCTGTGAGTATCAGTGGCAGCACTATCCAACTACTTCTCAACTTTCGTTTGTGAGTAACGCCCCTAGATAAGGCTGGAGGCCCCCCCCACAGCCGAAACTGTGTACCGAGCATGCCGACAACCACGGCCCCTTCGAGTCCAACCCAATGTCCGGACTGGCCGAAGCCAGGGGCTTGAACCGGATCCCAAGGTCCCCTTTTTAGGTTTTACTTGGGTCATGGGTAATTACCAAGTGGAATAACTAGGTCTCTGGAAACCCGCACCCCAACACCCGGCTACCGGCTACACTGAAACCGCGCCCGAAAGTCACGGAAGCCCCAGATCCCCGACATCCTGACTCATTTTCTCCCTTTTGGAGGGGAGCTGGAGTGAGACAACCCAGTAAGCTCGCGATTGGCACAACGCCAACCCCGCCAGGGCTCGGTACAGTCGAAGCTGCCCTCCTTCAGTTTATAAAGAGAGCCACGCCCGTTCGCCCAGCTTGGTACTTTGAGCTGGTATTGGGTAGTGGACATCCCAGTTCTAAGGGTGCAGGCCCTGAAGTACAACATGCACCCTTCGGTGCACGTAACCGAAGCCGTTCGGTGCACGTTAACCGTTAGGTTTAGAGGAAAATGGCAAAAAATTACATAGTCTTAAGTTTCCAAAACATCATAAAATATAGGGGATTCCATAAGGAATTTTAAAGTTGGCCACCACATTGGAAAAAGGTGGCCATTTACAGAAAAAGTTCATATGTTTATTGCATTAAGAAAATAGGTGAAGTTCGCCATTTAATATTTTCTATAAATGTCATAGTTGGAGATATGTCAATAGAGGCACAGTTTTGTTCACCCTGTATGTACAGGGGATTTTCCGATACGTGTAACAAACTTTACCAGATGATTCCTAAGATCAAATCATCAACCTTATATCAAATATTAATTATCAATCATTAAACTTCAATTGGATAGCTTCTCGCCAATGAGAGGTAAAAACAATAGTCGCAAGTTAAATATGGTCAAGTTAAGAGAAACCCATCAATATTAATATTTATATTAACAGATCTTCCTCTCAAATTTCTTTCTTTTATACAGAAAATCAAATTATTAAATCAAAATCTCCGTTTTTATAGATAATTATTATACTCTAACTCCAAAGAAGATAAGCAAATCTCAATACACACATATTATATTAACAAGATATTAACCAGTATAATCAAGTGATCAATGATATTTTAATATTTATCAAATGGACTTATCTTTATCAAATTTAAAGTAAAATCTGTTTCGATGTAATATTAATTAATACTTATCAATTTATACAGTTAAGTAAATAAAAAATATTATATTGTTGTAAGAAACAAAAGGAAGGCTAGCGGCTTAACGAAGCATTTTAGGAGATATGCTGAATTTTTTGTTCATTTTGGCTTGCTCAATAAGCTGGAAAAGTTAGTAAAGTTTGAAACTGGACAACCCTGTATATTGATTGCCCTTCAAACCATGGCAAAAATTACCATTTCTGAAATAGCGAGAATATAAGACGAGAATAAACATTTATTTAGAGCTGGTTTCAACATACCTGATATTAACCATAAGATAAATTTTGTTAAGTTACTAAAGGAGAGGAGATGGTTCAATTATGAAGTTCACATTGAAATTAAAAACGCCCTATTCTGCGTTTGAGAGAAATTCGCATTGTGGCAGTCACATATGAAACAGCGGACCGTGGAGTGGTGGGCTGAATCAGCCCGGAAACACACTGTACCGGATGCAGCCTGTAATTTACTGGTCCACTAAATGGTGGTGTGTCTTCTTTGATTTCGTCTTCAACATTAATATATATTTTTTAAATATTTATAACTTTTAATCAATTAATAGTTTGTTTTTATATCATTATTATTATTGTCATTCGCACGCTGTCACGGCCATTAATTGGTAAGACATTACATGAAACCCAACTCCTTTCTTTTCCTTTTTTTCTTTTTTCTTAAGATAATAATAATAAGGTCAAAATTATGAATTTTAAGCAACGCAGCAGACGCACAGGCTTGCGCCTATGCCCCCTGATACCATGGACCATTTTCGTTTTCGTAACCAGTTCAACTTGTGCTATCTTTTATTTAGTCATAATTATTTTTATATTATTTTTTAGTTAAGATTGATTTTGATTTGTAAATTCTCCGAACTATATAGTTTTTGGAATAAATAAAGTCATTCATTCATTCTAATTTAATGGTTTACACTTCAGTATTTGTAAAGTGATTAAGCGATGTTTATGAACAATAAAATCTGTTATGAACCGCAGTTCATAATAATTAATTTACCGGTAAATCTTTAATTTACCCTTATTGTGACAGGGTCATAAATGATCTAAATGTATCAAAAACCTTCAAACTATAAAATTATTTGTTGAACAGGAATAAATATCCTGCTCTGTTGGTTGCAAGTCTGGAGAAACATTGATGATTTTGCCACCCGACATAATGTGCATTCCCACAATACGAGACATCGTGCCCAGCTCAACATCCCAAGAGTGCGCCTGGCCAGATCTCAGAACAGCTATAGTGTGTTGTCCATCTCATTTTTCAACAAACTGCACCGCAGAATTAGGCAGCTGGGCTTAGACAATAAGGTCCTCTCAAACTTCCTCAAGATTAGGGCACACTATAGCCTAAATTAATTTCTTGAGGATGATCTGACAATTTGTTTGCCAGTTATAGCCAACCGGAAGTTTCTAAGTTTTGTGTTTTAAGTTTTTTGTACAGTGTGCAGTGAGTTGTATATGTATGTTTTGTAAATTTGAGTTTTTTATTCCATCAACTAGCAAACAGCCCGTCAAAAATGACGGGTAATTTTCATGGTGATTATTCATGAATTTGATTTTCACGTTTGAAAATGGTCACAGAATTTATTAATACACAGACGACATAGTATTAAAACTAAAATATTTTCATTTCTTTAGCAATGTGAATAGTTATTATCTACATATTAATAGGCAAGCATGTTTCTTTTCCTCCTTTTTTTTATCAGCTTGTGAACAGCGTAAAAGAAACCTGCGCATACCGTTTGAAAGGTAGTGTCTTGTAGATGAGCAGAATGATATTTTAATTCACATCGGCCCCCAAGGCTACGCCCTACAGGCTTCGAAAGTGTCAATGTTAATCTTATGGGAGAAGGACAATTGATTGATCATGAAACAGCTGTTGTAATAACAAATTAAAGCAAATTAGGAACAGTTTGTTTTATATTTTTTATAATTAGCTCTAGATCAACCAAATATTTGGTCGAATATTTCAACCAGTGGGCGATTTCCTCCTTGGTTCTTTTCCTCCTTTTTTCTCAGCTCATGCGCATTGTAGGAGAAATTCGCGCATACCATTAGAAAGGTATACCTGTAGTTGAGCAGAATCCTATTAATTCACGTTGCCCGGACTCCAGGGCTACGCCTTGTACGCCCCACAGGCTTTCAAAGTTTCAATGTTAATCTTTTGGAGGAAGGAGAATTGATTGAATATAATGATCTATCTTCTTACTTCTATAAGGGTTTCGTCTGTTACGTCCCTTTTTCTCTCGACCTACTGAACCGATTTTTAAGATTGAGGTGTCATTTTAAAGCTTAGGATATAGCGCGTGGACGAATCGTAATTAAAAGGTCATATCGTTTCGGGCTTCGCCCCCCTCACCTTTCATTTATTTCTAGAGGGCGCTTTAAAATGTTGACCAACTTTTATTACAAGATCTTTAATGTGAATTGTAATAATTTAACAGCTGATTAACTTCAGATGAATTTTAAAGCCAGATAGTAAGCAAAAATATATCTCTGTCACTTCATAATCAACATTCATGTACTGAAGGTGAGTTTCTCTCATACAGAATCATAATTTAAAAACAATAAATTTATAACATTAAAAAAACGTCTAATGACAGCTGTTGTAAAAACAACTGCTAAAAAACAGTAAGAAGAGATGTTTCGGTTATAAAAGGTTTTTCAACTTCTTGGGTCGAGATCGACTAAACTTTAGGTCTAATTTCGATCAGGAGGCGATCTCTAGTATAGGACTATCATTAATAGTTTATAAGTTTAAATAGTTTATAATACTTACTATCATATGGTTTTACAATATAGTAGGCCTATGAAGCTTTACAAGAAAAGATAATGTTTAAAGGTTTTTTAACCATAGTTCTATTTATTTGTTTTCAGTTGTATTTCCAATTAACTTATTGGTATAATTTTACTGACTCAGAGTCAATTTAATTTGCCAGAATTTGGAATTTGTATCTTATTTGTTAAACACTCAAGATTTACCAATCTGATTAAGTGTGTCTTCAACCTCTGGCATTTTAGCCTCTTACGTTCTTGTATAATTTTATTAGATCCACACATTAGGTTTTGGTATAACCACATCACTGAGCACCATTCTATGGGCTCTTCCACAGTGTTTATGCATCTAATTGAACCTTGCTTTCAAGTTCTCACTTGAATTTTTCACCCAATGGTGTAGAAGTACATTCCTGGGTGTACTAAGTGATACTGCATTGTCCTCTAAGTCAATCGTATAGGTTTTCTTTTACCTTCACTAAAAAACTATTCAAAATATTTATTCTCTGTCTTTTGTTTCCACTTTATTTCCATCTCATTTTCTTATCCTTTATATTTCTTCTTGTATCTTTCAAGACTAATTCATTCCAGTCATAGTTCCATATTTTCACATTTTTGTAATCCATTGTTTATATCAGTGAGAACAATAAATAAACCAACCGTTTTAAACATGTAGAATCATAAGCCTACACGACCTAAAAGGATGAAAAATAAGAATATAAGGACGTTATATGACTTAGTTATGACAAAAATTAATGGATTAAAAGACGGTGGGGAGAATTTTACAATGAAAAGATTCTGTTTATATATTTCAAAACATAAAGCTCATCATAGCTATAATAGTATATTTCACCTCTAGTCCGGAAAGTGACCCATTTCTGGGCGAGATAGTGTTTTACGCGCGAGGCGAAGCCGAGCGTGGAAAACACTATCGAGCCTGGAAATGGGCTTTCCGGACGAGTTGTGAACGATACTTTTCATCACGACGCAATTATTAATAAATGTGGAAGTTTTAAAGGAGGATTATTTTTGTAAATTCTTCGCCATTGGACAAAGTAAACAAAGCTGGAATTCAAAATTTAATTTGTTTTAAACCCAGCTGATTGTTGCTGTACGGAAAAGTTTGTTTACCTTGGACGGAAAGTAATGTTTACAAACATTACTTTCCGTACAGGTCAGTAAAATCAGCTGACGGTGACAGTTTGGGAAATGACTACTTTCCAAGGTCTCAGCTGTACGGCAAGTTGTCACTTTCGTATACGGAGTGATGAAAAAACTATGATTGTTATAAAAACATACAATATAGTTATGTTACAAAACATAATATATAGTTATAAAAACATATGTGTAAACAAATATTAATAAGTAACACGTAAGTTTAAATACATAAATTCAATCATCTATATTTAAGAAACTCTCTTTATAGTATCACAACCAACATTTTATTAAAGCATCAGCTGTTAAATATTTATTTTACTGCTTTAAAAACCACCAGAACATTACGTGTCCTTGATTTAATTTGTATCTGTCCATTAACATAGAATTGAAAAGTTGTCTGTTTTGTTTGTAAAGCAGCAGTGGTGTCAAATTTCAATGTAAGATATGGATCACCTGGAGCAGTAAACAAATCGACAAAATCACGTCTTAGATTGGTCTAAATAAGGTCTAATTTTCAGTTTGCGGCTTTATAAAACATTTTCCGAGGGATACCATATTTTCCCTGTTATCTAGGGGTCATAAGAAATCCATTGACACCAAAACGGCCTCGATCCGTCCAGTAGTTCTCTCTCTAGACCCTTAAATGCACTCTTTTATTATATAAGATCCCACGCCGTGGGTAAAAGATGAAGACATCAGGTATTATCAGGATTCCCTTAAAGTGTTGGCCGGGTCAGTCATGCGTCCTTAGGCATAGTCGCTTTTCGGCTATACGGGAACCCTTTCTCAAAAACTCGTTGTAAAATGATAATTTGTAATCATTATTCATTATTTATACTTAATTAAACATTTTTGAGTTAATCTAAGGGGTGTTGTAAAAACTAGAAAACATTTGCACTGTAATCAACTTCAATTTTACCCGCAATTTTCCCGTTGAATGAAGCATTGTATTTCATTAAAACAAAAAGAGCCAGTTTGAACGGGCGACTATGATATTGTTTAACAATATTTTGCAAGTGACGGACACACACGCGCAGTCACGGAACTCTTCATTAACTTCAGTCCCATTGTTCATTTAGTCCCTCTGTTTTAGACAATCTATGTTGCTTCATATTCCCACTTTATGTTATCACATGCAGAGTTAGTTTATGAATTAATAAATATATATATAGATTTGGATAATAACAATTTACTTTTGGTGATTTAGTAAGTACAAATTTTGTCAGTGATTTATGTTATGAAAATAATAAAATAAGTGTAAGGGCTATCAAAATAATAAAAATATCTAATTTTTTTCTATTTTTATTTCAAGCAGACCTTTAAAGTTATGTTTAAATCCCATATTTTGCATTTAACAGTTAGAAAATTCAAACTAGTGACGGTATTTTTACATATTAAAAAATATGTGTTCATAGTTTCTTGTAGCCAATGTGGACACTACTTGTATTCCAACATTATAGGACCAAGAACTGGTTTGATACAGTTTGAAAATGCAGTATTTTTTGTACCTAAAAATACAAAGATTCCTACATGACATTGTCAGGTGTTCTCATGAAATGGTTTCTAATGTTGAATTTAATGTTGAATCGCCGGAGTTATTATGGATGAAATATACTCACTTGGAGCGATGATTGAGAAATTACATAAGATACACAGCAAATGTACCGATTCAATGAACACAAGTTATCGTCAATATCGCGAAGCGAAGCTTGTTGTGATATTGCATAGCGACATTCGCAGACGCTGGGAATATTGGATAATGTTTTACTTAGAGTAAAAAAGTCAAATAAAGCTTTGTGATCAAACGTAATAATTTTATCATAATGTGAATGAATATGTCTCTTTATATGAAATGATTTTGTTTGAAATATATTTCATTTATATTGTTTCGAAATATTGTTAGCTGGATTATTATTTTTTCAGTTTATCTTTACTATTTCCAGGTTTATGACTAGTATACAGGGTGTATACAAACAACCTGGAAATATTTTGTGCAGATGTTCCAAGACAATAAAATACCATCATATAAACAGTGGTATAAAATTCTTCGTTAAGCCGCTTTTTTACACACTATAATTTTTATTTTCTTAACTGATGGTTGTTTTAAGTTCGTTTTTTGAATGAACCTTGACCACACCAATGTCCATTTTCAGGAAAATTTTTTTTTTCAGATGTGCATTTTTTAAATGGTGGCAATTTAAAATTTTAAGTCCAAATATATCAACACCGGTAAAGTACAAGATACAAATAGTTGACAAATAAAATTGTCTAACTAATGTTATCAAGTTTGTAAGGACTAGACTATTGACAAAGAAGTTTTTTTTGTGTGTATATTTATGCCAATGGCATTTTTAACATTTTGACGGGAAACGGTCCAAACCTTGTTACTATCTAACATCGACCAGTTGTTAGAAAGCATCATTAATTAATAGGTCAATTACAAATGGCAACAGGGTCCGGTATCGAAATTTAAAAAGCTACAAACTTTCCTCAGAATGGAACCAGCAACCTTTGAATTCAAAGGCAAGCACTTTAACCTCTCAGCTACCCAGCCAGTTATTTAGTTTATTGAGTTATTGCGATTTTTCTCATAAATTAACCTAAATTTACATTGATAATAATGGAAAATCAACGTTTCACTGCAGAAAAATCCCAATAACTCCGTTATCTTTCGTGTGATCCTTAAAACTTTGGTATCAGTTAGATAAATGTATTTGTAAATTTTTTGTGTCTCTTGCCGGTTTTAAGATATTTATATAAATTTGAAATTTCCGCCATTTTGAAAATACCCATAGGAAAAATATTTATCATTAAAATAGACATTGATATCATAAAGGTTCATGCCAAATATGAACGTAATACAACAATCCGTTATGGGAATAAAAACTTAATGTGTAATATACACAATGGTGGCTAGCGGCTTAAGAGGCGTCTTCACCCATGTAAAACACAGCAAAGATGCCTTCGTATTCCTCTGTTTCAAACGGTGTTTTTGGATATTTATTGTCAATTTTTTTTATTGTAGATTAAGGTTAGATCTAGGTCCCTCATACCTGATATATCAGTAAACATAAATGGTATAAGTAAAAAAATAATCTTAAAAGTTAGGAAGTAGAGTAAAAGAGAGTAATATTTTCACATTTTCAAAATTTTTATTTATGAGGGACCTAATATAACTATTCAACTAAAGAATTACCAAGTTTAAAGAAAATCGGTTGTAAAGTAGCGTCCGAATCAGGTGAATAAAATTCCATGTTTTGCATAAAAGCAGTATGGTTAACATTGCCAACTGCGCTACTAGCTCAAAGGTGAAGATGACACTTAACGACGCAGTTTAGACACCTGTTTGTATGATGTTTCTTTATTGTCCCAACCAAAAAAACAAATAAAAAAGTTTTCCGGTTTTTTTAAATTTTTATTTTAATACCTTGTATTGTTTTACTATTTCTGACTACAGTATCTTTTCAATGTTTTTTTTTTCAATTTAAAAGAATATTTATATCGACAAAGAGCAAGTTGGTAAAGTAAGAGATCATTATGGTTATGTGTTAATAGCTGGAATGGAGATGACTGCTTCCTGAGAAACCCTGTTTAAAAACGCTCAAAGGTATATATTTTTAATTGAATACATAATCTACGTTGCAACTCAGTTTAATTCAACTTGCATACTATTAATATATTAAACAAATTTACTTGATGTATCGTTCCGTATATGTAATATGTGTAATATGAGGCATATAATGTTTTGTCGTAATTAATTTCCATTGTTATCTACGGACGTTATTGTTGTTTATCTATAAAACACCGATAAACAAGAACTGCTTACCGTTAAACACTATCCAAATTATGTCCTAGTGGAGCTTACTCCATCGACGGGAACACGTCGCAGCTTACTAAACTATGTCATTAGTTAAAATTGTCTAAGCTTTCGCTGTGTCAGTTTGATTTAATGACATCGTTTAGTGTGCTGCGACGTGTACCCGTTGATGGAGTAAGCTCCGAAACGGCCGTGGTACCAGGACATCATTTGGATCGTGTTTGATGGCAAGCAGTAAAACTACAATATTATATCCAGGTTGAAATAATAAAACGTCTTCCAACACTACTCGATATATGAGGCCTGCAGTTTCAAATCGGGTCTTGTCCAAAAAAATTAAGATTTGAGTTATGCATGTCAATGGATTCTGCATCCACAGCCCTATACGTTTCTGAACTTTTTAAGTCGCAAAATAAATCTTGTCCCTTTGTTTTTAGCATTTGAAAACCTAGTTTGTTTTCAAAATGGACCTTGTCCTCTATGAAGTTGCAACAAATCGAATCTTGTCCATTTGTATTGTGTAGCTGCAAAATGAGCCTTGTCCCATTTAGCCAACATGGCTACCCATCTCTGTTAGATCAAAAGTGACTCTTGTCCTATTTTACTTCTTATATTATAATGGAATATTTTATTATGATACAACTCATGTTAAACATATTAATCACGTGTTTTGTATCTTTAGTGACGCACAACATGGTTTTAGACAAGGTAGATCCACAATGTCAGCTGTGAACACACTTATGCTTAAAGTCATGAATGCTTTTGAGAACAGAAAATCCTCATCTTTAATATTATGTGACCTAACGAAAGCATTCGATTGCATCCCTCACACAATTCTATTAGATAAACTAAAGAAATATGGTATAAAAGGTAAAGTGATTGAAGTGTTTGAGTCTTTCTTAGTGAGTAGGCAGCAGATCTTGTCAGTTCAAGGTGCGTGGTCAAATCCGCTTCAGGTAAAGTATGGGGTACCCCAGGGATCTGTGGTGTCTGCACCCCTCTTCCTGGTGGCCGTTAATGATCTCCCACTGCTGGGTCAGATGCTGCTCTTTGCGGATGATACGACCATATTTGCAGATGGTGGTACACCACAAGAGGCCAAGGAAAATGCGGAGAGGACTCTTAGCCAAGCAAAATCATGGTTTAAGTCGAACAGGCTACAGTTAAATGAAAGCAAGACACAGCATCTTGTCTGCTCGCTGAGCAGAGACGAGACACTATCTCTAGACAATGTTGTTCTTCTGGGTATGACTCTTGACACCAGGGTTAACTGGAACAAACACACTGAAGACCTGTGCACTAAACTTTCTCGAGTCACATTTTTACTCAGAAAACTTAGAAATGAAATAACGGAGGAATACCTAAAGATAATATACCATGGCCTATTCCATAGTAGGCTTAGCTATGGTCTGGAACTTTGGGGTCATGCCGCAGGCTCGACAGATGTTCTTCTCATGCAGAAGAAGGCTGTTAGAATCTTGACATTCAGTCATCCACAAGAACACTGCAGACCCATTTTCAAAAGGTTAGGCATTTTGACAATTTTCAACCAGTACATACTCCTCAGCCTGATACATGTACGGCATAACATGGCCAGCCTCACCAAAAGATATGATGTCCATTACCACAACACAAGGAGAAAGGACAACATTGAACTCCCATATTGTAGGCTTAGTAAAACTAAGGATAGCTTCCCGAACATAGCCATAAAGATGTTCAACTCACTCCCCCCGCTAGTGAAAGAGTTGGGTTTGGCACCATTTAAGGAGAGGATGAAAAAATGGTTGCTTGAAAGGCCTTTTTACTCGATCAAGGAATTCTTTGATGAAAGAAAAGATGACAAGGATTTTTAGTAGGCTCTGAGTGCTGCCGCCTCTTGTTTTGTAAATAGTATAAAATGTTTTGTGTATTTTTTAAAGTATTTGTGACGCAGTCAATCCAGAAGTCTGGTCAACGACGCAGGTATAGGTAATTAAGGTAATTAGGCCACACTGGTTTTTCTGTTACACTGTCTTACACAGCGGGGATTGGAATTTTGTTTACTGGGAGATTGAAGTAAACGTGAACACGCTATTAGATTGTTTTTATTGAGTTGACAGGCAATTAAATCAATCAAGAAACAATAATTCAACCTGAAGAGTACCACAAAATATTTTCTGAATACGGAACCATAACCAAACCAGAGAATGGACTGAGGTTTTTCGATTGGAAATCTGAGGTTGAAAAGGTATTTAAAAAACCAGGTGATTGGCATTTTCAGTTTGTTCCAACAAAGAGATTTATAATCACGCGGAGTAAAAAGAACAACATTTTGATTAGAGGAGAAACTTCCTATAACTCTGACTGTGGAAAACCAAAATGTGTAGCAAAAAAAGTGAAACTACCCTCTGCTATTTTCCCTACAAAAATACATATTGGGATTCCACCAAAGCCTCTAAAGTTAAAGGATGTTAATAAACTTCTGGAAAAACATTTTGGGCCTGACTGGAAAAATAGAGAGGACCTAGATTTCTATAAACATGCAATTAACGATGACGTCCCAGAAGCCAACGAAGAAGATGATGAACCTATGGATGACATGGAAACTTTTGTTTAAAACCAATTACTATTAATGTTCAAAGTTTTTTAAATTATAATTATCTTTTTAATCAATGTTTGTGTTTCTTATGCCCCTATTATTCCAATGGGAAAACACATTTTTCTATTTTCAAAATGGGTCTTGTCCTCTTGTTGTTGATGCAAAATGGGTCTTGTCCACTGTTTGGTGTCAAAATGGGTCTTGTCCATAATATATATGTAAATATATTCTAACTGTGTCATATTTCATCTATAAAATATGTAAAAATTTATTTCAGGGTATATTACCTACCAGTATATAATATTACTTATTAAAGTAAACAGTTATTTCATGTTACATCAGTTTTTGGACAATAACACAAAATCACGTAAAGTGGACAAGACCCGTTTTGAAACTGTATGCCTCATATTTACACTTATACTGTAATTGTTTACAAGACGGTAAATATATATAAAAGATCTTATAATGGCGATCGATTTCGACCAGTCACACCGGTCATCATCAGGCCCAATCAGAGACTGAGAGAATCAAGATGGCGTCCTTGCTTAAATACTATTGGTGCAGGAAGTTCCGGGAAACAAGATGGCGTCCATGCTTAAATCTTACTGGCCACCAGATGTTCGGGAATATATTCTGGTAGGTTCCGCCGGAATCGAAGTTCACTTGTTCGTTTATCAACTTGTCCCTGTTTTTACATTTTTCTTTAAATATATATAATTCGTCCCATGCGTTCATTAAGTTTCCTTTCTTACATGTCTTGACTATTTGCAGGTTTTCTTCTATGGTTTTTAGGGAGTGGCCATTTTCTAAAAGGTGTTTTGCTACATTTGATCTTTCCGGTTTGTTGTTCTTCCAGGCTGATATGTGGTTCTTGAATTTCTTTATAATTATATATATTTAAAGAAAAATGTAAAAACAGGGACAAGTTGATAAACGAACAAGTGAACTTCGATTCCGGCGGAACCTACCAGAATATATTCCCGAACATCTGGTAGCCAGTAAGATTTAAGTCAAATCAAATCAAATCAAATCAAATATCCTTTATTGCCATAAAAACATATTTACATGCATAGGCTTGCGTCAGAACAAATAAAAATAAAATTACAAAATTTGTGAGAACCTTAAATTTAAACTAAATTATTCTATTCTCAATAAAATCTTTAACAGAATAAAAAGACTTGTCAATAAGGAAGGCCTTGAGCTTTCTTTTAAAACAATTAAAATCATTTTCACACTGTATAATCTCAGGCAGGGCATTAAACAATGTAATGGCGGTATAAAAGGTATGGCGTTTAAAAAAGAAAGTATGATGGAGAGGAATATTTAGTTTGGTGGTATTTCTAAGGTTGTATTTGGACTGTGGAACAAGAGGCTGGAAAATGCTATGGTTCTGTTGAAAAAATATTATGGTTTGAAAGATGAAAATACTGGGAAATGTAAGAATGTTAAGATTTCGGAAATGAGGCCTACATGACTCCCTTTGACGAACGCCAGCAATGATTCTAACAGCCTTTTTTTGAAGGATGAAAACTTGTTTTGTTTTTGAAGTTTCAGAGCCCCAGATTGAAACAGCATAAGAAAGATAAGGGAAAACCAAGGCGTAGTATGCAGATAGAAGCACAGATGAGTCCGTGAAGGTTGCAAGCCTACGGAGCACAAAAATCCCAGAACAAATCTTCCTTGAAACATTTTGAATATGGGTGGAAAATTTTAAATTTCTGTCAACAAATAGACCCAGAAATTTTACTTCTTGTTCGGAACGGACTTCAACATCATCAATGAAAATGCTGAGGTCATCACAGATCCTTGTTGCGATTGTGAAGTTTAGCAACGTAGTTTTTTCTGCATTGACAAAAAGGCCATTTTCTTGGAACCACTGGACTATTGAGTTTGACTCCAAAAAAGTTCTTATTTCCATGTCTTCTCGACAGAGATCATCGATAACAATTGAGGTGTCATCAGCAAATAAACACAAATGAGCATTACCAAGACAACTCTTCAAGTCATGAACAAACAAAATGAACAACAACGGCCCAAGAATGGAACCCTGTGGCACCCCAGCACTGACATTCTGCACATCGGAAGAGCATCGTTTGAGCGTATTTCCATCGTTGAACGGTATTTCAACAACCTGCCTACGTTTTGATAAGTAAGAAGAAAACCATTGTAGCGCTACACCTCGAACACCAATATTTTCGAGTTTTTCTAGCAATAGACAATGCGAAACCGTGTCGAATGCTTTGCGAAGATCAAAGAAAACACCTGAGGCTGATCTCCCCTTATCTAAAGCATTCACAACCCTATCTAAGAGCATGAAAATCGCATTGACAGTAGAGCCTCCCTTCACAAATCCAAACTGGTTTTCAAACAAAATGCTATGATCTATAAAAGACCAAAGTCTGATTAAAACAGCCTTCTCAAAGATTTTGGAGAAAGTAGATGCAATTGAAATGGGTCTGAAGTTATCCAGAATGTCAGCTCTCCCCTTTTTGTGCAGAGGCTTTACTATGGACAGCTTTAAGTAATTTGGGAAAACTCCACTCTCGAAAGAATGATTGATTAGATGAACAAGTGGCTTGACAAAAAGCTGACTGCAGGTCTTAAGTAGTTTAGATGACATATTGTCACTGCCTGAAGATGTCTTAGGTTTTAAAGACCTGATTAAGTCAGTTACCTCTTCCTCAGAAACGGGTGCAAGGTAAAAAGAAGATGTCCTTGAGCTGAACCGCTGGGATGTAGGAAGACTTTTAGGTGTAGATGGCCCATTATTAGATACACTAACAAAATGGTTGTTGAAAAGGTTTGCAACCAATTTTGGGTCTCCAACATCAGCACCATTATTGTCTTTGATTGCTTGGGGAATATTTGAAGACACTTTCTTACCTCTGCTCTCATTAACAATTTCCCAAACACTTTTTACTTTATTAGAAGAGTTTTGGATAATGTTGAACACTTTAGATGACTTTGCGACTCTAATGCTGGACCTATATTGCCTCTTCAGTGACAAGTAATGTTGTCTCCTTACATCTGAAGAATCAAAATCCTTTGTAAAATAATACCACTGAAGAACCATATCACGAAGTTTTATTTGATCAGCATTTAAAATCACTTTTGTATGGGGAAAACGCTTACGAAGTCTAACTTTTTTCTCTGGAAATGCTTGTTCAAAATAAAAATGCAAGATAGATTCAAAGATATTCATTTTTTCGTCCATGGTGCCTGCCTCAAAAACACTGGACCATGTTTCTTTGTCGAGAAGATACTTGAAGATGCGGACATTGTCATCGGAAAATGATCGCCTAAGAACATTCTGAGGCTGCTTAAAACCACCAGGGTTTGACAGTTTGACAACTGCCACCTGCGCATGATGATCAGATAAGGCCGTAACCAGTACTGAACAACTAATCAAGTCATCAGGAAGGTCAGTATATACGTGATCAATCAAAGACTTTGAGTTCTTAAACTCTCTGGTGTACGATGCGATCTTGTTTCTCAAATCGTAAGAAGCCATCATATATAACAAGCTGTCAACTTTGTTACCAGCAACCGATAAATCAACATTGAAATCACCCAGTACAATTGTTCTTATCTCAGGATTAATAAATCGATCGAGGCAATCTGATAAACACCTATAAAAGACCTCATGTTCCTCTATGGAAGATGAAAACGGCTGCGGTTTATAAGCTGAAACAACTAAAAATGTGTCATTGTGGAAATAAAATCTAGCAGCAGCAAGTTCACACCTACCCTCCAGACAAAATCGAGAAACATCTAACACCTCATATTTTATTGAAGATTTGCTAAAAATACAAACTCCACCCCTATTTATTGTCTTGCGACAGTAAGCTGTGACTCCATGATAGCCATGTAAAGACATTACATCAAATTCATAGTCTCTCAAATGATGTTCAGAAACACAAACAATGTCCGGGTCCTCAGAATCAATGAAAACTTGAAAACTGTCCAGTTTACTCCAAAGGCCCTGCACATTGTGATGAACAACTTTAAGGCCACCTAAGTTGTTACTTGTGACGTTTCCTCTAAAAAAGAACAGCCCTGAACTTTATTGCTAGATTGAGACACAGCAGGTTGAGAAACATCCTCTCCAATTCCTTCAGTGTTAATTGTAACTGCAGAGGACACACTGGGCGTTTCATGAATAGGTTGTATGGTATTATCAAAAACCTCGGTAAATAGTTGCCCTAAAAGGAAGCTTCCTTTCATGCTCAAATGCCTTCCATCCCCAGCCAGATGGTTCTTCTTCACCCAGCAGTTTGCTTCAACAAACACAACATTGAAATTGCCACACATTAACTCTAGCTGGTCGTTAAAATCAAAGAGAGCCCTATAGGATAAATCTGATCGTATCAATATACTATTAACGAAAACCTTAGCATTAGGGAAAAGGGTTTTCGTGGTGTACAAAAGGTCCGCCATGGCATGGAGAGCCTCACGCTTCCCATGACCACCATTGTAGCCCGCTCTTCCCTTGTACCATTTTTTCAGATTGTTAGTTCCTACATGAAAATATATCACTGAAAAACTACTCTTAGTGTACGTCAACAGTTTTGTTTTGATATCCTGAATTTTAGCTCCAGGACATAGTACCACAGTAGCTCCTCTGTTTGAAACTATTTCACTTGCAAATCTAATAATAGAGTCACCAATTAGTAAAACATTCTCACTATACCTAGAAATACTACATACATCATTTACAGTACCCTCAGAGTGTACATCAGTGGCATTTAAAGCAACACTATGATTAGCCTCATTAGACAATAAATCCTCAGTCTGAGGCCTACTGGCATTGGATACATGATTTAGCACAGTCCTAGACTGAGTTTTGGTGTGTTTATGTGAACCTTTACTTTTTAGGTCAATAGTGCAAGTTGTTTTAGTGTCTTGGGGTTTTTGTTTCCATAAGCCTGACACATTTCTTACATAAGATACGGGTTCAACATTGTCAGATTCCTTATGGCTTAAGCTAGCAAACCTATTACTACATTCTAGTGCAGGTGAGAGTTTCACAATCTGTTTTGTTTTCTCGATTTTTGATTTTGCATGTTTAGATTTAACTAGCTTCCACTGATTACCAGAGGATTTCTTAATTGTGATAGGACTAACATTACAAACAACATCCGAATCTTTACTGAACACAACATCAGGTTTTTGTGGCTGATCGGTCACATGTACAGCAACATTAGTGTGAGCGACATTTTGGTGTTGCGGCTTTGATGCAAGAGAAAACCATTCAACAAATGATTCATTGACATTTGGTATGCAATAAAAATTAAGAATGAACTTAGCATGCATCAAAACATTCAAGCCACATTCAAAATTATTTTGCTGCTCAACACAGTCAACATTAATGCAATTTTCCGCAAGAATACCCATATTAATTGCTACATTAAGTGCGGCAACATTATTAAAACCAGATAAAGTGTCAAGGTGAAATGCATGCATCAAACTTTTGTTTATAAACAAAAGAGACCAATGAGAGCCAGAACCTCCATTAGTGACATTAGTGCTGTTGTTTAAACAAACAAAAATAAATTTACTGGTTTGATACAAAGGTAACTGTACATAGTTGTCAATGGTTTCTCGGTCTCCCATTTTAATGAGATGTGAAACAGAGGGGCCAATAAACAAGTAATCACCTGAATTCCCTACGCTACTTTGCATTGTCTCAAAATAATAAATTATTGTATCATCTTCCACCCACTTATCTTTTACCATTTTACCATTTAAGCATGGACGCCATCTTGTTTCCCGGAACTTCCTGCACCAATAGTATTTAAGCAAGGACGCCATCTTGATTCTCTCAGTCTCTGATTGGGCCTGATGATGACCGTTGTGACTGGTCGAAGTCGGTCGCCATTATAAGATCTTTTATATATATTTACCGTCTTGTAAACAATTACAGTATAAGTGTAAATATATCGAGTAGTGTTGGAAGACGTTTTATTATTTCAACCTGAATATCAGTACCAGCACGTATAATGCTAATCAAGAAGTTATTTAATATTATATCTACACACGATTCGCCACACTAGAGATTATAAACAAGAAATATTTCCACAAAAAATATCTTTGAAAAATAAAATTAGTTACAGGACCACATCAATCTGAATTTTGTAGTTTTGAGAGGTTTTTAATTGATATTAACTAAACAGTTCACATTTTACTTGTGTCTGAACCCAGTAAAAGTTTTTGCTGTGATGTTTTATAGATGGTCATATAAGGAAGGCTGGCTGTGGATGGCGGCACAAATAAGATATGGCACTAACAATGTACGTGACTGTCATCCGATAACCTCGGCCAAACCTTCCGCCGCACCGGCCGCAATCTTGTAACGTGAATGCTACATTCGGGTATCACGTGGGTCCATTCACTAGATGGCATTCAACTGGAAAAATGTAAACAATCTTCAGTTTAAACATATGGAGATTTGAATATGATTTGTACATCATGTTATCAATGAAAGATATTCTTTAAAGTTGGTAAAAGTTGGTATTCTTTAAAATCGCAACACAATTGGTAAAAATCCAACAATCAGCATACAACAGTCTTTTCTAAAAATTTATTTATGGGTTTTAAAACATTAAAAAAGCAAAAGAAAATTGTGTACTTACAAATAATTGCAAAGTGTCTGATAAATAATGCATATATATATCAGTTATCAGATTATGTTTTAGTTACTATAAACAGAGGGGTTTGTGTATTACAGATTATTGTCTTTGACTTATGGGGTGTACAGTACACACTATCGTACATGCTCGCCGGCACCTGACGTGACATAGGACCCGACCAGGGACCTGACAAATTGATTTAAAACACTACTGGTCGTGACCATAGATATAAACAAAACATCTGGATAGCCAACTGAGATAGCGAAATGGCACTAAAAACTAGCAGGCATTCCCCACTAGTTTGGATTACCGCCGCCACCACGCCGCGCCGTGCCTTATGGCATCGTGATTATTGGTCCGTCTGGTTTTTTTTACATTCTTTCATTTCAGCTGAAATCATTATTATAGTCCAGGCAACGAAGACAAAAAATGACCCAATAGGAGAAAAAATTCATGTAGAAGCCAAATTTGGTACAGTTGTAGGGGAAGGTGTCTTAAACAACATACTAAAAGTACTGACCCATAGGGGTGGAGCTAAAGGGGTGGGGGGGCTCTAAAGGTCCCCTTTTTTTGTTTTTTGTAAATAACTCAAAAACTATGGCCTCTAGCAAAAGTTTCGTTCTTAGTGAAATTAAAGTTCGTAAAATTATCTACAAAAAAGGTCCTTTGCACCTTTTTGCTAGGATTAATAATAAAGGAGATATATGATAGTGAAAATTTGGAATAAGATTATACTATCAAAACTTTGAAATGCAATAACTTCCGACATGTTTGACCTTTTGAGGTCTGGTTTTTGGCTATGTACTCTCCTTACTAAGACCTTTAAAATTATGTATAGCATGGCTATGGACTAAGAAACTTTTTTTTAAACTTCCTCTTTGGGACGTTCATGTAGAGGATGGTTCAAGGGTAATATGATAGGCTTATGACAAGCTATCCACTTTTTCAAAGGTAATTGTAATAGCAAACGTAACCGCACCTCGAAAGGTCAAGTATTTCGAAAATTATTACATTTTTAAGCGTTTAGGGTAAAATATTCAAAGTTTGACAGGCTGCCGTTTTCGACTCAGGCAACCTTTCGAGATGGGGTTTGCGGCATTAAATTCTACTACTTATTAGCTTTAATTTGATGTACATAAACCCATTGATCGACGAAAGATTTATTTTTGACTCCACGTGGGCCATCCCATCATTTTAGCTCCATCCCTATGGGTCAGTACTTTTAGTATGTTGTTTAAGAAACCTTCCCCTACAACTGTACCAAATTTGGCTTCTACATGAATTTTTTCCCCTATTTTTTCTTCGTTGCCTGGACTATTAATGGATCCACTGCATTCTAATTTGTTAACCCTCTTTTACTTAACGAATTAACGCCAACTAGTGGTGGGGGTAACGGCTCCTTTTCGCAGCACGGTGTTAGCGATCCAGTTGTTTTGTTTATACCTCTATGGTCGTGACACACCATCCGATCGAGCATCTAATCTGACGTATCTGCGAGCTGCTGGGTTGGAGCACACAGACTGTCCAACATGTTGGACGATCAGTCCGATAGTGTGTGGACCCCTATAGACTAATAAATAAATCTATTTACCCGTATGTTTTCGTATCGTAACCATCAAACTTATTAACTTTTAGCTATTAAAAAATACCAGGAGGGGCGAGCTTAAGCTTACGCTGTAAATGATTATTTTCGTTCTCACACAAAGCTCATTCGTTTCGCTCACTCGCCCTCTTCCTTTTTAAGAAAAGTTCGTTCGCTTCCCTCACTCGACAGGCTGGAGGGTGCTGCACTTTGGTATAATTTTCCTAAACTGAAGGTTAAAGATGAAACACATTGGTTTATATCTACAGTTATCAGCTGACTTTTGTTCAATTTAAATATCTCCATAAGGATAACATGGAAACTTTGAAGTTCTCTAGGACGAAAACAGTATTTTCCCCACACATTGGACCAGCTCCAATCGATTTTCTGTGGTCAAAATTCCCATATCCAACAAAAAAATCTAAAATCCTTGCTTTCATGATGGAATGTTAGCCTCCGGATTACCAATGAATACAATTAATGGTGTAAATACCTGATTAATGGTAATCTAGCCTCTAGCAAGTAGCCATTAGCCATTAATTATTTTTTTTTTGTACTATGTGATGTATTGGGTTCTTCCCGTTGAAATAAATAAATAAATAAATAAATCCTTATGTTGCGACAGCAACTAGTTTCGACTCACGTCGGAGTCATCATCGGGCTTTATTTATTTATTTATTTATTTATTTATTTAACGGCAACCGCCATTTTACAAAAATTGTACATGATGGTATATACATGCGACAGATGAAAAACATTTAGTTGACAAAAACTACATGCTGAAAAAGTTTCCAAGAATGTAGCAGTTATGTTGAGTGCACTATAGTTGCACTATAGTTGCTTGAACAAAGATGTGAATTCTCTTCATATGAAGGTCGTCAAAATGGTAAAAAGTTTAATAAATAAATACGGACACATATCACACGGAACACACGACACGAAGGACACGAACATAGACATACGAAAACAGTTAACAACGACGCAATCCCGGCGGCGGTAGAGTCTGGACTGTCTCAGACTGTCTAGACTGTACAGACTGTACAGTCCAGACTCTACCGCCGCCGGGATTGCATCGTTGTTAACTGTTTTCGTATGTCTATGTTCGTGTCCTTCGTGTCGTGTGTTCCGTGTGATATGTGTCCGTATTTATTTATTAAACTTTTTACCATTTTGACGACCTTCATATGAAGAGAATTCGCATCTTTGTTCAAGCCCGATG
Organism: Neoaliturus tenellus; assembly: GCA_030545055.2. Classification (NCBI taxonomy): domain Eukaryota; kingdom Metazoa; phylum Arthropoda; class Insecta; order Hemiptera; family Cicadellidae; genus Neoaliturus; species Neoaliturus tenellus. Next base: position 97,406,380 of record CM061531.1, read on the forward strand.
ATGACTCCGACGTGAGTCGAAACTAGTTGCTGTCGCAACATAAAAATCCTTGGACAGAAAAAAGTTTTTTCCGCACAAACATTGCTTGTTTTAGAGTATAATAATAAGATAAACAAAATATCAACTTTTGATTGCAAAATACTATCTACCAAAATTATATTTATTTTGTATAAACTAATAAGTTCTTAAAATGCTCACATAGGATTTAACAGTATAGTTAAAAGTCAGTTAACGACATTGACTGATATACAAAAGGGAGTAAAAAATGTGAAGATACAGAAGATTAACTATATGCATTGGTGAATAAGGGTAGAAAATAATTCAAAGTTGTTCAATGCGATATAAACTCAATGCGTCATTAGTCCACATTCATCATTTACAGTAGTGAACAGAACTTTCGGTAGGATGTCCACACGTTTAATTCACACTGTTTACTTAAGTTTACTAACGTATGAACTGTGATTGAATGGAATTAGTTTCTCGTTTAAACACGGGTTCATCGGGCGGCAATTATTCAGAGGAAGACTGCGGGCTGATGGGGTAGCTCATCTCTCCACACGGCGCTCGCTTGTTTGTTGAGCTGCTTTACGACCCCAGAGGGAAGGTGATGCTATCCCAGTCCAGCAAACGCAGACAGCCTGGTGGCAATTGAAATCCCACTTTATTGTATCAGAAACAAGTTTAAATAATAATTTGAATTCAAACAATCATTAAAGCTGATTATAAAATTGAAAATAAAAAATATATAAAAATAATTCAAAATTGTTGACACACACTTTAGTTACCGTATCAATTAGGGTACTTAAATATAACTATGGTAGTTTTATTTTCATATTTCTTTATTCGGAAATCTTAGTACGATTAATATAACTCGACTTGTATATAGTTTATTTTTATAATTTTTACTTTTTAATTATTAAGTTGAAAGATTCTATGAGTAGTGTGTTTTGGTCACTTTTAAAACCGGCCACGTGCCCACCGGGCCACGTGCCGCGGCAGCTGGCGCCAGCTGCCATGTCACATAGCTTCCGGTGGGGGTTAGAGGGTATATATGAGATGCTGTAGTTATATTTTATGCCATATAGGTTGGGGTGGAGATGGCGATAGTGTTGGCGTTAGGGTGAAGTGAATTTGTGCATAAAATTAAAATTAAAAGTTAGTTCAAAATTGAAATTCGTCGGTGTTAACGAAACTCTAACAGTTGAAGAAAAATTAAGAGTTAGTTCAAAATTGAAATTCAAACTTATAACTGAGATGCGGAAAATATGTCAAGGTCATCCAGAGTAAGTTTTAAAAAATTCTATCCAACTATCACCAGAAATAGTTTTAAGTTGAAGTAGTTGGTGATAGCGGGATAATTGATTCGTGCCATGGGAGAGGTGTTTATCGTTTGAAAGTTGGCGATCGAATGAGAAGCGCCGCCTAGGGAGAGGGCTTATAAAATGGCAACCTTCCCCCCACCACCCCTTCCCCCCACTCCTTTAGACCAATAACCGGTCGCCGACTCTATGTGGTGAAACTGAACCAGACATGGCGGCCGCCATGGATAATTCTAACCTCAAATCTTAGCTCAGCTGAAGAGAATAGAGGAGCATGAAGTAGGAATTGTGGTGACAGCGCTTATATGAGGAATAGTAGGGGTAAAATAAAAAAACTTGTTGAACACAGTCGATAGGTGTAACAAGTTGAAAGTTGTTGAATTGTAACATAGAATGCAAAATGTTGTAAATAACACTATCATCAACATTAACCTGCGAAGTTTTTGAAGAGTATAATGGGTTAAAACTGTACTTCTTCCTAACTCTATTTAAATTAGTTCTACACTTTGAAATTGAAGGTTTAGAAGTACTTCGTAATATGTGTTGTGTTCGCAAAAGCTTTAATTTTAAACATTGTGCAGTCATCATAACCGATGTGTTAAGTTCAGAGGTTAAAAGAAGACTGAGATATAAAATGAAGTGTAAAAGAAATTGAAACAGAAAGCCAGAGTAGTAATTTTATAGGTTAGAATTTACAAAGGCTATTCCATGGATAATTCTAACCTCAAACCTAGTAAGTGAAGTAGTCATAACATAAAACTAACGAGAGATGATGACCGAGCGGATGCGAGGCAATGAATGTTTGTAGCGCGATAAACTACCCACATAACTCCAGCCAGATGGCGGCAGATGGCAAGCAAATGACTGGTTGACCGACTTTCACCTGAGTAGTAAGAGAAGTAGGGTTCTGTGTCTATCCCTACTCCTGAGGTCAATGACCGACCGGAAAGGTCAATGACCCCCCCCTCCCCCCCCTCCCCCCCCTCCCCCCCCTCCCCCCCTCCCCCCCTCCCTCCCCTCCCCCCCCGAAAAAATGGAGCCCCCCCCCCCCCCTTCCCCCACTCCTTCCCCTACTCCTCTGGGTCAATGGCCGGTCACCACCTTTCCCTACTCCTTCTAGGCCAATGACCGGTCACCACCGGTTGCTGACTCTATGTGGTGAAACCAGACCAAACATGGCAGCTGCCATGGTTAATTCTAACCTCAACCTGCTGCGCATACAACGAGTTCTCCGGACCGGAATCAGTCCATGCTATGCGCATGCGCCTAGTCCTGTATTACTCACTTTAGCGCTACTGCACATGGATAATTCTAACCTCAAACCTTGGTTTTGTGTTGTTGCGCATGCGCCGCTCCCCACTCCTTTGCCTTCCTTTTACACTGCTGCGAACTGGACTGGATTGAACACTGTACTGGAGTGAAACAACTTCCCCCACTACTCGAGAATCCGAGGAGCAATACGAGCCTGATCTTAGCGTTAGTCGTCAACAAACTTTCATAGCGAAAGGTTGTTGGCGACTCAGCAAGAGGTTTCAAATATATAGTAGGCCTATATATATTTGAACTTCTTCTACTACGTTGCGTTTTTTAATGCAATGTAGTATGTGTGTGTGTGTGTGTGTGTGTTTAGTTTTAAGTTGTATTTAATTTAAGAATAATTTGCGCATTGCGATGTTAGTTATAAGTTGGGTTTAGCATTAAGGTGTATTAATTTTAAGAGGTGTTTAGCATTAAGGTGTATTAATTTTAAGAATAATGATGTATTTGGTTGTGTTGAATTATTTGGTTTTTAATAATGATGTGTTGTTAGTTTTAAGTGTTGATATTAATAATTTATGTTGTTGTTTTGCCTTTCAGCTAGATGTTAGGGGGTAGATTAACTGTAAATTCAGAAGTTCAGTTGAACTTCACTTAGAAGGGGTGGGACATCCGCAAATTGCGGACTAGGTTTTTTGCATTTTGTTTAGGAATATGATGGGTGGGATTAGTTTGGGTGGGTGTTAGAGTTGCGTTTCTGCATTAGCTGTTCCAGTTTCCCTGAAATTAATGGTTACGCTTTGATGCGGACGGGACGTTACGCTTTGATGCGGACGGACCAGGGCCTCCCTGCTGTTCCAGTTTCCCTGAAATTAATGGTTACGCTTTGATGCGGACGGGACGTTACGCTTTGATGCGGACGGCCCAGGACCTCCCTTGCAGAACGCAACTAGTGGGTTGGGAGTGGGAACCGCTAGGCAAACAGGGTGGTGGGAACAGTATTACTGTTCCCATCACCTTGGATCATTATAAATCTTGAATGACCTTGACCCACTTTCGGAAGGGTCAATGACCCCCCCCCCCGAAAAAATGGAGTCGATTCCCCCCCCCCTCCCCCCCGAAAAAATGGAGTCGATTCCCCCCCCCTCCCCCCCCCCGAAAAAATGGAGTCGATTCCCCCCCCTCCCCCCACTCCTACCCCCACTCCTTCCCCCACTACGGGTGAACGACCGGTCATGACCTGAAAAATTAAAATGGCTATAACTTGATAATGGATTGACGGATTTGGACAAGCGATACATCATTGAAAAGGTCTATGTAAGACAAACATTTTGGTAAAAGAAGAATTTGGTTATCTTATTTTAGTCAAAAGTTATGCGAATTATTTTAAATAAATACCTTCTCTTTCCCCTTTTCCCCCACCTCCCAGGTCAATAATCAGTCTCGGCCAGCTGCTACCCCTCTCATTTGCATATTGTTATAAAAGACGCACCGACTGCGGCTAACATTTCATTCTGATTACAGACGTTACGCTGCGAACTTGGAGCCACAACCATGTTATCTCTGCCAACTACAACTTCTACTTTAACTTCTACTTCGACTTCTATTTCTACTACGGCTGTTCCTGCACCTAAGAAAACTCTTCGCCTCAAAAACCTTCCTGATTGCTACAAGAATCGACTTGCATCTCAACCTTCAACTTCTGGAGCTATTCTTCCGCCAACCAACACTTCTAGACTTCGTAGTATTTTTTCACCGCCTTCGCCTTCAAAGGACTCCGCACCACCATCAACTACTATGCCGCCACCGCAGAAGCCAGTTCACCACCATCCTAATACCCCTTCCGTTGAAACCATTGTTCATCGTCTTAGCACACCTATTATCCCACTATCACCATTGCCTCCTACCCCACCACTTAGTACACCTGAAGATCATACCTATCACAAAACTGATTCCTCTCAACCTGCTACTAAATCATCTCCTAAATCAGCTCCTAAACCAGCTTCTAAACCTACTCCTAAACTTACTCCTAAACCTACTCCTAAACCCGCTCCTTCAGAGCAATTTCAATTATTACAAGAAGAGCGTCGTAGGGCATTTAGCCGTCCCACTACTTGCCCTGAAATGCTTACTAGGGGAATTAAGAAAGGATCACCTTGTGGGAGGAAATGTGTAAAAAACGAAAGTTTTTGCCGTGTACATGTCGTAAAACACATTTCTGAACCACAAGTGACAGAAACCCCCACTGTTGAATACCAATCCAAAATTATTGGTGTGAAAGGAAATAGGCTTAAGAGAGGTTGTGTCTATTTTTTTGAAAGTGTTATTGACAACAAACACATTTTGGCAACTTGTAACGGCGTAAGATATAATATTAAAGTGATTGAATCCTTGCGCAAAGAGAAATCAGTTTATGAGTTAGACTCTAAAGACTATCTCCTCAGACACAAACTGGATGGTATTACAAGGTGGGGGCGTAGCAAGTAAATTCACATAGCTTTTTCCAAATTATTGCTTAAAAAAATACTGGGGGAGAAACACAACGCGTTATAGCGTTGTGTTTCTCCCCCATTATTTTTTAACACTCTAAGTCTCGTGACCTACTAACCTACTTCCATCCAAGTAGTAAGAAAAGTACTTCCCCCACTCCTTTGGGTCGATGACTGGTCATGGTCAGCACCTATCCCTCATTTGCATACTATTATAAAAGCGGAGCGAGCGTTGGTCACCCCTTCATTTTTCTTCTACACGCCGCTCTTGTCGTTTCGTCTCTGCTGTTTACAATATTTCTTGCTTCAAAATGCCTCCTCATCTGAATGAAAATTTTAATTTTTCTGAAATTTCTGATGTTTTTGAACAATCTGAAGACACTTTAAGTAACGACAGTGAAAGTGAAGATGATGAGGACGATGATGATTATACTGTTGAACTTAGTGAAGAACGTAAAGTCATAGCAATTGATCCACAATTTCCATTTGATACAATAGAAAAGTTTATGGCTGAAGCTAATAAATGGTTGGACTCAGGATGTTATGTACGAATTGACTCTTTTATATTGTATGGTGATAGTCATTCTTTCCTTGTCACACCAAATGACAGAGACCGCATGTTGCAGTGGGCACAATCTATGATGGAGTGCTACGAACAAGGTGTGGACACTGGCGGCTATTTTCTTGCACAACTAGTGTAATAACAAATTACCCTCCCCCCACGTAGTGAAGAAGGAAAAGAAATATTAGGAATCTAATTATAATACTTCCTTCCACATATAAAGAAGAAGGGGAAAGGAGTGGGGATTATAAAGTGGTGGGGGAATGTGTATAAATGCAGGTTGTTTGAAGAGACTTTTATTATTATTGTGGCTTTAGCAGAAACAACATGGAGTTTAAATCTTCAGCAAAAATAAGGAATAATATAATAAAGAAAGAAATTCGCAAGAAAGAAAAGATTGAACTTATAAAATTACAACTTATAATACCTTCCATTGAAATTGGATGTAGCAAACTAAAGACTTTGGTGAAAACTAACGAATATTTGTTACAATTGCTAAAAACAATCGAAGAGTTGAAGAGAAAGAATGGACATTCTACATAGTAAAATTTGAACATTTTAATATAAATAAGTAAACTGAAAAAAGTAGATGTAGAATAGAGAGCGAGGAATAGATCACTTTGTGGTAATGGACTAACATGCCACTTAGTGCTCTATTCCTCGTTCTCGCGTTAAATTGGATTACCTTGACCTATTTGTTTGACTGTTAGAATTTGGTTAACACTGTTGAATTTCAGTTTTGAATTAATGTTTATTTTTATTCAACTGTTAGAGTTTTTTAACACTGTCGAATTTTAGTTTTGAACTAACTTTTAATTTATGCGAATTTTCAGTTCAACTCTAGTTAATTTATGCGCAAATTTAGTTTAACCAAGTGCCTGTGCTCTAGCCATTTCCTCTCCAACATTTGTTCTTTTAACATCTGTCCCATAACATCTGTCCTAACAGATGTTAAAAGAAAGTTTGTTAAAGTTTGAATATAAAGAAGTATATACTAAAACTCCAATGGGAATAAAGAACACGAATGAACAATTAGTTTGTAGAAGGTTAATATTTTGTTGAAAATGTTTGATTTTCTAGGATAGTGAAGAGGATGAAATAGTGGTGGGGGAACCATTATAATAGGAGGAACGTGAGAGCCCACTTCATTTCTTGGTGAAATTTCGAAGAGTAAACATCTCAACATGTATCGTTGCGATAAATGTTCGGAATCGTTTCACGATGAAATTCTATTAGACTGTCATAAAGAACTAATTCACAACAACCCAGAAGAAAAACAAGAACAACAAGAACAACAAGAAGAACAAGAAGAACAAGAAGAACAAGAAGAACAAGATGAAATAACTGGAACATCTTCAACTACTTTACCGAATCTACAAGTATTTGCATTACCCGGTAAAGTAGTAATGCATCATAAGATTCAAAATGAAAACTTGAAGCTAGAAGAATTTATTAGAGAAGCAAAACCAATTGTAAGTAAAACTTTAAAAGAAGAATTGAAAAGATTGAACTTTCTTAAATTTGGTTTACTACTAGAAGCTATGTTTATAAATGTACAAGAAGAATTATCACCAAGAGGATTCATAACAAAAAACCGAACCATTATGGAAAGTTCAAACATTGATTCAATAGTAGAAAACTGTATAGAAGAAATATTAACAAAAATTCAGGAACACGAAGGAAGAGGATCCGGATGGAGTCTTACAAGTATTGAAGTATTAGATATAAGAGTTCATAAACATGGATATGGACTAATGGGATCTAGTTACATTCCTTTGCCCAAAAGAATTAAGGATACAAGATCATGTATTAATGTGAAAAATCAAGATAATGAATGTTTTAGATATGCGATGACATCTAAGTTTGTACCAAATCATTTCGATAAACCTAACCAACACTATGAAAATCAAAGACATAGGTACAATTTTCAAGGAATTACTTACCCTGTATCACTGAAAGATATATCAAAATTTGAGAAGAAAAATCCTGGTACATCTATCAATGTTTTTGCATTAGATAGTTCAAACAAAGTGTATCCTTTACGTGTTGTAAAAGAAGAGCTACCAGATCATACGGATTTACTACTACTAACGCGAGGAGATGTGTCTCACTATGTGTACATTAAGAAATTCGACTCTCTTGTTAACAAGCAGCTTTCTAAAGCTCGACACAGAAAGATAATTTGCAAGAGATGTTTTAATTTTCAACGAGAAGGAAGACAAGGAAGAGAATGGTTACAAGAGCACAAAAGGCTATGTAACAATAATTATGAAGCAAAGATTAATTTACCTTCGGAAAACAGAGCATTTGTTACATTTCAAAAGGTTCATCATCAATACCGTATCCCTATAGTTGTATATGCGGACTTTGAATCAACACTAATTCCTATAGAAGATGAAAATTGTGAAGCTAGAAAAAGTGTCAAATATCAAATGCACAAACCAAATAGTTTTTGTTTAATGGTTAAATCAACATTATCAGAAGAACATTTAAACAGATATGGATTAACTTCAGAACCTCTAGTATATCGTGGTGAAAATGTAGAAAAAATATTTCTTGATCACTTATATTCAATAGCTGGAAATGCACAAAGATTATATACAAATATTGTACCAATGAAACCGATGGAGGAAGAAGAAGAAATTCAACATGAAAATGCAACTCGATGTTTCTTATGCAAAAATGATTTTACTATTGAGAATTATAAAGTTAAAGATCACGATCACCTCACAGGTTATTACAGGGGTGCTGCTTGTAATAAATGCAACTTGAGCTATCGTTTACCACTATTTATTCCTGTGGTTCTGCATAACCTCAGTGGGTACGATGCTCATTTTATAATACCTGAACTAGGAAGAGACGACGGTAAAATCGATGTGTTAGCTGAAACTTCAGAGAAGTTCATAAGTTTTTCCAAAGAAGTTGGAAACATGAAACTAAGATTCTTGGACTCCTACAGATTTATGCCGTCGAGTTTATCCAAACTTTCAGAAAATTTAAGGAAACAAGATTTCATCGAAACAAAGAAGATTGTAAATAACGACAAACTGGATTTGGTACTTCGGAAAGGTGTGTTTCCATATGATTACATAGACAGTTTAGAAAGATTTAATGAAACATCACTTCCGGCTAAAGAAGAATTCAAAAGTAAACTTTATGACATGGACATATCTCAAGAGGACTATGATCATGCATGTAAAGTATGGAACGATTTAGGATTTAGAACATTGGGAGAATATTCAGATTTTTATGTTAAATTGGATGTAACTTTACTATGTGATATAATGGAAGAATTTAGAAATACATGTTTTGCGGCATATGGATTGGACCCTCTTCATTGTACACTTCACCTGGATTAGCATGGCAAGCTATGTTGAAAGAAACAAATTGTAAAATACAACTTCTTACTGATATAGATATGGTTATGATGTTAGAGTCAGGAGTTCGAGGGGGATTGACGCAAAGCGTTACACGACATTTCAAGGCGAACAACAAGTATCTGCCCGATTATGATGCATCAAAACCAACAACATTCCTAGGTTATTTCGATGCAAATAACTTATACGGATGGGCAATGTCGAATCCCCTTCCATATGATAATTTTAAATGGATAGATCCAGAATCGATTGGAAACATAATGGATATACCGAAGCATGGTGAAACTTGTTACATTTTTGATGTTAATTTTGAATATCCTGAACATCTTCATGATCAACATTATGATTTACCACTTCTTCCGAAGACTGAAATTTCCCCTACTGGAAGATGGCCAAAATTAATGATGACTTTAACCGACAAGTCTCGATATGTTGGACATTACTGGATGATACAACAAGCTTTAGACTTAGGATTGAGAATTACAAAAATTAATCGAGTACTACAATTTTCTCAATCTTGTTGGTTAAAACCTTACATCGACAACAACACAAGAAGAAGAGCCACCGCTACATCAAGTTTTCAAAAAGATTTTTTCAAATTAATGAATAACGCAATATTTGGCAAGACTTTGGAAAACAAAAGGAAACATAAGGATATCAAATTGGTAACTGATCCAGTAAAATTACAGAAATTGGTGCAACAACCAAACTTTGGTTCATCTATAATTATTAATGAAAATCTAGTTGTTATTTCCATGAACAAGAAGTCAGTTACAATGGATCGTCCTTTGTATCTTGGAATGTCAATCTTGGATATTTCAAAAACACATATGTACGAGTTTCATTATAAGAAGATGGTTAACTATTATGGAAGAGAGAACATTGGTATTGCATATATGGACACGGATGCACTAATTTACTGGATTAAAACAAATGACATGTATGAAGATCTACGCACCTTTATATATAAAGATGATTTCGACTTTTCCGATTATCCTAAGGATCATCCAAATTACGACTATGACAGAAATAAGAAAGTATTGGGAAAATTTAAAGATGAAACAAATGGTGTGCCGATGATGGAAATTGTAGCATTAATGTCCAAACTGTATTCATTTCAACTGTACATAAACGAGAGGAACGAACATCAAGTCACGAAGAAGGCCAAAGGAATAAAAACTTCTTTCCTGAAGAAGAACGTACAGTTTGAACATTATAAAAGATGTTTGTTTGAAAATGTTGAAACAACTGCAACGTTCAACACTATTAGAAGTTGTAATCATCAACTATTTAGTGTCAAACAAACAAAGTGGGCATTAAGCTACAAAGATGACAAGCGCCATATTTTAGAAGATAAAATTAATACTTTACCATTCGGCCACTACTCTCTAAACCCTATTGACCAGTAAACCTATTCTTCGCCCTCTACCTTCTTCCTTTTTCCTTTCCGTAAAGAAGAGGGGACATGGCAAGCCCAATGCCATGTTCCCTCTTTTTTACACTAATATGAAATGGCCTTGACCTATATTCAAGCTATATAAATGAGAATAAACTATTCTATGGATCAGTATTTTTACATGCGGTGTACAAGCAACATCTGAAGATGGAAAGTGTGAAGGACAAGATTGTAAATGAACTACATAAACCAGCAAGAAGAAGATTTCCAAGAAGAAGTACAATCATTAAAGGGATGAATGATCTTTATCAAGCTGATCTCATTGAAATGATACCGCACAGTAAATTAAACAAAGGATTTAAATATATTTTAACAATTATAGACTGTTTTACTAAAATAGCTGACGCTTTACCATTGAAGGATAAGACTGGTAAAAGTGTTACAAAAGCTATGGAAACCACAATACAAAGAAATAAATTTAAAATTAAACATCTACAGACCGATGATGGAAAAGAATATTTTAATAAAGACTTTAGAGCTTTGATGAAGAAATATCAAATAAATCATTATTCTACAAATTCTGAAGTTAAAGCTTCAATAATTGAAAGATTCAATAGAACATTGAAAGGTGCGATGTATAAACAATTTTCAAAACGAGGATCATATGTGTGGTATGACATATTACCACAACTTATAAAACAGTATAACAACAAATATCATCGTACCATTGGAATGAAACCTATCCAGGTAAACAGTGCTAATGCGAAAATTGTATTACAACGCATTAAAAATAATACAACACCGAAATTAGAAAAATTGCAACCAAAGAAGTTCAAGGTCAACGATAAAGTTCGTATAAGCAAATACAAAGGTGTATTTAGTAAAAGATATCTACCAAATTGGACTAATGAAGTATTTACAATTTATAAAGTGCAACCAACTATACCTGAAACCTATTTATTAAAGGATAACAAGGGTGAATTACTTCAAGGTGGATTCTACGGACATGAATTGTTGAAATCAACAGTTGGTGATGTATATCTTGTCGAGAAGATTTTACAAAGAAAAAAGGATATGGTTAAAGTCCGGTGGTTAGGGTTTGATAAAAGTGAAGACTCTTGGATTCCTTCAAAAGACTTAGTATAGTTGTTTAATAGCTCATTGTGTGTTTAACCTTTATACAAGATGGAGATTGTACAACAAAAAGATCGATTTAATATCAATAACATTGATGAATTGACAGTTGACAATGATAAGTTAAATTATGGAAAACATGGTGAATTACTACCAAATACGATAAGGTGTCTAATAACTGGTCCTTCAAATTGTGGAAAAACTAATGTTGTTTTTAACCTTATAACTAATCCTAAAGGATTGCGTTTTAACAATATATACATTTTTTCAAAATCATTGCAACAACCAAAATATCAATTATTGGATAAAGTACTTGCAAGTGTACCTGAAGTAAATTTTTACAAGTTTAATGCCAGTGAAACAATTATGCAACCAAATGAAGCAAAACCATTTTCTATTTTTATATTTGACGATGTTTCTTGTGAAAATCATGACACAATAAGGAATTATTTTGCTATGGGAAGACATCATAATATTGATAGCATTTACATTGGTCAAACATACAGTAAAATTCCAAAACAACTTATAAGAGACAATGCAAATATGTTGATCATCTTCAAGCAAGATGAAACAAATTTAAAGCATATATATAATGATCATGTAAATGCGGATATGCCATTTGAAAAATTTAAAGAGATGTGTGGCAAAGCATGGAATGAGAAATATAGCTTTCTCGTTATTATGAAGGAAGAAGATATTAAAAATGGTAGATATCGTATAGGGTTGGATAAATTTGTATTTATGCGTTGAACTACCGATGCTACATCTAGTTACACGTTGAACTTCACAGTGTAAACATGGTGAATCAAGAAAAACTATTAAAAGAAATAAAATCACTCAGTGATTCTATTAGGATGAAGAATCGTGCATTGAGGATGGGTTTAAGTGAAAGAGAAGAATTTCTAGAGACTACATTTAAACCTATTACGGAACCTTTAAAACAGATATCAGAAACTATTGGTAAACCTCGTTATGAAGGAGATGTTTTACTACCAGTTTCTAAACAAGAAGTACAAGCATTAAAAAAAGAAGAAGATGATGATTCATACACAAGTGCTAGTGAGCAAGAAGAAGCAAAAGAAGAAGAAGAACCAATTGTTGAAAAGGGAGAAGAACAGCCAATACCAGAAGCTGAACAATCTATTCCAAATTTAACTCAATTGAGTAGCGATATATTACAACATGGACCTCTTGGAAGAAAATATATAATGAAAATGCTACATGACATGAAATCAAACCCGAATTTGAGTAGATCACACATATACGGAGCAAGAATTGATGGGAATGAATTAAAGATTGGTGATTCAAAGCTTGAAATAACTCAAGACGATTACATCATTATTGGTGAGCATAGATATAAAGGAACAAAAGGATTATATGAATTAATTTTTAAAAATATACCACTAAGATATTCATCCAAAGATTTAAGTGTTTTTAAAGAGATTTTACAAAATACTAACGCTCATAAGAGAAACTACTTAAAGGATGCAATGATTAATCGTTCACGTGCAACAAAATATAACATTGTTATAAAAAAGTTGTTTCCTCCACGAAAATTGCCCACATTACGTACTGCTCCAGCGGTGAGACAACCACTGAAAAGAAAATCTTTATCACTTATGGATTTATCACTTCTTGAACAACATGGTAAAAAGAGTAAAGGAGATACTTCAACCTCTGGTAAAGGATTGATGAAAAATCTATACAATACAAATGTGATTTACTACAACGACATCAATAAATTGGTTGACCGAATGAGACTATTGCATGAAGCCATGGAAGCCGGTCATACGGGTTTGAATAATGAATGGGTGGCTCTAGTTGATGAACTTAGGAATCGTGGTATAGTTGTATAATTGTCCGCGGATATAAAAGAGTTGCAAGCGTAAGACGTATCAGTTCTAACATGAGCGTCGACAAGTTCGGACGGTACTCCGCGTTAGGAGTACAAGTTGGAGAAGACAGAAAAAGAAGTGGATTACCGCAAACACCTGAAGGTGACTATAGCATAAGTAATAAACGTTTAAAACTAGTTAAAGATCCAGAAGAAGATACTGATGGAGCAAATTTGAAGACAGTAAAAGAAGCTACTTCAACATCATTGAAATTACATAAGAATACTTACGATGTTAAATCACATAGAATAATTAATGTTGGTAAACCAACTGAAAGTTCTGATGCAATTACTAAAGAGTACTTATTATCTGAACTTTCAAATACTTTAAAATTGCAATGGGGTAATAACTTAAAAGATGGACAAACGTATGATGCTGGAAATTATAGAATAACCAACGTGGGAAATCCCAAAAATAATAAAGATTCAGTTAATAAAGAATATTTACATTCTATAATACCGGAAAAAACTGAACATGGATTTTCTTTTTATAAATTTATTATAAATGACATTGGATACCCAAAGGAAGACGGTGATGCTGTAAACCTAAAATACATCAAGGACAACTGTATTTTACAAGATGTTAATGGAATTGATTGTCATGGTAAAACATTGACAAATGTAAAGTTTGGTTCTCAACCAAAAGATGCTGTTACTATGGAACAATTATCTAAAGAATTAAAAAAGGAAACATCCAATTTTGTAAAACATGAAGATGCCGTGTTAAAGCAGGGAGATAAATTTATACATGGAAATGAAAAGTTTAATTTAATGCAAGGAAATAATGATAAATGGGATGCAGGACGTAAAACAATAACAAATGGAAGATTTGGTATAAAAGATACAGATGTACCTCTAATGGTGCAAACATTAATTGCTACTGGTGGTACATTAGGTACATACAATGGTCGTAATAGAAGAATAAAAGATATTTATCCTGGTTACGAAGAAAATGATTGTGTTACAATGAAACAAACAATAACTTGGGATAAACACTTTGGGACTAAATATGATGCAAAGATGAAGAAAATAATTAATATTTTACCAGGTGAAGATTCAAATGATGCTGCTACTATTGGACAAGTCATAAAAACATCAAAAAGTGATTCAACAGCTTACACATGTAATGATAAACGTATTATGCAATTACATGATCCTCAACATCCAAAAGATGCTGTAAATTTAGATTGTTTAATAAGAATAGTGGGCAATTTACTTATTGATACCCATAATCATATAGCTAGTACAACGAGTCATGTGATAATTCAACCCGATGAACGGGAAGCTTGGATTAAAAATAGAATTATAAATCAATATATAATTAATTTGAATAACTAAGTCTTTAAATATAAAAGATTTTGCACAAGTTATTCATTTGTGTAAAGTATCTCGTGGAGTAAACACGCCAGTTATATAAGACAACATAATGAAGACCGTATCGCTCAGTCATCGTCAAGACAGCGGCAAGAGAGGACGTGGTATAACATCAGCTGCATTATCCCTGCTTAGACGGATTCCAGTTGGTGCTGTTGTAAATCGAACAATAGACGCTTTACCATACGAATTACATCTGCCCGGAGGTTATCAATATTGTGGACCTGGAACTAAGTTGGCAAAGCGTTTAGCAAGAGGAGATCCTGGAATTAATAAATTAGATCAAGCTTGCAAGGAACACGATATAGCATATTCAAAGTATAAAGATTCAACAAATAGATCAATAGCAGATAAAATTCTAGCGGAAAAAGCTTGGCAAAGAGTAAAATCAAGTGACGCAAGTATTGCAGAAAAAGCATCGGCTTGGGCAGTAACTACAGCCATGAAGACGAAAGCAAAGTTAGGTGGTGGAAAACGTCGCAGAGGAAGACCTGCAAAGAAAGGCGCTCCCAAAAGAGGTGGAAACATTAAAAAAGGACGTCGTAGAACTCATAAGCCAAATGTAAAGAAGACTTCTGTTTGGCAAATGGTAAAAAACGGAGCAGGTTTATACCTAAGACCATACCGTGTGTACTAAATAAGAAGAGTCAATTGATAATTCCAAATAAAGCCTTAACAAATCATCAGTTAAATGATTATGTGAAATGTTTGAAAATACCATTCTTTCGAGGAGTTTTTATGAAAGATGCATTACCAACTAAAATATGGAAAAATGAAACTGGAATAGTAAATTTGGATTCCACCTATGGTCCAGGTACTCATTGGGTATGCTATAAAAAGCTTGGACAAACCGTTTACTACTTTGACAGTTTTGGCAATCTACCACCGCCAAAAGAACTTCAACATTATTTTCGAAACTCAAAAAACATTTTTTACAATTACAAAAAAGAACAACCTAACAATACTGAAATATGTGGGCATTTATGTTTGGAGTTTCTAGCGAAAAGTGTCAGTCAGCTTTAAGATGTCATCGTATACAGTGTCATTGAGTGGAAATTCATCCACATTGAAAAGTACGCTGTTCCCAGCATTGCGTCTATCCAAGGAACGATTATGGGAAGCGGCATTACTTGATTTGACTACCTACAACTCAATTCCCAATGTTACGGAAGGGAAGAATAATTTACTACATTATTATGAAACTAAGGATGCTACAGGAAAATACTCAGAATTAAAAATAATTACATTTCCTACTGGAGCTTATGAAATTGATGATATAAACCAATTATTACAGAAACAACTCGGAGAAGACAATATTACCGTTAAAGGAAACAATAATACTTTAAAAGCAGAAATAACTTCAAAATATTATATTGATGTCAGCTTGGAACAGTCGATTGGCAGTTTACTTGGATTTACAGATACAAAAAAGAAAATCTTAACTCCTGAAACTACTCATTCAGGTGATTCAACTGTAACAATATTGAAAGTAAATAGTATCGATGTCACGTGCAACATTATACATGGATCGTATAGAGATGGAGTTAATCAACATATTTTACATACATTTTATCCAACAGTGGCTCCCGGTTTTAAAATTGTTGAGAAGCCACAAAACTTGATATACCTACCGTTAAACACCAGTTTCATTTCAGACATCGTACTGAACATATTGGATCAAGACGGTCATAGTGTTGACTTTAGAGGAGAAACAATTACTATACGGATACACATCAGAGCAGCAACATAAAAGTCAACATGGGATTATCATTTAAACCGCAACGGAAGAGTCGGGAGCTCAGTAGCTCCTCAACATTGGAAGAGTTAACATCGGACAACATTCGTTTTCTACAGAAGATTGGATTGAAACTTAACAGCGATGGATATCCTGGATATATCTCAAGGACCAACGTTCGACGAAACACTATGGGAGAAGGAATATCACACGCACAACCCTTACACTTCATCAAAATTAAACAATAACGATGAAATAAGGATCCCCATTCAACAACAAGATATTTACACTTTACCGTGTGAAAGTTACTTGTACATCGAAGGACGGGTATTAAAATTGGATGGAAAAACTGCTTCAACAGTTCCTTTTATAAATAACCCGATGGCATATCTTTTTGATGAAATAAGATATGAAATATCAGGGGTGACGGTTGATTCAACAAAAAAGGTTGGTTTAACAACGACATTGAAAGGATTAACATCATTAACACCGCATGAGAAGAATTCAATAGTCACCGCCGGATGGGTTGCCCCCGATAAAGACACTATAACACCAGCTTCCAACGGTCACTTTGATTTTCATGTACCTTTACGATTGCTTTTGGGATTCGCTGAAGATTACAAACGGGTAATAATAAATGTCAAACAAGAATTAGTATTACTCAGATCTTCAACTAATAAGGACTTGATACTTGCAGACCCTGCAACTACGGAAGATAAACTGGAATGGCAACTACAGTTGGATAAAGTTGTTTGGAGAGTACCTCATGTAAGATTGGCTGATGAACATAGAATCCTATTATTGAGAAAGTTGAAATCTGACCGTGATATTGTGATGCCATTCCGAAGTTGGGAATTTCATGAATACCCTACACTACCTCAGACAGAACGACAAACATGGACCGTCAAGACATCAACTTACTTGGAACGAGCAAGGTACATAATACTCGGTTTTCAAACTAAGCGAAAAGATGTTATCACTGCAAATGCTGGTCAATTTGATCACTGTAAAATAAAGAATTGTAAAGTTTTCCTAAACTCTCAATTCTTTCCCTATGACAATTTGAATGTCATGTTCAGCAAAAAACGTTTTTCTATTTTATACGACATGTATGCAAGATTTCAATCGTCATATTATGGAAAGACTAATACACCACTATTATCACCTGACCAGTATTATTCCAAGGCTCCAATAATTGTAATCGATTGTTCAAAACAAAATGAATCGGTAAAATCATCAAGTGTGGATATAAAAATTGAAATGGAATTTGAAGAACCAGTAGCGGATGGAACTTCGGCATACTGTCTAATTCTACATGATAAAATAGTTACTTACACACCGCTGACCGGAATTGTGAAGAATGTACTTTAAGAAGAATTGTACAACAACTGCAAATTTTTGAGGTTAGAATTATCTGCTTTAATTTTTGAGGTTAGAATTTCATTTGTGAAAGACAAGTTCAAAACAAACAATTATGTAATTGTATAAATTTCAAGGATTTACGAAAAATATAAAAGCGAGAAAATAATTAGTAGAAACTTCATTCTATCTTCAACCGTCGTATGGGAAACATCATTCGCAAGATGAATTCTACTAACGGAGAAGAAAATACACCTCTAATGGATGATAACAGTTCAGATATAGAAAAACAAGTTGAACGAGAAATGGACGAGTTCCTAAAATTCAACAAACATAAGAAGAGAGAAGAAGAAAAAGCTGAAAAAGAAGTAAAAAGGAAGAAGGTTGAAGTTAACATTACAACCAATATTTTAACAGAAGTATTTCTTCGGATTATCTACCCAATTTCTTCATGCATGACAAAAAGTATATCAGTTGGAATTTTAAAATCAATGGATTATTCACCAATTGTTATTTTAAATCATGGAAACAAAATGGTTACTTTCAGTGAAATTACTTGGGAATCTCTCATGAAACATTTACATCTTTTGGAGTGCTATTTAAGTAACAACACATTTGGAAGAAGAACAAGATTAAGTTTATTGGAATCAAATATTGAAGTTGATATAGTAAAACATCGTGGAGGACAAATTGTTCGCTTCAGAGATTTAACTACACATAATGTTAAATTATATTTCACTAAAGAAGAATTTTATACTTTAAGTTGTACTACCGGTCCCGTCACCAGATATTTGAAACAACTAATATTTTCAAGTGCAATAATTAAAGACTATCTAATTGATACATTGGACAAAAAACCTTTTGTTCCAATTTTATACGGTCCCGTGGATACTTCAATCTTTAATAGAATACCTCAAGAAGTTGAAATGTGGAGACAATTAAACAACTATCACACCAATTTTAATATTGATGAAGTGGCACAAGAAGTGAAAGAAGAAGAACAATCCTGTCTGTTATAAACATCGGCTCATTCAATTTTTAAGTCAGTTGTTAGTAAGACTTCATCATGAATAAACGGGTTTCGTTTTCTAATGCGCCACATATAATGGAAGTTAAAAGAGGTATAATTGAATTTCAAGCTTTCCGAGGAAATGATGGTAATTTTATTATTAAAGAATTAGTAATCTTGGACATGAACACATCAGTAGTTTATCATTATTTGTTCAAACCTCCAGTACCATTTAATAGACTAACAACTAAAGCGAAAGTTACAAACAAATGGTTGAACAAACATTTTCACAACTTAAGATGGGATGAAGGTTTCATTAATTATAACATGATGCCGCACATTATGAATCATTATTGCAAAGAGTTTAAAATTATCTACACAAGGGGATTGGAAAAAGCAAATTGGATACAATCATTTACAAGCAACGAAGTGATTAATGCAATAATTGATAAAGATTTCCAATGCTACTTCAACGAACTTTGTATTTCATCAAAAAGTTTTAAACATCGAAGGTCGCAATGCGCTTTAAAGAATGCCTACCGCTTGAATAATTTCCTTCAACAAACTGGTGGGGGTAGTGTCAGTGGTGGGGGTAGTGTCGATTATAAAAGTGAGAGCGCTACCATGACACAGCATGAGTATTACTCAAACCTCCGAAGAGACAACATCTCCGACGGACATTCTTATTAACAAGAAGATTAACAACAACATCAATATGGCATCACAGAACTTACTTCAAAGTTTAGTTGATCAGTTCAACGCTCATTCTAAATCATCAATTCTACCTACGAAGAAATGTTCTGAACTAAAAGAAGAAAAACACTACATCATTCATACTATTAAGAAAATGGAAACTTCAGTAGGTGATGCTATAAATTGCACTTTGAGCGAGGCACCTTATACAATTGGTGATGAAGCAAAATTTCAGATCTTCTTACCAAAGCGCTTCGTACAACTACTTCAAAATGAAGATCTTCGTATAATTCAACCCGGCGCACTCTATTTGGTATCACATGGACCCAGTGGAAACAACTCTACTGAACTTACAATTCATGTAACACCTACTACTGATTAATTTGTACATAACATTGTAAATATTTCTTTGTATTTGTTTTTTCAATAAATATGATATAAAAAAAAACAAAAAATAAAAATAAAAAAAGCAACATATTGTAATGTCTTTGTACATTACAATATGTTGCTTTTTTTAAAAATTCCACAGGATGACCTTGACCCAATTTTGTATAATTATAAAAGGGGAAATGTACTTGCAAAATTCATCAGTCTACTGCTACCTTTCATACCGTACACATCTCGCTCTTAATCCCTGAATATAAAACTGCAACATGTCCCTAAAGGTTAAGTGTGCATCTTATGATACCAACACCATAACTACTTTTGAACAACTTGAAGATTTAACTAACGAAATGCGAGTTTTACTTACCGGTGGTTATCACTTAACTGTTGATGTTAGTGCTACTAATACAAGGATGTTCACTAAAACAAAATATTGCGATGATGAAATATTTATTTCTACACAACCTACAACTTCTTCATCGCCAACTGGTCAACATAACATCAAGTTCCAAAAGTATTACCAATGTTGAATAACTTTTGACAGACAAAGCTACAACTAAAGAATCACGTGATCAATGTGAGTTAATAAAAAGGATGTGATACTTGTATAAATAATCATTCGCTTCTTAGCTCTCACCACGACAAGACCTATTTAAGAAAATGTTGTACAGAATGATGATTCAACTTGATGGAAAAATCTATGGAAAAGACTACAACACCGTTGAACAAATGACCCAAGATTTAGATGTATTAACTAAAGAAGGATATCAAGCTAAATTAATTTTAAAATTTCCTGAAGTACATCCATTATCAACAGAAGAACTTGTTGCTATGGCTAAGGCGGAGAGAGAGAAAAAGTCTGAAGAAAACAAAGAGAAACAAACTTCCTAAATTTTAATAATCCTTACACTTGTAAGGTATAATTTTTTAAAACTCCATTTGGATGACCTTGAAATTACCCCTACCACTTTTCACAGTACATAAAACTCACTATTGAACACTATACACTCTTATTCTTTCACTGGACTCCGCAGCGTCAACATGGAAGAGCAAAAATACAAGTACAAACCTCGTTACTGTTGTGAACAACAGTGTACAGATTTAGGACCAATGATGGTGGATGGGTTAGCTTGTACTAAATGTGAATTCTTCGGATCTTGTTATTGCAAATGCAAAACAAAACAACTACCACCACCGGAATTGCGAACTTTCAAATTTTACAAATCAAGATATTTTCATACATGTTGTCCTCAAAGATGTTTCAAATTTCACCCTCTAGATCTTGCTCATTGTCAACGCACCAATTCTCATCAAGATGATTTTTGTACACATATGATAAAAAGATGTAAATACAGATCAGATTGGTATTCCGATCCTGTAGAACCATCAAATGTGTAATTTCAGTTTTACACTCTTTTTTAAAACTTCATTTGGATGACCTTGAGATTTCCCCCCACCACTAGTTCTAATTTTTATATAATATTAAATCATTCCACTTCCAACACTCTAACTAACAACATGGAAAACAAATTTATCAAGTTTGAACATATAATAACTGACAGGGAAGAGATGGAAGAATTGTTTCAAAACTTACTTTCTATCATTGACGAATATCCTATAAGATGGTTCAGAATTGTAGTTCAATATTTAAATCCTGGTGAATTGTTTTCTTCATCGAGTGAAGAGGATGAAACAACTACTTCGGTTCAAATAATTGAATTAAAAGACGAAGAAGAAGAACTAAACATTTTATTCAATCATAAGCTCAAGGTTCCCCATATAAAAGCCCCCTCCCTAGACAGCCCCCCTCCATAGACGCCTGCTCAAGGTCACCATTATATAAGCCCCCTCCCTATGCGCCGATCCTCATTCCATCACCGACTCTCCAACAATGAACAACTCTCCATTGGCCCGAATGAATTCTAGTTTTGAAATAAACTCTAAAGAAGAGTTACAAGACATTTTTAATATTTTACAAGAACTTGTAGATAATTTTACAACCATCAAAATGAATTTGGAAATAACATACGATTGTCCTATTTGTGATAAGGTTGAAAGTTTAGACGAAGACAGTTTACTAAATCTAACTCCTGCACCATCTGACACTACTGATGGTAATAATGAAGAGCAACGTCTTTCCCCCACCACTTCTTTGTAATTCATCCTTCCCCCCACCACTTCTTTATTTAACTAACATTTCTCCCTTTCACTTCTTATTCCGTCTTCGACTTCTGAACTATCAACATCACTAAAATTTCAAACACTAACACAATCATGATGGATATGATGGATGAAGTTCCCTTCGTAACTAGAATGGAAGAGGATAAATTGAAATTGGAAATTAAACGATTGGAAATGGAACGGGAAAACCAACTTGAAATGTTACATTTGTTCAAGCTTTTCAAATACATCATCTGGGGACTCTGCATTTACCTTCTCATCGTCGTCGGTGTTTGCATTTACAACTCTGTAATTCATCACAAAAGTTCAACTTGTTTAAACTCTGCTGTTGCACATTAATTGTATGTTCACTAATAAAATTCAAAAGTTACTTCAACCTATCCTACTATCACCAACTAGTTCAACTTAGAACTATTTCTGGTGGTAGTTGGGTAGGCTTTTTTAAAACTTACTCTGGATGACCTTGACATACTTTCCAGATCCTATTTATAAATTTGAATTTCAGTTTTAAACTAACTTTTAGTTTTGTTCAACTATTAAGAGTTTTGTTAACACCGTCAAATTTCAGTTTTCAACTAACTTTTAATTTATGTATACTTTTAGTTCAACCCTAGTTACTTTATTCGCAAATTCAGTTCAACCGACCGCCAACGCTATTGCCATCTCCACCCCAATATTTTAACATTTCTGCCCCCAACACCTGCCCGAACATCTGTTCGGTTTTAAAAATATAAAAGAAAGGTAAAGGAGTGGGGGTGGCTCATGCTCACCAATGCAAAACTAAGGTTTGAGGTTAGAATTATCCATGGCAGCCGCCATGTCTGGTTCAGTTTTACCACATAGAGTCGGCGACCGGTTATTGATCTAAAGGAGTGGGGGAAGGGGTGGGGGGTGGGGGGGGGAAGGTTGCCGTTTTATAACCTCTCTCCCTAGGCGGCTCTTCTCATTCGATCACCAACTTTCAAACGATAAACACCTCTCCCATGGCACGAATCAATTATCCCGCTATCACCAACTACTTCAACTTAAAACTATTTCTGGTGATAGTTGGATAGAATTTTTTAAAACTTACTCTGGATGACCTTGACATATTTTCCGCATCTCAGTTATAAGTTTGAATTTCAATTTTGAACTAACTCTTAATTTTTCTTCAACTGTTAGAGTTTCGTTAACACCGACGAATTTCAATTTTGAACTAACTTTTAATTTTAATTTTATGCACAAATTCACTTCACCCTAACGCCAACACTATCGCCATCTCCACCCCAACCTATATGGCATAAAATATAACTACAGCATCTCATATATACCCTCTAACCCCCACCGGAAGCTATGTGACATGGCAGCTGGCGCCAGCTGCCGCGGCACGTGGCCCGGTGGGCACGTGGCCGGTTTTAAAAGTGACCAAAACACACTACTTCTATGGCCTCAGTGACAGCTACGGTACTTCCTTTTTTACATAATTTTCATAGAATATTTTTGTTTTGACCTGCCTTTCCGAAAATTTATCTTCACTTATTCAATATAGGGCTTTTATAACCACAGGGACCAGGGTGAATTACATTAGGTGTCTCGTAAGTATTATTTAAGTGAACTGCATAAATACTTATTATTAACTTAAAATTTGTAAAATACCTTAAAGAATATTCGTAAACTATTCGTAAAACTTAATTATGTATTTAAAATCTTACTTTTTTGACAAGATTTTATAATAAATATTCAATTCATCTTTTACAATAATCAGTCTATAAAAAATGTGTGCATATCTGTAAACTGATTCCTTCAAAATAAGCTTCTTAGAATTTTGGTTTTTAACAAAGATAACTACTTACTTTGGATTAAAGAACCATCTTTACAATGTTTTCAGAAATTACAAATTACTACACAAGATTACACATTTCCACATATCGTTGCAGATAAAGAAAAAATATTTCTAATACTAGTATTTAGTCCTTAGGCCTGTTACACACTTAAGTGGCGCATCTGCTAATCGGTGGTACGCTGCACGCTACTGCTACGCCACGTGAAAACCAACCATTGCTTTTAAATGGGAGCTTACACACTACAGTAGCGCCATCCCCTCCACGCCTCTTCTACTTTAGTGTGTAAGCTCCCATTTAAAAGCATTGGTTGGTTTTCTCGTGGCGTAGCAGGCGCGTACAGCGTGCCGGCGAGTAGCAGATGCGCCACTTAAGTGTGTAACAGGCCTTAGAAGAACCTAAAAGGGACGAAATAAGCAGAAAAGAAACTAAGCTCTGTTATTAGCAGAGTATTTGCATTTCATAATCTGTTATCATTCTGCCATTTAGGATTTTAATCAGCAACTTCCGTCCCTTTTGATGCTTCTGCGTTGTATCTTGAGACCAGCCATAAAGTAGCCACAAGTTGATTACAATGAACGTTACAATTTTATACACAATATTTTCTAGTAATGTACTGTATAAGTGTATTAACAACCAAGTACGGGTGTATTAATTGAGAAGGTATTTCGTTTACGCGGTGTTGGTGAGGCAGAGGTGCGGCCACACAGTCACGTGCACTGTTGGTACCATATCTTATTTGTGCCAGCGTCCACAGTCCACCTCCCTCTTGTGACCACCTTTAATACAGCACTAAAATAATTTTCTTGCACACCTTATACTAAAATTGCAATCAAAATAAATCCTTAGTGTTGTTGGTTTTATAAAAAAATAATTGAAAAATACTGTATGACAGATAACGGATGATTTCCACCATAAATGTCATACTGGAAATTGAATTTTATCGTTATTCCTTTGTACCTATATAAAACTAAAATGGAAACGTATTTTCATTAAAAAAAAATCAATGATTATTGAACGTGATATTTTGAGCTTTATTTGCCTGTTTAATACGAAGATGAAGTTAGAAGTTAATAAATCGGTTATACTTGACATTTGATCATAGTAAGTAACAATAAAAATGTATAATGTTGTATTGGTGAAAAGTACGGTGTATGGAATGTCGTTAATCCAAAAAAACCTGAAATACAAAAAGTATTCCATTTCAACTACTTAATGAATATATTTTTCCAGTCATTACGACTTAAAAATATGATTACGTTGATTTTCTGATTAGTACATAGAATACTACTAGCCCTACTAAAGGCTCTTACCTAACCTGGCAAATATTAAATATAAGCAAGCAAAAAGTATATTTGTCATCAATTTTTGGACCGAATTAATAATTTTACTTCGTATAATTTAATTCCAGAAAAATAAATCAAGAGCTTTTCAAGTTTAACTCCAAACACAACTACCATGATAGTTTGATCAGAGCCATGATAAACCCTGGCCCGCCCAAGTTCACTCCCTCAAGATGGATTGACCAAATTGGCCAAGTTTGTGATCCCATCAATGTGTATTGAGATTGAACGTCCAACTCGGTTCTTCGTCAGGCATCCAGTAACGCAAAATGAATTTAATTTGATTTATTGCAACGGAATCTGATAGCAATGTAATCAGTACGTCACGGATGAGTCGCTTTTTTGTTAGCATGATAGGCTTCAGAACCTTACACTTACTGCGTCAAGGTTCGTACTTCAATCAAATTGTTTGTTGAAACAATAACTTTACACGAGTAGTTTACAGCAGTAAGTAGTGTCTTGCCATATAGTACATAACAAAACAAAACATTACATGGAATTAAATTATAAATTAAAGTGCCTCTATTTTAACTTAAAATTCATGGTCGTGAAAGGAATTCTGGGATGGAATAATACACCTTAGAGATAGAGAACTTTTTTCAAACGCAATTGTATTATGAATTGGTAAACATAAAATTTGTATTTTGTTGTATATATCTTTTAGAAGTGTATGGTTTAAGAATATTTTCATTTAGGTGAAACAAAACTATAACTTCATTAATAAGTACTCGAAAAGGTTAATATTGACTGGTCGTTGAAGATTGGTTCGCATGAACCAACTTTGGTATATCCAACTTTCAACATAGTTAAAATGGACAACTTTGAAATCAAAAATATCTTCTACCATGTGTCGAATTTCCCCACAAAACAACTCCATACACTGTTCGACGAATATTGAAGAACGAACATTGCCCAAGAATTGAAAATTCCACTCTTAAACCATTCTTTAAATATTATCTTAAAGCTAAGAAGTGGTTGTAGAAGATCCTTGTAGTAAATTATGTTATTTTTATCTTACTAATTTCTCTTGAAGAGTGGGTTTTACACATAACGTTATCCCGGCTCCCATAACTTTCACGTTAATAGTCGAGCCGTCTTCCAATTAGGACCAATCTTGATTTACCGTTGGATCATCAATTTCAGCAATCGCTTCTTAGATGCCTCTCTTGTTAATTTCTCATCGCTTTACGCTAGTATTATCTTATTAGAGTTGTTTTTCCAAGTCAGTTAAAAAAAAACTAAAAAGTTTTTAACAGCTATAAATGTTAAAAATTAAAAACAATAATGATTACCTTCTCATGGTTCACAATCTGTATTAACAATTATAAAAACCAGCCATTCAATTCTTTAAATGATAAATGCATTGTAATAATTTGAAATAATTTGATGCTGGTTATTTGAGATAACAATGTTGATACTTTCTAAATATATCAACTTGAAACGGATATTATAATAAAGCTGTCAATACTACCAAAATCAGTCTCTAAGCTGACCTATAAACATTTTAATCGACATACTCGGAAATAGAAGGCATTGGATTTATAAGAAGGCGGAAAGCGATCTATCATCGGAGTGTTATAGCCTGTGGCCGCCTCCTCTGTGCCGGTTGACAGATCACCAAAGTAAGGGGACAATATAGCTGGGTTATTCTCAGATATACAGTACACAGTTAGGGACACACATACGAATGTCTGTTACAATTAAAAGTAATTTACAAGAATCTGAGGCATAATCATACCGATTTAAGTAGCCAATTTAATTTAACATTATATTGAATGATACATTCATGATAACCACTCTGACATAATACCCTACTTAAAATTATACAAATTTAATGATATTTAATTAAACTTGTTATTATTTGATGTGTTGGAATAATGTATTTAACGATAACGTTTTAACGTTTTTTTTTAAATGTGACCTGAATGAAATATGTATGTGCAATATAGATAGAAAAATTTATCAACTCGAAGTTAATAAACAGTCGTTATGCAGAGGGTTTCTTTGAGCAAAAGATCAAAGAGTTTTAGGTGACATTGTCAGGTGTTGTATTGTAAGCTGTGGAACCGTGGGTTTATATACCTTGGTCCTGGTTTTAAACAAAAACGCTGCTTGCTCTTTGATAAAAGAGGTAATTTGCAGTCGTTTTGGTAAAACCGCTTTATTTTTTATCATACCTTTTAATGAACATTTTAAAATTGGTTTGTTTAGGTATTTCAAATGCGAATGGTATTTATTCTTTGTAAAGCAGTTTCAATTTCACCTAAAACGATTAAGTTTTGAATAAATTAAATTCAGGCATTGAGCTAAACTATTAATGTTAGTGTCAAACAGCTGACCTTCGAAATCGCAACCAAGACGTTAAAATGTTATAAGGAGTGTTACGTGTAACACCTCATAGCCTCATAGTGACCACAGTTCAATGACTTGTCCTACAATCTTAAAAAAAATTCTCCTCTCAATCAACGCCAAGAAATAATTTTAAAATTTGGGGTCACAGGTTCGAATTTTCGAAAGTCCAAATACGGACTAATGTCTTAATACATATCATTTGGAAGGCCTATTTAATGTAAAACAATTTGGTAAAATAAAGATGTTACCTTCAACAGTTTCAAAGAGGCGGCCATTTTTGTGATAAAAATATTAGTTTATGAAATATTCTGTAATTTTCTCGTCATTGACATATCATCTGCATAAAAATAATTATTTGAAAATAGTTCAAATGTACAGTGGTATGTCATATGACCACCATTGCTGAACAATTAAGTTTCACTACAACTATAAAAGGATCTTCCTACTATCATAAATGTAATATAATATAAAAGAAACTAGATAAATTAGTGTAAGTTACAAAGTTGCTCGGTTCAACTAGACCTTTCAAATGATGTACCACTAAGTAACCTATATTTGGATATAATTTTAAAAACTTGTTCATGTAGACATTAAGAACAAATATTTTTAAATAAAGGTGGTCTTGTGACACAGCTTAACTAATTTCAAAAAGGTATTTTTGATTATAAGTTATTTATTCCAAATAATGAACCAACTACAACGTATCTCATAAATTTATGACATGCTTCTGTGTTGGAGATTTATAAGATTCTAACCTTTGACCCCTACTTTAGAGCTTTTGAATTTTTTGACTTGTTAAACTTTCTCTTTTTGCGGTAGCCTTCATTACTAGCTTTTCTTCTGCTTTTGTGCTACACGTCGCCTCACACAATAGCATTTATAAAATAAAGAAAACAACGAAGAGGACATACCTCACTTTATGCAACACTTCAAATAGGCGGGTAGTATTCAATAAAACAACGTAATAACACGACGATTCACTATTGCGAAACTATTGCACAATAGTTAATGGCAAGAACCAGCTTGTATCCAAATCAAAGTATGATAGAAGTGTTCTATCATACTTTATAGAGTAGAGATAAAATAACGACCAGCAAAATTTGAACATATTTACCCCGTCATTACGAAATACGACCAAATTTTAATTAAAATAATAATGGATATTGTTTACTTAAATGCACTGTAAAGACCTGTCGGCAGTGACTAGGAGTTTCATAAGGGTTTAGTTGATTATTTTAAAAGAATTTAAACCATTTCGCAATGTAAATATAACACAATTGTTTAACGTAATACCATTGACTGCATTTATAGAAGACTTTATTCCTTGTTCTGAAGTACATTATAGGTGGGGTCACACGTTGTGGCCGTCATTTACATTAAAATTTACATTACATAACATTCATTTACATTAACATTTTGTGGCGTCAATGTTAATGTGTTTGTGTTTCAATTCAATTTCAATTTCAAAACAAATTTATTTCACAAATAAAGGTTTACAAACAATTTTACACAAGTGAATACTTCACCATATTACAATTAACAACGATGTATATACAACAATTAGTAGTAAACACACCATTGCTAATACTATTGTGAAATAAAGTTATTCATCCCTTAAGCTTTGCTTGTGTGGGATGAACTTCTCAAAATTTAATATATAAAAAACACACTCAGAGAGGTAGGACCACTGCACACTCATTAAAAATAATTCAAAGAAAATAAGTTTCTTAAAGAAAACTAAACACTGCTTATCACGGACTAAACACAAATGTAGAATACATAGGAAAATTACTATAACATAACAAACTATTATAAAACTAAGAAAAAAACAAAGACAAAAATTAACGAAATATAATAAGAAGACATATTATTGTTTTACATTGACCAAAGCCTATACTAAAATCCTATTGTGTATATCCTACCCAATGATTTTTAACAATGATTGGCAATCACTTAAGGACATTAGATAAGTCTTTGAGGATTTTAAAAGAAGAGACAAAGGTACTAAACATGTAAGCTTGTAAGAAATCAAATTAAACAATCTTGGAGCATTAAAATTAAAAGAGTGTTGGAATATCGTTAAATTTGATTTTGGAACAGGAACAACTAATTTTCTGAAGTCATATCTGACATTCCTAGTAAATCTTTCAATCTATAAATCTATTGTGTTTTGTGTCTTGTATAAATTCAAAACAATTTTATTTTTCTTACAAAAGCATATCTGGCTGTATCTTCGCTCTTCTGCCGGTCGCCATAAACCTGGAGGTGGGTAGTGTCCAATAATTGAGATTAAAAATATATAAAAGACTATAGTCATTGACTACGGTAAATGTTACAAGTAAAATAATTATTCACTAAATATAAACTGTATTGATCATTTTATATTACTGATTAAATTAAAATAATGTTATGAACGGTATTTTAGAATAACACTAATTGATTACTGCAAATTATATATTTCTTTAACTGAGAAGGTTACTTTAAGCGTAACAAATAATTGAACTGTTAGTTAACAAAATTAAAGTAGTGCTTACAAGTAAATAAATTAGCCCTAACGAAGAAGAGAACATAGAATAATGGTGCCATTCATTAAAATGCAACTCTAGTCTCCATAAATTACCCATTCGGTCTTTAGGATTTATTATTTTGGTTTCCGTGTAAAGCTCCAATTAAAAGTAGTGCAAATTAGTTATTTTTACAAGTTAAATTTATTTTTGTAATTAAACACCCATTGTTATTTTATTTCGTCAAATAGCCATTCTTTTGATTATTAAATATAAAGATGCAAGGAAGAAAAAAAAAAGATTTCTGATGGTTAAATACACTACCCAATAATAAATTATTACTAACTGTTAGATAATTACAACATATACAGTATTGTATTTTTATACAATAAAATGAACTCATTTTAAAATTGAGTATCATTATGTTGTACTGTTATCATGCCTAACTTAGTTGATTTAATTGGAAAGAGAAAATAAAAGTTATTTTGATAACCTAGAATTCAATTATGTGAAATAATAATATTAATGAAAACTATTATTGACTTTCATAATATACATGTCACATATGAAAATTTAGTATGTAGTCCTTTTAGAATATTGGAATATTATTAATATATCCATATATTGTTAAATAGGTATAAAAATGGTATTTTATTCTTGAACCTCTAAAAATATCAAAGTATGTTATCATTGGATCTTAGCTCTATTTTTTATGAAAAAGGTAAACAGGATTGTATAACTCTTTGTCATATCTGATTGTTCATATTTCCTTATAAAAATTGTGACCATTTCAATTTTTCGTCAACCAATTACATTTAAAATTATATAAATCTAAGACCTCTAGGCAACTAAAAATTGATATTTTGATCAAATTAGTAGGGAAATAAAAATATTTATACATGCAATATTAACAATTAATTGCGAATAATGTAAAGACAGTGATAATAATAAATTAAGCGTTAAATAGGTTTCTCCCTTATTCAGGCCATTGAAGCTCGGTTGGTCTCCATTACAAGTTTTGCTAAATGTAATCCGGTATTTTATCAATGTAATACATGTTTTAACCTTAATGTTTGTCAACATTAATTTGATGTATAGGTATCGACTGTCGGGTCCATTACTTGCATGTTGAAAGCTTTCACTTCACATACAAAGATTAGAATCTACATTGGCAGTCAAGTCTAGCGATATACATTTATAGGTCCGGTCCGAGGCAGTGCATCATCGCCGGTCACTCGGAGTCAATACCGAGAAGATGGATCGCCAAAGTTCACCGCCGCCGCCGCCGCCGCCGCCCAGCACCTCATCACTGGAGTTTTGATAGTGGATCGACTAGTTAAATGGGATTTGATCGTCTCCAAAAACTGATTCTGTCTGACTAAAAACTTGCATAAACAAGCTAACTCTCGCTAAGACGATTGCATTTTAAGTAACGAAACAAATTAAACTAATAAAAATGCCTATTTTATTCATTCCGTACTTACGCAAATTAAATTCTATTTACATTTTAAATTAAATTATTTTTCGTAGATTTTGCTCAGTTAAATCTAAATTGTATTGTCAAAGTAAGAGAGAACAGAACTAGAAGTCTATGGTGGGTCTATGGGTAGTCACCCAGGTAGTTCGGGTTCTTTTAACGGTTCGAATCATAAAGATTATGAGGCCAGAAAATACAAGACTTCCGATCACTCAACTGCAAACGATAACATCCAAAAATCCAATAATTAACACTTATCGCAGGAAGTGACTTTGGTTGTGAAGTTCCTGCCATAAATGGCGTAGTCCAATGTCCAATTATTCATAGAAATTGTTTTGAAAAATAAAGTAGGCCTCAAAATGTTTTGATAAAAAATAAACAAATTTTAAATATATATATATATATATATATAATTTCGTAATATAATCATAAATTTTCAAAGAGGTTCATTTTAAATATTATTATTTTCTCCCTCCTGTTAATCAATTAGTTTCTCAAGACAACATTTTATTAATTGATTAAATAAATAAAAATCCTAAAAATTTATTTTAGAGGAATTTTTTAAGATATTGACCAAAGTGAGTTTTACTGCATTAATATCAAAATTCTTAGTCAAACCTAAGAGTTACCTGAGCGTTATGTCTTGTAATCAACCAATGTGCCATTATCTGCTTTTATTTTTATTATTTAACTATACATTCTGTAAACATTAATAATTTGGATTAAAAAAAATTACCTCGTTATTAAAAAAATTCTCGTTATTAAAAACGTAAACTTAAAAATCAATTAAATTTAAAAACATAACAAAAGCCGTGATTTGTATTTTTGTCTGGTAATAAAACAACTTAACAACTTGATAAGTACTTAATGTAAATTGCTTTAAATAGTTAAGGAAAGGCAATTTAAGTACAACGTACTGTTGTAACTACAATACTTTTTACAAGTTTGAAAATGTTAGTTTACTTGTAGTTTCTTTGACTAGTTAAGTATTCTTGGTTTGTATAACACGTACCCCCAATAAGTATTAAATTACCGAAAAATTTAGATTGTTGTGTTTCAAGTACTGTGGTCCCATATTTTCCCTGATCTGGTAAATGTGTAAACAGCAAGAACGGTCGGTGGCTGGTGCAGGGCCAGCCTACAAAAATAACCATAAATAAAGTAAATAATGCCTGCAGAACATCGTCTAAGGCGGGATTTTACACTCGTCCTTTCTATTGTATTGCCTACTCTTCAACGATAATTCGTTTCAGGACGTAAGATGAAAGTAAACCTTGATGATTTATATTTTGTTGTTAGTTTATATCCAATAATAGTTATAAAAAAAACACACACACACACATATATAATTGCTTATGTATTGCCATGCATTACAATCGAGGAATATATTACTATTTTCCTGTACAAAATTCAAGAAACTTTAATTTAGGTACTTTTTAAACTAATAATTTGAAGGTTTTCCTCACATATCAATTCACTGCTATTGAAATTATTTATATGTTTTAATGTTTATTAGGTTTCTGGTTAAGGTGACCATTTTTTAAGTTACTTTCCTGCAATCATGGATATTCTAAAAAGATCTTGTTATTACTATGACAGGTAGTAACAAAGTTTATTCTCATTGTTTCTTATTTATTTTACAGCATTTCCTCCTTAATTTCGTCGAAGACCATCGGTTTTGTGTGATGTAGTCTTTGTAAACCCTCTGTAAAATTATTGTGCCCAACCCACGTTCTATACAGAATCTACTTCATTTTTACAATCAATTTTATTTCAAAACTCTTCCAGTATTTGCACTTTTGAATTTTTCAGCGTTTTTAACAAGTCTCCAAGGTTAAAAAATTAATACAAATGAAATCATTAAGTGGGTCTTTTGGTATAGTTTAATGACCTCTGAGTGACGATGCATAGGTTTTGTTATGCAGACGTCGCATCACCAAACCGATGTGTGACAGAACTGGTGGGTTATGAACTCTCACAAAAGCCATCATTTAGTGTGAAGGTCGCAGTTTTCTTCAACTTTTTTTCAAAGTTCTCAAAGTAAACATCACAAAGATTGTTTTCTGCTTTTTATTTTGCTTTGGGGCTTGTTAAGGTTTTAGAGCTCAACGCTAAAGTTCCAAACAATTTTACATTTTGAGGTGCCCTTGGCCTTGACATCATTTGTATGACGTTATGTGATAATCAATTACCTGCTAAACCTGTCAAACCGGTTCGGTGACGTCATTTGCTTGGACATCGTGACGTCATTCGGGGTCAATTAACTGTGGACAGGAGACTAGATATCGAAGGCCTAATGAAAATTTCACTAACTAGTTGCCAATATATAACAAACACAAAAATTAAGATGTTTAACAGAGTGTAAACTTCAACATACTGTTTTATGAAGTGAAAATACATCAAACAAATACTAAACATGTAGATTTTTTATTATTGGGCACACTTGAAATTTAAGAGCAAGACCCGAAATATATTTAAAAATTAACATAGTAACGAGATTATACACTAATACTTAATAATCATAATACATAATACTTAATCATTGTTGTAACGATAGTAAAACTTATTCAATGCCAAATTAATTTAAATTAAATAACTGCTTTTAAAACTTAAATTCGTTTCAATATGAACTATAAATAAAAAACTAAAAATAAATAATTAAAATTTTTTTTTATTTGTAAGCACGAAACACTTTAGTTTACTTTAGAATCGTAGGACCAACTTTGACTTTGGTACTTTTTGAACGATGTTTTTCTTACTCGCAATTTTAAAACTATATCCAAATCAAATGGTTGTTACTTTGTCTAATACGATCGACGCACACATCAATAGTCTATGTGTGCGGGTCAAAGTAAGGCAAAAATAAGTCTGACAAGCTCTCAAAAAAAATTTTATTTAATTTTCTGGAATTTTGATTTGTTATGTAAATGTTTTAGATTTTCTCAAACAGAATGGATATCTCCAGCAACTATTTGTAACAGTTAATAAGGTGTCATTATATATATACAATAACTAAAGCTTCATGTGCTTCCAACTTGGAGAAAGTGTCACATACAATAGTCTGATACTTCACACACCTAAAATTGATGAATTGATGAATTGAATTAAAGGATTGATGAATTTTATGATTAAATAAATGAGGACTAGGCTAATAACCACAACGGACAAACCTGGCAGTTATAATAATACTTGTGATCCCAAAGCCATATCACATTGTAAGGCATGATACGTAGCCTGTAATATGTGCACCTTTAAGGTAATGTTAGTTGATCCCCAGGCCATTCCATGGCATTAGTGGCCGGTTATTGACCGCGGTCCCTGGCCACGGAACCACTGTGATATAGACAAGATCACGTATCTTTGTGTTCATCAGAGCCTCAAAATTAGAAATTACTGTAAAAAAATTAACTTCCTTTCCGGCCCTTTAATAGATCATCTCTAAAATTATTTCCTGTATCAAGAGATACCAGTATTGCCCGACACTGTCACGTAACTTTAAAAAATTTAGTAAAAAAATCATTCCATGTTGTTAGAAGAACCCTTAATTCAATTTAATATTTTTTATACAAAATTATTTAGCACCAATGTTAAGCAGTCTTTTAGAAACAACTGTTAACTGTGAAGAGGTATCGATGGTTGTTGGTGAAATTTAATAGCTTTATTACCATGACACTTTAACAAAAGCGAATTAAAACCAACGAGCAAGGCTCGGTTAAACTGGTACTTTGAGTTTAAAAACTTGAAATGGCCGTCATTTCAATTGGTGTGATAAAGATGCATGCAAAATATGAACTCAAAACAACTACCCTTAACGGAAATAGAAATTATGAAGTGTAAAAAAAATGGCGGCTAGCGTCTTAATAATGCTTTTGAGGACATATGTTTATGAGAACATGTTGTTTATTTTGGCTTGTTGAATAACATGGAAACGTTTGTAAAGGTTGAAGCTGGACACTCTATATAACTCAACATATGTTAAAAACGTGCTGTTT
The DNA here is from genome assembly GCA_030545055.2 of Neoaliturus tenellus. Taxonomy (NCBI): domain Eukaryota; kingdom Metazoa; phylum Arthropoda; class Insecta; order Hemiptera; family Cicadellidae; genus Neoaliturus; species Neoaliturus tenellus. The sequence goes on from CM061531.1 coordinate 97,442,031, forward strand.
TCCTTCTATTAATTTTTTAGTAAAAAGTTAAATAACAACGGATTGGATTTTAAGCCCACAAAGTGGCGGGATGAATCAGACAGGAAACACGCTGTACCGGATGCAGTCTGTAATTTACTGCTTCGGTAAATGGAGCTCTCTGGTTTCACTTCCCCTGTGGACCGCTCGGCCCTTTGATTGCCATGCTCCACCGTCACAGCTGTGAAAGACATAAACCAACAAATAATTTACTTACGTTTTGTTTTAAAATACTAAATATTTGATCATTAGTAAATTACTCTACCAATGGACTTAAATCACGAACGAATTATTTCAGATTATACCACAACTACATATAATACGTTCTTGAAAAACCACTTTATAAAATTTTTAGCTTATTATTTACTGTAACTATTTTCAAGTAAAAAAATACCCCCCGTCGCAGCAGACCTGCGTACTCAGCGAATTTCCTAATTAGTAATATTAATTTTGACCAGATAAACCTGTAAACCACATGTCATCACATGCTCATAAATAGGGAAAAAAATGTCTAGTCTCCATATGATAAATAGAAGAGTATGCAGGTATGCTGCCATGGGGAACACTAAAAGTAGGTTATTAGCATAAAAACAATTTATTATGACCACATAAAGCCATATACTAAGTTTCATCAATATGTGTCCATTGCTAAAGAAGTTTGCCTATTCTCCATACGATTAACATGGGAAAAGAGTATGCAGGTTTGCTGCCATGATAAGCATAAAAACCAATGATTAAATACTAGGAGTTCTAAAAGTCCCGGGACAGTTTTTATATTTTAAAGTATTAATGATGATCCAACTAAACTTTAAAGTAGGCATATTTAGTATACTTAAAACGAGAATTGCCCCTCTTGAAGCCTGAATAAATTCGTTGATATAAGCCCGGATTTATATCTACACTACTTTTAAAAATTCATTGAGAATAAAGTTACTCAAACCCTCCATTTTATATGACAATATGTATTCAAATTGAGAATATGTATTCATAAATAAGTCTTTTTATCTTTTTGGAACATTTTTAAATCCCAAAATGCAATGAAATGTAAAGCACAGCACTCTACATGAAATATAAGTTGCTGCAATCCATCCAATTTACATAAGCTCTTATCTCCCCACTTTTGATCTCTTACTGGAGTCTTTCTTGAGAAATTACTTCAACACAATATAAAAATTGTGATTCCTTAGTGAAATTTATTAAATGACGTTTTTTTTTTCAAAAAGGATCACCCTGGTGTTAACGTTTCATGATAGATGTAATATTAAAATTAAAGTATATTTGATCAGTAAACAAATTAACACTTTATTCTCATGTTTAAATAAAACTTTCTTTCACAACAGTCATAAAACATGTCTAGAATGTAATGCTAAAAATAATACTGATTCAACTCTCATAAAATTATATGGAGTGAAATAATGAAATTGTCATCAAGAGAAGGCTGGTGCGGCATTTATGTTTTAAATAGTTTTTCCTACATCGTTGTGTTCCGTTCCCTGTATTTGTAAGTAAGTGTTTTAGACAAGAACTTATCGTCCGAAAATGTCTTAACCTCAAAAAAAGAGTGCTGAAGGTGCAACTAAAAGAAATGTGTAAAAAATATGAACTATTGAGTAAAACTACTTTGGATTTCATGTACGGGAAGTTCATGCATTTTAAAAATTTAAATCAAGCAAATGCCATTCCAAACAACGTTTTTTTAGTTTTTTTTTATAACTAACCTGATATAATTGAATTTAAAAAAAATCATTTATCACTAACCTTGTATTAAGTTACTTTAAAAAATACTGCTTAGGTATTATAAAGAAGAATGTTTAAGAATAATTATCCCAAGTTTTTAATAATCAATGAATAAAAATTGTTTTCTTTAAATTATTTTGACAAAGCATGTTTATATGGCTATGAGGCTGTAAATTAAAAAATGTCTATTAAATTCGAATCCTATAATCTCAGGTTTATTCGTCCAAGGAAGCCAAAAAAACAACTTAAAAAGCTTTGCATGGGGGTAAAATCCCCCTCATATTTTTATCCCCCATATACTTATTGTCTATTCGAAGAATAGACCTAGAGTGACTCATAGTGCTAATTCTTTGTCCGACGATTACGCTCGATAGAAGTAACAGATTGGCCTCAAATTTCAGTCGAATATTCTTAATGCAATTCTCAAGAACGAGTTCGTTGTTTAAAATATTTGGTTGGATATTAATAAAATAATCTTAAAATGTGACTTTTTAATTTTTCCCATAAAAAATGCATTGGAGACATTTTTAGTGGTCGGTGCTGTGTTTACTTTTTAGCAACGTCTTTGCGAGTCTTAACAATCAAGACTGAGGCCTTCTGATTGGTCTATTGACCGACTATATTCCAGGCCAGTCCAAATTATTGGATTTAGAACGGAGCGAATGAGCGGACCGAGCGGAGTGAAGTAGTCGCATAAACATAAACAAAGTTGAGGTTATGTGAAATGTCATATTGTCGGCTCCAATTAAGTTAAAATTTAATTTGAGTAACGAAAATCAACGACATTGTATACACAACTAATTAATGTCTTTTCTTAAAAAAGTGTTTTATGAAGTAAATTGAACAGTAAGTTCTAGATTGTTTTATTTCTTGACGTTGACAACTTTTGGTAGGCAAAGCCTTTTTAGGGCCAGGGGGTCACTTGTTTTATTTCTTTGTGCAGGTTGTGTATCAATGTGTATTCATTACATTTTGGATTTTAGTGTGTACCGTACACCTTGAAAAGCAGTATAAATCATGAATTAAAGAAGAATACCACAAAGGCTATGTTTGTATCATTCCTGTTACTTTCATAGTGTAGGCTATTTAATTCACTTTTTGAAGTAGGCCTAACTCAGAAGGGCTAATTGGCAAATTGTGAATCTGCCAATATGTTAACCAAACCAATTAACTGTAACAATTATATTCATATAGACCCTATTAAAATTAATTTAATGGAACATATTTTGCTTTTCAAATAAACCAAAAGAAGTCCCGGTTGGGTAAGTAACTTAATACGGAAGACAACTTGTTGTGGGTGTTATGTGAAGGACTTGAGGTGTGAAGGACTTGAGGCTTAAGTTACTAGGCTAATGTTTGGTGTAAAAAGCAGAGCTTACTTGACATGTACAGTAGTCGAATATAACTTAATGAGGATCTCTGCCAGTTACCATAGGTTATTTCTAAGAGTAATTGAGAATGTTAACATATGTTTTTAGTGGATAATTAGAGACAGGCCTAGATAGATCGGTAAAAGTTTGATATCCTACTCCATAGTTTTTATCAATGGTTGAAATTTAAAAATTGCAAAAATATTGCTATTTTATCGATAATGCAATCACATTATACAGTTACGATTTTATTAGGTACCCTGATTCAGTGTTGTTCTAAAAATGTCCTGCAACAATAAAACAAATATACTGCACACAAGTAACCGAAAATAACCAAAACAAGTACAAATTATGGCGAAGCTTCATTATCCGAGTCCACAGTTTTTATCGATGTGGAAATTTTTATAGGCTGCCTATTGCGATTAAAATTGTGCGATGAAAACAAATCAACAAAACAATAATATTGAATTAAGAAATGTATTATAATAATAATATAACCTAACAGTCTAACCATAAACCTCTGTCACTTTTATTGACAGCGATGTTTATAACAACAAAATCAATAGTGATTGGAAACATTTCAAACGCATAGGCTTATTACCTCGATTACATTAGCCGAAAAAATACCTTTCTGATTCGTATTTGACAGCATTTGTGTGACGCCTCTTTAGGTCTAACGAAGTCTCCTTCTTTTCACAATTAAGATACACCTACACAATAAACTTGGTTAGTTTATTTTTTGTTGTTCTTCGATAATGTTACAAGTTACATTAGTTACAATATTTACTTGTTTTTTTTTTCAATTACTTGTTTTCAGTAACTTAGGCCTAAATTTGTTTTATTGTCAAATGGTATGTTTAATTATATTATAAGAAAACTATCAGGTGATAAAATACTAAACGTATCGTGTAATTGTATCGTATAAAATAGCAATATTATCGCAATATTGAAATTTCCACATCGATAGTAGGCCTAATGGTGGAGTCGGATAACGAAGTTTCGACCAAATTTTAAGTAATATAGCCTAATTACATTAAAGGAAAACACAAAACAAACTACCTATAAGTTTTTATTTGTAGGTCTTAGTTGTCAAGAGATGCAGACTTCATAATATAGCGTCGTCACACAAATATGCTGCTAAATACGAATCAGCAAGGTATTTTTTACCAAATTGTATTAAGGGAATATGGCTTTTAAAATTTCCAAAAACAATTGATTTTGTTGTTTTAAATATTGCTTTCCATTAAAGTGAAGGAGGTTGTTAGGTTAGATTGTTAGGTTTGATTGTTCGTAGGCCTATATCTTACCTCAATATCGTTGTTGTGGGTACAGTTTTGTACAGCGCCTACACTACTATTGAATGAAAATATATATCGTTATTTCAATTGAATAGGACTGAAAATTACTGTGTAAAATACAAAATTTAACTTAGCATGACAAAATTTACTCTAACAAAAACTAACATTAACCTCAACTAAAATCTATTAACATGAGGAACCATCCTAAGACCAGGAAAGTCCACATTTAAGTAAGATACATAGGTAGGCCTAATTGTTCTTATGTTCTATGTTTGTTATTATGTCATTATGATTAGTTGTGTTTTGGTTTTGTTGATATTGATTATGTTAGGTTAAATGGTTTGTTTTTTATTAAAGCCTAAATGTGGGAATAAAAATCTAAACAAAATAGGGGTACGGTAATTACTAATTGTTATCGTATAAAGTTATTATTTAGGCTAGGTATTGATTGATTTGGTAAGTTTGTTGATATGATAGATATATCCATCAGATCTATAGATATTTCCATTCAATAGTAGTGTGGCTTAATGAAACTTGTTGATTCTATTGATTTCATCGCACAATTTTAATTGCAAAATCAAAATTTCACCCATTGATAAAAACGATGATAAAAACAGCCCGATCAAGACCAAATTTGGTAGAGATGTGTAATCCTACCATTATTAAGATGAGTTCATCGCAGTTATTGACCTACCGGAAAGGGTAGTTTTTTACCTCAAAAAAAGGTTTTTTCGTTTTTCATATGTAATTTTGCAAAATTTTTAAATTTTTATTTCTACCACAGGAATTAGCTTGAAGGTATTTACCTTCATTTGGTTGAGATCCATCTATTTATGTTTAAAAAATCTTGGTTTTTGGCGGATTTTCCTGTAGGGAATACGCTATTATGGTAGTAGTCACGGTAAGACCTACGCCTGGGACCATGTTACTTTGTTGTTTTGAGGTTCCCAGAAGCCATAAACTCCGTTCGTTTAAATTCATATTTTTGTTTATACAGGGTGTTTTTTAACTGTGCCACTATTGGGATTTTGTAAAATATACATCTTACAGTAAACTTTAAAAGGGGAACACTCCCTTGTTTTTAAAGAAGTTTAAAATTAAGTAAATAAATATTTTGTAAATGGCTGCCATTTTTCAATATGGCAGTCAAATACAAATTTTTAAATATGAACCCCCAATTATAATGTCATTTTTGGATTTACCACGCAATTTGAAGATTTTTTTTTCATTCATTGACATCTTTCTCTAAACTTAATGGTTAGGGAGCTACAGGCAGTTGAAGTTAATTTTTAGTCCCATAAGAAACTTTAATTGATTATTTCTCCTAAACCATTTAGTAAAATAAAATAATCTTATGAATAAAAATGTCTTAAAAATGTTGTTTTAAGATCATATTTTTCATAATAACATCATTTTTTTTAATTTTATTATTTGTCCGCCATATTGGGAATAAGTTTGTTTTTGCTTAACTGACCATTTTTGTGAGTGGAATGAATATATATATCTATACAAGCTGTTTCCCATTACGGCTTTGACCCGTGATTGAATTAATTTGATTGGTAATTAAGCTCGTTCGCTACGTTCACTCGGGCAATCAGGTTTATCTCATCCGCTACTCTTACTCGCTGTTACTCTCACCTTATATATATAAATAAACGGTATCAGTTAACTGACACATACTTTCTCCCAACAATATATAAAAAGGTGTTAAAAGCTCCAAACATTAATGTCTTGATGACTCAGTCGGAGCTACCAGCTGAGCAGCGCTCGTTTGACCCTACGCGCGTCTGTGACTTTTAACAACGTACTGCGTTTACCGCTAAACGAAAAATTGAATTTTCTCCGCAACCACTTGACGTAGAGCAATAATTTAAAATACTGGATTATTTAGTTTTTTAAGCTTGATTTAATGGTGATAAGTAAAATTTATTTCGAGACAACAGCTATTTTGAAAATTCAAAAAATTGATTTTTGAAACACTTTTTACTCCATAACTTTTGAACGCGCATTTTCCCGGAGATGCGGGTGGTGTCATTTTATTCACCATTTTAAGCTTAATAAACCACAAAATTTTAATCAAAATCGTTAGAGCCGTTTTTGAGAAATTTTGATTTTTGACGATTTTTGAGGGTTTTGGGGGGTAAACTACCCTTAAAAATAAAAAATTCAAAAAAATGAAAAAAACGCCTGGAATTATCGTGGGTTTGGACCTACCTACCAAATTTCATCAAAATCGGACCATTGGGGCATTCTCTAGCTCTGTTTACATCCTGACACACATACACACACACACACACACACACACACACACAGACATCACTCCGAAAACCACTTTTTTGGACTCAGGGGGAACCAAAATGGATAAATCCACCAACAACTCAAATTCGAAAATTTTGACGAAAACAATACTTTCTCCATATACTATGGTATAGGGGGAGAAAGTAAAAATCGCTGGAATACCTAAAATTATAATTTTTCATTGAATTTGTTTCTTAACAACCAATAAAAAAAGACAAAATATAGATTTTCAGATTTTTTCAAACTATTGTATGCCCTCTGGGTCAGAGCCCTTTGGACAGATTTGCACCTTAACTACACACAAACCATCCTTGAATAATGCTGATTAATGCCTGAAAGTTTCATTGCAATCTGTCGAGCGGTTTTGGAGTCTATAGGCAACATACATACGTACATATTCCCTCTTTTATGAATATAAGTTAAATGTGTCCGTGAACATGATAACTTTGGAACGAAACCTCAGATTTTGATCAAATTTGATACTGGGGTGTAAGGCAGCATTTACTTTATCGAGTTCACAAACCAGAATGATCGGGCGGTGTTAAAAGTCTGCACTACCTTCGCCATCTCGGCAGTTTGTCCCATAAGAGCAATGTTAAATTTGAAACATTACTGTGAGTTTGTTTTTCCGGAAAATTTCAAACTTAATGTCATTTTAAATGTTACCATAGTATCTAGTGCTTGACGTGATAGAAATTTAATTTAAAAAAATTATCCACTCGAATAACGAATAAAATATAAACATATTTTACACCATTTTTAAACCACTTTTAAACAATTTTTAGTAGGTTTATTGAAAATCTATCCACGTCATGCACTCCGCTATTCCCTTATGGTGAACATTTTCAAGTTTCATGCAAATCCGATGTAAGATTATTGAAATATGGTGTTTCAAAGACAACAGTAATTTTTTGAATTTAACATTGTTCTTATGGGACTAAAAATCCAAGATGACGCAGGTAGTGCAGACTCTTAACAGGGTTTTAAGGGTTTTCTAAATCGTAAAAAATAAGTTTTTGGCTTTTTTGGCCTTAATTTATCAAATTCCACAAATTTAACCTGAACCATTTAAAACAGCAAACAAAACAAACAAACAATTTAGTATTTTGAATTTTTGATCTGGTTAAAAGCTCAAATGGTTATGCAGAAAATCCAAAAATAAGTTTCCCATGTTATTCTTAGGGAAATAAACAAAACTCTCTTTCTTATTTATTGGCATAGCTTGATAAAATTTGGTATGTAAATTCACTAGGAAAGGTACAACTTATACATGCTTCCAAAACCAACATACTCACCCCCATGGTATTTGTGGGTAAAATAAAAATACCGTAACAAAATCTGTAGGAAATTCTCTCAGTACGCAGGTCTGCTGCGACGGAAGTATTTGTTATTATCATGGCAGCAAACCTGCATACTCTTTTTCCATGTCAATCATATGGAGAATAGGCAAACTCCTTTATTTATAAACTTATACAGTAGAAGCCCTGTAGCCCGGCCTCGGATGGTTCGGCTGCCGGATAATCCGGCCGCGGTATTCCGGAAATGAAATATTCAGCCCCGGACGTTCCCACGGAAAAATTATACAAGAGTAAACTTTTCCCATGATATGTCACTAAAATATATCAGTTCAATTGGCATTTTCTGGACTATTTGGCTACGACTATCTTCTAAAACTTTTTGTTTGTAGTCTATCTGTGATCTTTATCTTTTTGTTGGGTGTTACGCGGTCCGATCGTTGAGGTTAGGTAACTAGACAAATTCTGTCGCTTTTACGGTCCCATTGCAAGGGCTTTCGTTGACAGAAGACCAGTATTATTGTCTGTTAAGCGCAGGTTCATCGCTAGCGACCCCTTGTCCGTTTCTTATCGTCATTTCGGCGGTACAACTTCTGAGAAGGAGCAAATCATGATGGTTAAAAAGTTGATACATTACATTGATCGGGCAAATGTGCTATCCTTCATTGTTAAATACATCCTAATAGTTCATTGTTGGAATACACATATAACACAGGTCTCTATTTAACACGTTTAATAAACCGCCAGTTAATCTGGCCATTTTGAAATCCGGCCGGTGGTCCTGTCCCGAGGTGGCCGGATTTGAGGGCTTCTACTGTATTGATGAAACTTGGTATATGGCTTCATATGGTCAACATTTTTTATTTTCAACAACATCCCATGGCAGTAAACTTACATATACTCATTCGTACGTGTTTATGGTTAAAATACAAAATATCAAATTCCTTTCCAAATTCACTGAGATTAGCAGGTCTGCTGCGATGAGGGTATTTACTTTTAGCAAATTTCCCAATAGGAACTGTAGCTCTTTTGAAGATCTTCAAAAAACATCTCACAGATTGTTCAGTTGGACCAACCACATAGTCACTGGACCTTAACTTAAAAAATAATAAAAACTAAATATTTTTTTATGCAATTAAATTTGGTTTTGAGGTTTAACAAGCGAACATAAGGCAGAGTCATATGACCAAAACTGTAAGTTTGTATAAATATTTTCCAAAAATATTATTTAGATTTTTTATAAGATCTGTTGTTTTGACACTAAACGCTCAAAATCAGGAAAATGCATACTTAAAAATGCTTTAAATATCACAAAAATATATATCGAGAGTTAGAGGTGAGAAATATAGCAATTAGTCTGCAGTAACAGTGTTTGTAACCTGCAGTACTCTATTGTCGAATAAAGACAAGCAAGGTCGAGCACTTAAGTGGGCTGGGTGTGCTTAACTCCGCTCAACTCAGTTCGCTATGGTTCGCATCGCCATTGTTGGTTTGTACTTGCCTGTGCTATATCTGGAGTCGGTTCTTTGCACGAACCCAAGCATCATGAAAGAATCGACCCAGTACACTCTCTCTTAAGTTTGCTTTTGTTCTGGTATCGAGTTGGGGTTTGTCTCGGTGTTTATTCTGTGTATATCGATCTCTTTGGTGTTACTGTAATTTATAACTGCTTGTTATTAATGAAGTGGTCAAATGAAATCTTGTTGAGTTTCTTGAGTATTATCATACATAGTTGAGTCCACACATTAACACCTGTTTGAAGATAAATTCAAAGTGGTAGGTACGTGATGTTATAAAAGTAAAACACTTAATCGTCCTTTAATTTTAATTAAATTCCTGCAGTACACTATCCTTTAAGCAAGGCAAGCAAGGTCAAGCAGATAGTGTTCTAAGTGAGCGACTCTGGTTGACTTAGTTCACCATGGTTCGCTTCTCCAGTGTCGTGCTCGCCTGCTTGCTCCATCTGCGGTCGGTTTTTGCACAAATCAAAGGACGCGAGCAGACCCAAGCATTCAGCACGAATCCACCCAGTGACCCAGTACATACTGCCATGAGGTTCTTCTATTCTGGTCCAAAATTGGAGTATGTTGGTTTGTATTAATTTCTTTGGTGTTATAAAGGGAGTGGTGAAATGAAACCTAGAGTTTCTTGAGTAGGCCTATTATCATCCGGAGTCTGTGTTGTGGGGCCCTACACATGAGCACATCTAAGATATACGCAATCTGGCAGATGTGAGGGGTTGTATGAGGGGTACACGTAATCATGATGTTACTGAAATTAAATTGAAAAAGGATTTGGTAATGCCTAACTTCACTGCTTCACTGTTTGCCTAAGTGTTTCGAGATCAGCTCATACAGTGACAGCGATAGTGTATTTCATGAGTTCGTTGAGCGAGTTAACTCAGAAGGGCTAATTGGCAAATTGTGAATCTGCCAATATGTTAACCAAACCAATTAACTGTAACAATTATATTCATATAGACCCTATTAAAATTAATTTAATGGAACATATTTTGCTTTTCAAATAAACCAAAAGAAGTCCCGGTTGGGTAAGTAACTTAATACGGAAGACAACTTGTTGTGGGTGTTATGTGAAGGACTTGAGGTGTGAAGGACTTGAGGCTTAAGTTACTAGGCTAATGTTTGGTGTAAAAAGCAGAGCTTACTTGACATGTACAGTAGTCGAATATAACTTAATGAGGATCTCTGCCAGTTACCATAGGTTATTTCTAAGAGTAATTGAGAATGTTAACATATGTTTTTAGTGGATAATTAGAGACAGGCCTAGATAGATCGGTAAAAGTTTGATATCCTACTCCATAGTTTTTATCAATGGTTGAAATTTAAAAATTGCAAAAATATTGCTATTTTATCGATAATGCAATCACATTATACAGTTACGATTTTATTAGGTACCCTGATTCAGTGTTGTTCTAAAAATGTCCTGCAACAATAAAACAAATATACTGCACACAAGTAACCGAAAATAACCAAAACAAGTACAAATTATGGCGAAGCTTCATTATCCGAGTCCACAGTTTTTATCGATGTGGAAATTTTTATAGGCTGCCTATTGCGATTAAAATTGTGCGATGAAAACAAATCAACAAAACAATAATATTGAATTAAGAAATGTATTATAATAATAATATAACCTAACAGTCTAACCATAAACCTCTGTCACTTTTATTGACAGCGATGTTTATAACAACAAAATCAATAGTGATTGGAAACATTTCAAACGCATAGGCTTATTACCTCGATTACATTAGCCGAAAAAATACCTTTCTGATTCGTATTTGACAGCATTTGTGTGACGCCTCTTTAGGTCTAACGAAGTCTCCTTCTTTTCACAATTAAGATACACCTACACAATAAACTTGGTTAGTTTATTTTTTGTTGTTCTTCGATAATGTTACAAGTTACATTAGTTACAATATTTACTTGTTTTTTTTCAATTACTTGTTTTCAGTAACTTAGGCCTAAATTTGTTTTATTGTCAAATGGTATGTTTAATTATATTATAAGAAAACTATCAGGTGATAAAATACTAAACGTATCGTGTAATTGTATCGTATAAAATAGCAATATTATCGCAATATTGAAATTTCCACATCGATAGTAGGCCTAATGGTGGAGTCGGATAACGAAGTTTCGACCAAATTTTAAGTAATATAGCCTAATTACATTAAAGGAAAACACAAAACAAACTACCTATAAGTTTTTATTTGTAGGTCTTAGTTGTCAAGAGATGCAGACTTCATAATATAGCGTCGTCACACAAATATGCTGCTAAATACGAATCAGCAAGGTATTTTTTACCAAATTGTATTAAGGGAATATGGCTTTTAAAATTTCCAAAAACAATTGATTTTGTTGTTTTAAATATTGCTTTCCATTAAAGTGAAGGAGGTTGTTAGGTTAGATTGTTAGGTTTGATTGTTCGTAGGCCTATATCTTACCTCAATATCGTTGTTGTGGGTACAGTTTTGTACAGCGCCTACACTACTATTGAATGAAAATATATATCGATATTTCAATTGAATAGGACTGAAAATTACTGTGTAAAATACAAAATTTAACTTAGCATGACAAAATTTACTCTAACAAAAACTAACATTAACCTCAACTAAAATCTATTAACATGAGGAACCATCCTAAGACCAGGAAAGTCCACATTTAAGTAAGATACATAGGTAGGCCTAATTGTTCTTATGTTCTATGTTTGTTATTATGTCATTATGATTAGTTGTGTTTTGGTTTTGTTGATATTGATTATGTTAGGTTAAATGGTTTGTTTTTTATTAAAGCCTAAATGTGGGAATAAAAATCTAAACAAAATAGGGGTACGGTAATTACTAATTGTTATCGTATAAAGTTATTATTTAGGCTAGGTATTGATTGATTTGGTAAGTTTGTTGATATGATAGATATATCCATCAGATCTATAGATATTTCCATTCAATAGTAGTGTGGCTTAATGAAACTTGTTGATTCTATTGATTTCATCGCACAATTTTAATTGCAAAATCAAAATTTCACCCATTGATAAAAACGATGATAAAAACAGCCCGATCAAGACCAAATTTGGTAGAGATGTGTAATCCTACCATTATTAAGATGAGTTCATCGCAGTTATTGACCTACCGGAAAGGGTAGTTTTTTACCTCAAAAAAAGGTTTTTTCGTTTTTCATATGTAATTTTGCAAAATTTTTAAATTTTTATTTCTACCACAGGAATTAGCTTGAAGGTATTTACCTTCATTTGGTTGAGATCCATCTATTTATGTTTAAAAAATCTTGGTTTTTGGCGGATTTTCCTGTAGGGAATACGCTATTATGGTAGTAGTCACGGTAAGACCTACGCCTGGGACCATGTTACTTTGTTGTTTTGAGGTTCCCAGAAGCCATAAACTCCGTTCGTTTAAATTCATATTTTTGTTTATACAGGGTGTTTTTTAACTGTGCCACTATTGGGATTTTGTAAAATATACATCTTACAGTAAACTTTAAAAGGGGAACACTCCCTTGTTTTTAAAGAAGTTTAAAATTAAGTAAATAAATATTTTGTAAATGGCTGCCATTTTTCAATATGGCAGTCAAATACAAATTTTTAAATATGAACCCCCAATTATAATGTCATTTTTGGATTTACCACGCAATTTGAAGATTTTTTTTCATTCATTGACATCTTTCTCTAAACTTAATGGTTAGGGAGCTACAGGCAGTTGAAGTTAATTTTTAGTCCCATAAGAAACTTTAATTGATTATTTCTCCTAAACCATTTAGTAAAATAAAATAATCTTATGAATAAAAATGTCTTAAAAATATTGTTTTAAGATCATATTTTTCATAATAACATCATTTTTTTTTAATTTTATTATTTGTCCGCCATATTTGGAATAAGTTTGTTTTTGCTTAACTGACCATTTTTGTGAGTGGAATGAATATATATATCTATACAAGCTGTTTCCCATTACGGCTTTGACCCGTGATTGAATTAATTTGATTGGTAATTAAGCTCGTTCGCTACGTTCACTCGGGCAATCAGGTTTATCTCATCCGCTACTCTTACTCGCTGTTACTCTCACCTTATATATATAAAAAAATCGCTGGAATACCTAAAATTATAATTTTTCATTGAATTTGTTTCTTAACAACCAATAAAAAAAGACAAAATATAGATTTTCAGATTTTTTCAAACTATTGTATGCCCTCTGGGTCAGAGCCCTTTGGACAGATTTGCACCTTAACTACACACAAACCATCCTTGAATAATGCTGATTAATGCCTGAAAGTTTCATTGCAATCTGTCGAGCGGTTTTGGAGTCTATAGGCAACATACATACGTACATATTCCCTCTTTTATGAATATAAGTTAAATGTGTCCGTGAACATGATAACTTTGGAACGAAACCTCAGATTTTGATCAAATTTGATACTGGGGTGTAAGGCAGCATTTACTTTATCGAGTTCACAAACCAGAATGATCGGGCGGTGTTAAAAGTCTGCACTACCTTCGCCATCTCGGCAGTTTGTCCCATAAGAGCAATGTTAAATTTGAAACATTACTGTGAGTTTGTTTTTCCGGAAAATTTCAAACTTAATGTCATTTTAAATGTTACCATAGTATCTAGTGCTTGACGTGATAGAAATTTAATTTAAAAAAATTATCCACTCGAATAACGAATAAAATATAAACATATTTTACACCATTTTTAAACCACTTTTAAACAATTTTTAGTAGGTTTATTGAAAATCTATCCACGTCATGCACTCCGCTATTCCCTTATGGTGAACATTTTCAAGTTTCATGCAAATCCGATGTAAGATTATTGAAATATGGTGTTTCAAAGACAACAGTAATTTTTTGAATTTAACATTGTTCTTATGGGACTAAAAATCCAAGATGACGCAGGTAGTGCAGACTCTTAACAGGGTTTTAAGGGTTTTCTAAATCGTAAAAAATAAGTTTTTGGCTTTTTTGGCCTTAATTTATCAAATTCCACAAATTTAACCTGAACCATTTAAAACAGCAAACAAAACAAACAAACAATTTAGTATTTTGAATTTTTGATCTGGTTAAAAGCTCAAATGGTTATGCAGAAAATCCAAAAATAAGTTTCCCATGTTATTCTTAGGGAAATAAACAAAACTCTCTTTCTTATTTATTGGCATAGCTTGATAAAATTTGGTATGTAAATTCACTAGGAAAGGTACAACTTATACATGCTTCCAAAACCAACATACTCACCCCCATGGTATTTGTGGGTAAAATAAAAATACCGTAACAAAATCTGTAGGAAATTCTCTCAGTACGCAGGTCTGCTGCGACGGAAGTATTTGTTATTATCATGGCAGCAAACCTGCATACTCTTTTTCCATGTCAATCATATGGAGAATAGGCAAACTCCTTTATTTATAAACTTATACAGTAGAAGCCCTGTAGCCCGGCCTCGGATGGTTCGGCTGCCGGATAATCCGGCCGCGGTATTCCGGAAATGAAATATTCAGCCCCGGACGTTCCCACGGAAAAATTATACAAGAGTAAACTTTTCCCATGATATGTCACTAAAATATATCAGTTCAATTGGCATTTTCTGGACTATTTGGCTACGACTATCTTCTAAAACTTTTTGTTTGTAGTCTATCTGTGATCTTTATCTTTTTGTTGGGTGTTACGCGGTCCGATCGTTGAGGTTAGGTAACTAGACAAATTCTGTCGCTTTTACGGTCCCATTGCAAGGGCTTTCGTTGACAGAAGACCAGTATTATTGTCTGTTAAGCGCAGGTTCATCGCTAGCGACCCCTTGTCCGTTTCTTATCGTCATTTCGGCGGTACAACTTCTGAGAAGGAGCAAATCATGATGGTTAAAAAGTTGATACATTACATTGATTGGGCAAGTGTGCTATCCTTCATTGTTAAATACATCCTAATAGTTCATTGTTGGAATACACATATAACACAGGTCTCTATTTAACACGTTTAATAAACCGCCAGTTAATCTGGCCATTTTGAAATCCGGCCGGTGGTCCTGTCCCGAGGTGGCCGGATTTGAGGGCTTCTACTGTATTGATGAAACTTGGTATATGGCTTCATATGGTCAACATTTTTTATTTTCAACAACATCCCATGGCAGTAAACTTACATATACTCATTCGTACGTGTTTATGGTTAAAATACAAAATATCAAATTCCTTTCCAAATTCACTGAGATTAGCAGGTCTGCTGCGATGAGGGTATTTACTTTTAGCAAATTTCCCAATAGGAACTGTAGCTCTTTTGAAGATCTTCAAAAAACATCTCACAGATTGTTCAGTTGGACCAACCACATAGTCACTGGACCTTAACTTAAAAAATAATAAAAACTAAATATTTTTTTATGCAATTAAATTTGGTTTTGAGGTTTAACAAGCGAACATAAGGCAGAGTCATATGACCAAAACTGTAAGTTTGTATAAATATTTTCCAAAAATATTATTTAGATTTTTTATAAGATCTGTTGTTTTGACACTAAACGCTCAAAATCAGGAAAATGCATACTTAAAAATGCTTTAAATATCACAAAAATATATATCGAGAGTTAGAGGTGAGAAATATAGCAATTAGTCTGCAGTAACAGTGTTTGTAACCTGCAGTACTCTATTGTCGAATAAAGACAAGCAAGGTCGAGCACTTAAGTGGGCTGGGTGTGCTTAACTCCGCTCAACTCAGTTCGCTATGGTTCGCATCGCCATTGTTGGTTTGTACTTGCCTGTGCTATATCTGGAGTCGGTTCTTTGCACGAACCCAAGCATCATGAAAGAATCGACCCAGTACACTCTCTCTTAAGTTTGCTTTTGTTCTGGTATCGAGTTGGGGTTTGTCTCGGTGTTTATTCTGTGTATATCGATCTCTTTGGTGTTACTGTAATTTATAACTGCTTGTTATTAATGAAGTGGTCAAATGAAATCTTGTTGAGTTTCTTGAGTATTATCATACATAGTTGAGTCCACACATTAACACCTGTTTGAAGATAAATTCAAAGTGGTAGGTACGTGATGTTATAAAAGTAAAACACTTAATCGTCCTTTAATTTTAATTAAATTCCTGCAGTACACTATCCTTTAAGCAAGGCAAGCAAGGTCAAGCAGATAGTGTTCTAAGTGAGCGACTCTGGTTGACTTAGTTCACCATGGTTCGCTTCTCCAGTGTCGTGCTCGCCTGCTTGCTCCATCTGCGGTCGGTTTTTGCACAAATCAAAGGACGCGAGCAGACCCAAGCATTCAGCACGAATCCACCCAGTGACCCAGTACATACTGCCATGAGGTTCTTCTATTCTGGTCCAAAGTTGGAGTATGTTGGTTTGTATTAATTTCTTTGGTGTTATAAAGGGAGTGGTGAAATGAAACCTAGAGTTTTCTTGAGTAGGCCTATTATCATCCGGAGTCTGTGTTGTGGGGCCCTACACATGAGCACATCTAAGATATACGCAATCTGGCAGATGTGAGGGGTTGTATGAGGGGTACACGTAATCATGATGTTACTGAAATTAAATTGAAAAAGGATTTGGTAATGCCTAACTTCACTGCTTCACTGTTTGCCTAAGTGTTTCGAGATCAGCTCATACAGTGACAGCGATAGTGTATTTCATGAGTTCGTTGAGCGAGTTAAACCCAACTTTTGCTCCAGAATTTGCCCAAACAATTTGGCGATAGTGTACTTAAGGCATCACAAAACCATCAATTTTAACAAGTAACCATTAAACTATTTGAAAGAACTTGAAAATTAAAAAAAAATAATTATTTTGAATTTTTAAAACTTGTCATAATTGGTTACAGAGAAACCCCTAAATACATTTACCATGTTATTCTTATGGAAACTCAACTCAAAACTGTAACTCACTTTCTTATTAGTAACATAACCTCTCAAAATTTAGTACCGGATGTACTATCCGGTGGTTAAACTAGGAAGGGTTAAACCACAGATAACCGATAGATATCTGTAGGTTATCTGGGGTAACCTATATTGGCTTACAACACCCATATGTTGGCAAATTTACCTACCTACCTGCACGCTGTTATGGGAAAAATAAAATAAATACCAAAACTTTATCAAATTCAGTATGTACCTCTAATGGGAAGGGGTTCCTTTACTATCTGTGGCCCATCATGGCTTCGGGATTTTATTTTATAGATAACAAAATATCTTTAAAGGGTAACAAAGTCTTCTTCTTAAGAATTCTATTGAAACATTGACGTTGTGTTAGCAAAGCCCTGAAGGGATTTTGCAAAACCTTAGCTAGCACCTATTATTAAAGAGCACTGTCAACTTTAAATTTCAACCCACTAGGATCTATGGCAATTTTGAGGTTCCGTGGGGCGGAGCTGTTAACAAAATTTGCAAAACCGTTTCATAATGAACACCAATGAGAAAAATGAAAGTCCTTTACAAATGGTAACCCTACAGTGCTGTAGGCCCTACAATCTTTGAGATCCATTGTTTCCTTGATTCACATTTAAAAATTGGCCACAAGGATAACATCATATTTTTTAAGCCTTTTGGGATAGAATCATAAAGAACTTAAAAAAATATATTATAAAAATCTTTTCTTAGTGAACACCTATTAGCAAAGAGTGACTATTACAAAAGAACACTATTTGGCCCATGCCAAATTTCAACTGCGTAAACTCTATAGTAATTTTGACATAAATTTTGAAGGCCTGTGGGGCGGAGCGGTGGAGCCCTGAAGGAATTTTGCAAAAGTGTTTCTTAGTGAGGACCTATGAACAAAAGAGAGTGTCATTTCAAATTTCAACCCCATAGGCCTCAAAGTAATTTTGAAGTCCTTTGGGGTGGAGCCCTTAAAAAGCGTTTCTTAGTGAGCACCTTTGGGCAAAGTGGATCTCACATTACAAATGTCAACCCCTTACATCATCAAGTTTTTCAGATTAATTGTTTCCTAGATTTATATTATATATATATATATTGTATACAATATATTAAAAATTGGCCTTATGAATAACGTTAGATCAAAATCAAAATTCTGTGCTGGGGAGCCCTGATGGAATGTTGCAAAACCGTTTCTTAGTGAGCACCTTTGAGTAAAGAAGTTCATGCCAAATTTCATCCCTCTATACCCTTTGGTTATTGAGATTCTCTGACTCATGAGTGGGTGATATTTGATAAATATATAGTATATTTATGTACAACACGCCCATGATAGCAAACCTACATCCTTTTGCCTATGGTGTCTATTGGGAAAAAAACTGAACTCTGATCGAAAATTACTGAGTTTGCTGGTCTGTTGCTACATTTGTAATATCGTCACCGCATCAACCGTATGTACAATAATTGTGCAAGTGGGCGGAAATATTCATAAATTATAATACTGTATAAAAGATAGGGTTTTGTGACTAAAGATGGGTTATGAATGACCTCAAACTAGTCACAAGTAGTGAAAATTTACATCTGTAGGATAAACAAAACAATTTTGGTAGGCTTAAGTGTGTGAATATTCTTGAATGTTCTCTGGGGTGATAGGCCTAGTTATAAAAAAAAAAAAAAAAATGTTCTGTGTACATGGGGCAAGCAAACTAATCGTAGTAAATGCATATAAAACAATGTGTATGACACAAATCCATTAAATTAAAAGTAACTACGAACTAAGTATTGCCGAACTAGGTATAGGCTACAATGCAGTTATTTGCTTGCAATATTGAGCGGAGCGACTATTTTTTAAATCAATAATATCAAATGTTTTATAGGTAATTCAAGTGAGCTCGTTCGCTACGCTCACTCGCTGTCAGGGTTTAGCTCGTTCGCTGCGCTCACTCTCCATTTGGATCACTTCGTTCGCTTCGCTCACTCGATGTCAAGGTTTAGCTCGTTCGCTGCGCTCACTCACCTTTTGGGTCGGCTCATTCGCTGCACACACTCTTCGCCAGATTTAGGTTGTTCGCTGCGCTTGCTCGCCACAAGTCTGCAATACTCTAATAATTTTTGATTACGCAGGTTTGGTGCGACGTGGTATTATATGTTTACAAGATATTAAATGGTGCGTCGTCCAAAATACTGTGTGGAAGGTATAAACAAACCACTAAAATAAACAAAACAACAATTTCACAGAACTACTGTATTCACAATTAGCTGATAGTAACAGTCTGCAGTTAAATTTGATCCTTATAACAACTGTATAATCAACACACAGTAAACAAACCAAATAAAATATATCTCCTGTTAAAATAACATGGTAACTTTAAAGGGCCGTAGGGCAGAACCCTTATGTCCGATTTGGACCATTTCAGATTTATACCTTCCCATAGATGGTTACTACGAGCAAAATTTTGTGAGGATCACTTCAGTCGTTCAGGAGGAGTACGTGTAAATAAAAAGCCAGAGTGTGGTATAGGAGCTTTGCTCGCTCCGCTCAATTATAAGAAAAGTGAGTTTTTTTATTTAGATACAGTATATATTTTTTTATTACGAGTGATTTTAGTTGTTTTTGAAATTATTACAAAGTGGGATCAAACTTTTTGAATGTGACAATCCCTAATGCAAAATTTTAACCCTTATTAGCCCAAATTATTTCCTTTAAATATAATAGGGCGCTCTCGTGCTGTGCTCTCGTAGCAAACTTACTCACTAACGGCCTACAACTTTTGCCGCTAGGAGCGCGCACTGTTCAAAACCCTAATCCTCGTGTCTGGGCTGCCGGTCGTGATAGCTGATGTGGCTAACGCGTAGGCACCTTGGCCAGGTGTCTACGCAAGCGCGGGTTCGATACCCGCTCACGACCAAACCTGACCTGGTGGTGCAACTCTTAAAAGGGTTAGCCGATCTGTGGTAACGATGGTGGGAGGGCCCACGTTAAATAAACGGTGGCAGGCTTGCGTGGAAGTTGACGGGATCGGTTAATTCTTTGAGAGTTGCACCTTGGTCAACACTGATTTTGCTATTTTTAGCGAATTTCCCATAGGGAATAAGCTATTACCGTAGGTCTCATGGTAAGACCTAAGCCCGGGACCATGTTACTTTTTCGTTTTTAGGTGCCCAGAGACCAAAAATAATAGTCATTAAAAATTTTATATATATATATATATATATGTATATATGTATATATGTATATATATATATATGTATGTGTCCCTAGACACGATAACTTTCGTTAAAATGGTCCAATCGACACCAAATTTGGTAGAGATGTGTAATCCTACGTTTATTCGGATGAGTTCGAAAACCAGACATATCGACCTACCGGAAGGGGTAGTTTTGGGGGGTTTTGTACCCCAAAAATGGGTTTTTTGCATTTTTCATATGTAAAATTTAAATATTTTAAATTTTTATTTTGACCATTGGATTTAGCTCAAAAAAACACACAATTTAGTATTTTGAAGCTTTGCTCTATCTCCATTGGTTACCGAGATATTACGAAGTCTAAAGACAGTACATTGTCTTTCAGGGCTCCAATGTTAATCTTATGGAGAATAAGGATGTGTTAATATTTCACTTATTAACCAATATTTTTGGATGAAACTTGGTATTTAGCTTCATTTGGTTGAGATTCATCCATTTAAGGTAAAAAATCTTGGTTTTTGTACTTATCATGGCAGCAAACCTGCATACTCTTTTCCCATGTTAATCATATGGAGAATAGGCAAACTCTTTTATTTATGGACAGATATTGGTGAAACTTACTATATGTCTTTATATGGTCGAAATAAATTTTTTCTATGCTAAAAACCTACTTTTAGTGTCCCCCATGGCAGCATACCTGCATACTCTTTCCCTATATTTATCTTAAGGAAAATAGACATTTATTTCCCTATTTATGAGCACGTGATGAAATTTTGTTTACAAGTTTAGCTGGTCAAAATTAATATTACTAATTTGGAAATTCGCTGAGTACGCAGGTCTGCTGCGACGGGGGTATTTACTATTGTTTACTGTGTGTGTGCCACTACGGCTTTGAAATATGCAAAATGACCATATTTGTACACTAAAATGCCAATAGAACTATGGAATATCATGCCAAATCAGGCCTCATATTGTTATAAATAACCTCGAGTTTCTCTTTCATTGAATAACCTCCGCGCCTCCGCATTAAAGTCGTGATAGCGACAACAAAATTACGAAATGGCTCATTTTCGCCTTGGGTCCTACGCCTAATTTCCTCACCAAGGTTTCTGTTCCTTGGTAGGCTGTTTCCGCTACCAATGCCTCGGAGGGGTGCGACGTGCGAGGGGTGCGGAGGGTGCGACGTGGTATTATATGTTTACAAGATATTAAATGGTGCGTCGTCCAAAATACTGTGTGGAAGGTATAAACAAACCACTAAAATAAACAAAACAACAATTTCACAGAACTACTGTATTCACAAACAGCTGATAGTAACAGTCTGCAGTTAAATTTGATCCTTATAACAACTGTATAATCAACACACAGTAAACAAACCAAATAAAATATATCTCCTGTTAAAATAACATGGTAACTTTAAAGGGCCGTAGGGCAGAACCCTTATGTCCGATTTGGACCATTTCAGATTTATACCTTCCCATAGATGGTTACTACGAGCAAAATTTTGTGAGGATCACTTCAGTCGTTCAGGAGGAGTACGTGTAAATAAAAAGCCAGAGTGTGGTATAGGAGCTTTGCTCGCTCCGCTCAATTATAAGAAAAGTGAGTTTTTTTATTTAGATACAGTATATATTTTTTTATTACGAGTGATTTTAGTTGTTTTTGAAATTATTACAAAGTGGGATCAAACTTTTTGAATGTGACAATCCCTAATGCAAAATTTTAACCCTTATTAGCCCAAATTATTTCCTTTAAATATAATAGGGCGCTCTCGTGCTGTGCCCTCGTAGCAAACTTACTCACTAACGGCCTACAACTTTTGCCGCTAAATTTTAACCCTTATTAGCCCAAATTATTTCCTTTAAATATAATAGGGCGCTCTCGTGCTGTGCTCTCGTAGCAAACTTACTCACTAACGGCCTACAACTTTTGCCGCTAGGAGCGCGCACTGTTCAAAACCCTAATCCTCGTGTCTGGGCTGCCGGTCGTGATAGCTGATGTGGCTAACGCGTAGGCACCTTGGCCAGGTGTCTACGCAAGCGCGGGTTCGATACCCGCTCACGACCAAACCTGACCTGGTGGTGCAACTCTTAAAAGGGTTAGCCGATCTGTGGTAACGATGGTGGGAGGGCCCACGTTAAATAAACGGTGGCAGGCTTGCGTGGAAGTTGACGGGATCGGTTAATTCTTTGAGAGTTGCACCTTGGTCAACACTGATTTTGCTATTTTTTACTATTGTTTACTGTGTGTGTGCCACTACGGCTTTGAAATATGCAAAATGACCATATTTGTACACTAAAATGCCAATAGAACTATGGAATATCATGCCAAATCAGGCCTCATATTGTTATAAATAACCTCGAGTTTCTCTTTCATTGAATAACCTCCGCGCCTCCGCATTAAAGTCGTGATAGCGACAACAAAATTACGAAATGGCTCATTTTCGCCTTGGGTCCTACGCCTAATTTCCTCACCAAGGTTTCTGTTCCTTGGTAGGCTGTTTCCGCTACCAATGCCTCGGAGGGGTGCGACGTGCGAGGGGTGCGGAGGGTGCGACGTGGTATTATATGTTTACAAGATATTAAATGGTGCGTCGTCCAAAATACTGTGTGGAAGGTATAAACAAACCACTAAAATAAACAAAACAACAATTTCACAGAACTACTGTATTCACAAACAGCTGATAGTAACAGTCTGCAGTTAAATTTGATCCTTATAACAACTGTATAATCAACACACAGTAAACAAACCAAATAAAATATATCTCCTGTTAAAATAACATGGTAACTTTAAAGGGCCGTAGGGCAGAACCCTTATGTCCGATTTGGACCATTTCAGATTTATACCTTCCCATAGATGGTTACTACGAGCAAAATTTTGTGAGGATCACTTCAGTCGTTCAGGAGGAGTACGTGTAAATAAAAAGCCAGAGTGTGGTATAGGAGCTTTGCTCGCTCCGCTCAATTATAAGAAAAGTGAGTTTTTTTATTTAGATACAGTATATATTTTTTTATTACGAGTGATTTTAGTTGTTTTTGAAATTATTACAAAGTGGGATCAAACTTTTTGAATGTGACAATCCCTAATGCAAAATTTTAACCCTTATTAGCCCAAATTATTTCCTTTAAATATAATAGGGCGCTCTCGTGCTGTGCCCTCGTAGCAAACTTACTCACTAACGGCCTACAACTTTTGCCGCTAAATTTTAACCCTTATTAGCCCAAATTATTTCCTTTAAATATAATAGGGCGCTCTCGTGCTGTGCTCTCGTAGCAAACTTACTCACTAACGGCCTACAACTTTTGCCGCTAGGAGCGCGCACTGTTCAAAACCCTAATCCTCGTGTCTGGGCTGCCGGTCGTGATAGCTGATGTGGCTAACGCGTAGGCACCTTGGCCAGGTGTCTACGCAAGCGCGGGTTCGATACCCGCTCACGACCAAACCTGACCTGGTGGTGCAACTCTTAAAAGGGTTAGCCGATCTGTGGTAACGATGGTGGGAGGGCCCACGTTAAATAAACGGTGGCAGGCTTGCGTGGAAGTTGACGGGATCGGTTAATTCTTTGAGAGTTGCACCTTGGTCAACACTGATTTTGCTATTTTTTACTATTGTTTACTGTGTGTGTGCCACTACGGCTTTGAAATATGCAAAATGACCATATTTGTACACTAAAATGCCAATAGAACTATGGAATATCATGCCAAATCAGGCCTCATATTGTTATAAATAACCTCGAGTTTCTCTTTCATTGAATAACCTCCGCGCCTCCGCATTAAAGTCGTGATAGCGACAACAAAATTACGAAATGGCTCATTTTCGCCTTGGGTCCTACGCCTAATTTCCTCACCAAGGTTTCTGTTCCTTGGTAGGCTGTTTCCGCTACCAATGCCTCGGAGGGGTGCGACGTGCGAGGGGTGCGGAGGGTGCGACGTGGTATTATATGTTTACAAGATATTAAATGGTGCGTCGTCCAAAATACTGTGTGGAAGGTATAAACAAACCACTAAAATAAACAAAACAACAATTTCACAGAACTACTGTATTCACAAACAGCTGATAGTAACAGTCTGCAGTTAAATTTGATCCTTATAACAACTGTATAATCAACACACAGTAAACAAACCAAATAAAATATATCTCCTGTTAAAATAACATGGTAACTTTAAAGGGCCGTAGGGCAGAACCCTTATGTCCGATTTGGACCATTTCAGATTTATACCTTCCCATAGATGGTTACTACGAGCAAAATTTTGTGAGGATCACTTCAGTCGTTCAGGAGGAGTACGTGTAAATAAAAAGCCAGAGTGTGGTATAGGAGCTTTGCTCGCTCCGCTCAATTATAAGAAAAGTGAGTTTTTTTATTTAGATACAGTATATATTTTTTTATTACGAGTGATTTTAGTTGTTTTTGAAATTATTACAAAGCGCACTGTTCAAAACCCTAATCCTCGTGTCTGGGCTGCCGGTCGTGATAGCTGATGTGGCTAACGCGTAGGCACCTTGGCCAGGTGTCTACGCAAGCGCGGGTTCGATACCCGCTCACGACCAAACCTGACCTGGTGGTGCAACTCTTAAAAGGGTTAGCCGATCTGTGGTAACGATGGTGGGAGGGCCCACGTTAAATAAACGGTGGCAGGCTTGCGTGGAAGTTGACGGGATCGGTTAATTCTTTGAGAGTTGCACCTTGGTCAACACTGATTTTGCTATTTTTTACTATTGTTTACTGTGTGTGTGCCACTACGGCTTTGAAATATGCAAAATGACCATATTTGTACACTAAAATGCCAATAGAACTATGGAATATCATGCCAAATCAGGCCTCATATTGTTATAAATAACCTCGAGTTTCTCTTTCATTGAATAACCTCCGCGCCTCCGCATTAAAGTCGTGATAGCGACAACAAAATTACGAAATGGCTCATTTTCGCCTTGGGTCCTACGCCTAATTTCCTCACCAAGGTTTCTGTTCCTTGGTAGGCTGTTTCCGCTACCAATGCCTCGGAGGGGTGAGGGGGAGGTCGGTACAACGCCTTTAAGTACGTGTAAATAAAAAGCCAGAGTGTGGTATAGGAGCTTTGCTCGCTCCGCTCAATTATAAGAAAAGTGAGTTTTTTTATTTAGATACAGTATATATTTTTTTATCACGAGTGATTTTAGTTGTTTTTGAAATTATTACAAAGTGGGATCAAACTTTTTGAATGTGACAATCCCTAATGCAAAATTTTAACCCTTATTAGCCCAAATTATTTCCTTTAAATATAATGCGGCGCTCTCGTGCTGTGCTCTCGTAGCAAACTTACTCACTAACGGCCTACAACTTTTGCCGCTAGGAGCGCGCACTGTTCAAAACCCTAATCCTCGTGTCTGGGCTGCCGGTCGTGATAGCTGATGTGGCTAACGCGTAGGCACCTTGGCCAGGTGTCTACGCAAGCGCGGGTTCGATACCCGCTCACGACCAAACCTGACCTGGTGGTGCAACTCTTAAAAGGGTTAGCCGATCTGTGGTAACGATGGTGGGAGGGCCCACGTTAAATAAACGGTGGCAGGCTTGCGTGGAAGTTGACGGGATCGGTTAATTCTTTGAGAGTTGCACCTTGGTCAACACTGATTTTGCTATTTTTTACTATTGTTTACTGTGTGTGTGCCACTACGGCTTTGAAATATGCAAAATGACCATATTTGTACACTAAAATGCCAATAGAACTATGGAATATCATGCCAAAACTGGTTTAAAATATTGCGCAATATTTGTGTTGCCAAATGGTAACGCTAGGTCGTAATGGGTTTTAAATTTCTTCTTCGAATAGACGCTTACGGGAGGTACGAGCGTACTCCTAGTATAAAAATAATTGCTTCTTAAAAATATTTCGAGAGCACGGGGATGAACAACTAAATTAGGATGGACTGAATCTTACAGTTTCAACCTTGGTAGGCTGTTTCCGCTACCAATGCCTCGGAGGGGTGAGGGGGAGGTCGGTACAACGCCTTTAAGTACGTGTAAATAAAAAGCCAGAGTGTGGTATAGGAGCTTTGCTCGCTCCGCTCAATTATAAGAAAAGTGAGTTTTTTTATTTAGATACAGTATATATTTTTTTATCACGAGTGATTTTAGTTGTTTTTGAAATTATTACAAAGTGGGATCAAACTTTTTGAATGTGACAATCCCTAATGCAAAATTTTAACCCTTATTAGCCCAAATTATTTCCTTTAAATATAATGCGGCGCTCTCGTGCTGTGCTCTCGTAGCAAACTTACTCACTAACGGCCTACAACTTTTGCCGCTAGGAGCGCGCACTGTTCAAAACCCTAATCCTCGTGTCTGGGCTGCCGGTCGTGATAGCTGATGTGGCTAACGCGTAGGCACCTTGGCCAGGTGTCTACGCAAGCGCGGGTTCGATACCCGCTCACGACCAAACCTGACCTGGTGGTGCAACTCTTAAAAGGGTTAGCCGATCTGTGGTAACGATGGTGGGAGGGCCCACGTTAAATAAACGGTGGCAGGCTTGCGTGGAAGTTGACGGGATCGGTTAATTCTTTGAGAGTTGCACCTTGGTCAACACTGATTTTGCTATTTTTTACTATTGTTTACTGTGTGTGTGCCACTACGGCTTTGAAATATGCAAAATGACCATATTTGTACACTAAAATGCCAATAGAACTATGGAATATCATGCCAAAACTGGTTTAAAATATTGCGCAATATTTGTGTTGCCAAATGGTAACGCTAGGTCGTAATGGGTTTTAAATTTCTTCTTCGAATAGACGCTTACGGGAGGTACGAGCGTACTCCTAGTATAAAAATAATTGCTTCTTAAAAATATTTTGAGAGCACGGGGATGAACAACTAAATTAGGATGGACTGAATCTTACAGTTTCAACCTTGGTAGGCTGTTTCCGCTACCAATGCCTCGGAGGGGTGAGGGGGAGGTCGGTACAACGCCTTTAAGTACGTGTAAATAAAAAGCCAGAGTGTGGTATAGGAGCTTTGCTCGCTCCGCTCAATTATAAGAAAAGTGAGTTTTTTTATTTAGATACAGTATATATTTTTTTATCACGAGTGATTTTAGTTGTTTTTGAAATTATTACAAAGTGGGATCAAACTTTTTGAATGTGACAATCCCTAATGCAAAATTTTAACCCTTATTAGCCCAAATTATTTCCTTTAAATATAATGCGGCGCTCTCGTGCTGTGCTCTCGTAGCAAACTTACTCACTAACGGCCTACAACTTTTGCCGCTAGGAGCGCGCACTGTTCAAAACCCTAATCCTCGTGTCTGGGCTGCCGGTCGTGATAGCTGATGTGGCTAACGCGTAGGCACCTTGGCCAGGTGTCTACGCAAGCGCGGGTTCGATACCCGCTCACGACCAAACCTGACCTGGTGGTGCAACTCTTAAAAGGGTTAGCCGATCTGTGGTAACGATGGTGGGAGGGCCCACGTTAAATAAACGGTGGCAGGCTTGCGTGGAAGTTGACGGGATCGGTTAATTCTTTGAGAGTTGCACCTTGGTCAACACTGATTTTGCTATTTTTTACTATTGTTTACTGTGTGTGTGCCACTACGGCTTTGAAATATGCAAAATGACCATATTTGTACACTAAAATGCCAATAGAACTATGGAATATCATGCCAAAACTGGTTTAAAATATTGCGCAATATTTGTGTTGCCAAATGGTAACGCTAGGTCGTAATGGGTTTTAAATTTCTTCTTCGAATAGACGCTTACGGGAGGTACGAGCGTACTCCTAGTATAAAAATAATTGCTTCTTAAAAATATTTTGAGAGCACGGGGATGAACAACTAAATTAGGATGGACTGAATCTTACAGTTTCAACCTTGACAACTTGTATTATTATTATTGTAAAACATATATTTATTCTTATTAGTCCATTAAAAATCTAGATATCTGGTATAAGTTATTTTTTACATATTTGTAAAATAAAAAACAGCAATTCGAGTAGTATTAGTGGTGGGCAGCGGCCATAGATCAGTGGTAGAGTTACCTGGTTCAACTTTTGGCTCGGAGACCAAAAGATCGTTGGGCTGCTCCCGTGGTTCGGAAGTCACCTTAAGCCGGTGGTCCACCTGGTACGAAAGCAAAAAAGTGCAGGCATTTCAATCGAGGAACTGTCAGTTGACTGCTTATCTCCCTCTACTAAAAGCAATACGATTAATATTATTATTAGTGGTGGTGAACAGGAAATAGATTTTAAATCCTTATTGCCTGACGCATAAACGTCATTAAAAACAAGCAAACCAGGCCCCACCAAAACAGAATCCAAAGCATTTCTTATGGGGAATTCAATTATGGCTCATTTGTTTATTAATGTACAGAATTTCTTCAACAACAAAAGACATCTACAAATTACGCAACAATTTGTTTTTTTATTTAGATACAGTATATATTTTTTTATTACGAGTGATTTTAGTTGTTTTTGAAATTATTACAAAGTGGGATCAAACTTTTTGAATGTGACAATCCCTAATGCAAAATTTTAACCCTTATTAGCCCAAATTATTTCCTTTAAATATAATGCGGCGCTCTCGTGCTGTGCTCTCGTAGCAAACTTACTCACTAACGGCCTACAACTTTGGCACCTTGGCCAGGTGTCTACGCAAGCGCGGGTTCGATACCCGCTCACGACCAAACCTGACCTGGTGGTGCAACTCTTAAAAGGGTTAGCCGATCTGTGGTAACGATGGTGGGAGGGCCCACGTTAAATAAACGGTGGCAGGCTTGCGTGGAAGTTGACGGGATCGGTTAATTCTTTGAGAGTTGCACCTTGGTCAACACTGATTTTGCTATTTTTTACTATTGTTTACTGTGTGTGTGCCACTACGGCTTTGAAATATGCAAAATGACCATATTTGTACACTAAAATGCCAATAGAACTATGGAATATCATGCCAAAACTGGTTTAAAATATTGCGCAATATTTGTGTTGCCAAATGGTAACGCTAGGTCGTAATGGGTTTTAAATTTCTTCTTCGAATAGACGCTTACGGGAGGTACGAGCGTACTCCTAGTATAAAAATAATTGCTTCTTAAAAATATTTTGAGAGCACGGGGATGAACAACTAAATTAGGATGGACTGAATCTTACAGTTTCAACCTTGACAACTTGTATTATTATTATTGTAAAACATATATTTATTCTTATTAGTCCATTAAAAATCTAGATATCTGGTATAAGTTATTTTTTACATATTTGTAAAATAAAAAACAGCAATTCGAGTAGTATTAGTGGTGGGCAGCGGCCATAGATCAGTGGTAGAGTTACCTGGTTCAACTTTTGGCTCGGAGACCAAAAGATCGTTGGGCTGCTCCCGTGGTTCGGAAGTCACCTTAAGCCGGTGGTCCACCTGGTACGAAAGCAAAAAAGTGCAGGCATTTCAATCGAGGAACTGTCAGTTGACTGCTTATCTCCCTCTACTAAAAGCAATACGATTAATATTATTATTAGTGGTGGTGAACAGGAAATAGATTTTAAATCCTTATTGCCTGACGCATAAACGTCATTAAAAACAAGCAAACCAGGCCCCACCAAAACAGAATCCAAAGCATTTCTTATGGGGAATTCAATTATGGCTCATTTGTTTATTAATGTACAGAATTTCTTCAACAACAAAAGACATCTACAAATTACGCAACAATTTGTTTTTTTATTTAGATACAGTATATATTTTTTTATTACGAGTGATTTTAGTTGTTTTTGAAATTATTACAAAGTGGGATCAAACTTTTTGAATGTGACAATCCCTAATGCAAAATTTTAACCCTTATTAGCCCAAATTATTTCCTTTAAATATAATGCGGCGCTCTCGTGCTGTGCTCTCGTAGCAAACTTACTCACTAACGGCCTACAACTTTGGCACCTTGGCCAGGTGTCTACGCAAGCGCGGGTTCGATACCCGCTCACGACCAAACCTGACCTGGTGGTGCAACTCTTAAAAGGGTTAGCCGATCTGTGGTAACGATGGTGGGAGGGCCCACGTTAAATAAACGGTGGCAGGCTTGCGTGGAAGTTGACGGGATCGGTTAATTCTTTGAGAGTTGCACCTTGGTCAACACTGATTTTGCTATTTTTTACTATTGTTTACTGTGTGTGTGCCACTACGGCTTTGAAATATGCAAAATGACCATATTTGTACACTAAAATGCCAATAGAACTATGGAATATCATGCCAAAACTGGTTTAAAATATTGCGCAATATTTTTGTTGCCAAATGGTAACGCTAGGTCGTAATGGGTTTTAAATTTCTTCTTCGAATAGACGCTTACGGGAGGTACGTAACGCCTTTAAGTACGTGTAAATAAAAAGCCAGAGTGTGGTATAGGAGCTTTGCTCGCTCCGCTCAATTATAAGAAAAGTGAGTTTTTTTATTTAGATACAGTATATATTTTTTTATCACGAGTGATTTTAGTTGTTTTTGAAATTATTACAAAGTGGGATCAAACTTTTTGAATGTGACAATCCCTAATGCAAAATTTTAACCCTTATTAGCCCAAATTATTTCCTTTAAATATAATGCGGCGCTCTCGTGCTGTGCTCTCGTAGCAAACTTACTCACTAACGGCCTACAACTTTTGCCGCTAGGAGCGCGCACTGTTCAAAACCCTAATCCTCGTGTCTGGGCTGCCGGTCGTGATAGCTGATGTGGCTAACGCGTAGGCACCTTGGCCAGGTGTCTACGCAAGCGCGGGTTCGATACCCGCTCACGACCAAACCTGACCTGGTGGTGCAACTCTTAAAAGGGTTAGCCGATCTGTGGTAACGATGGTTGTTAACCGATGCCAAACTCTTGCGTGGAAGTTGACGGGATCGGTTAATTCTTTGAGAGTTGCACCTTGGTCAACACTGATTTTGCTATTTTTTACTATTGTTTACTGTGTGTGTGCCACTACGGCTTTGAAATATGCAAAATGACCATATTTGTACACTAAAATGCCAATAGAACTATGGAATATCATGCCAAAACTGGTTTAAAATATTGCGCAATATTTGTGTTGCCAAATGGTAACGCTAGGTCGTAATGGGTTTTAAATTTCTTCTTCGAATAGACGCTTTAAATATAATGCGGCGCTCTCGTGCTGTGCTCTCGTAGCAAACTTACTCACTAACGGCCTACAACTTTGGCACCTTGGCCAGGTGTCTACGCAAGCGCGGGTTCGATACCCGCTCACGACCAAACCTGACCTGGTGGTGCAACTCTTAAAAGGGTTAGCCGATCTGTGGTAACGATGGTGGGAGGGCCCACGTTAAATAAACGGTGGCAGGCTTGCGTGGAAGTTGACGGGATCGGTTAATTCTTTGAGAGTTGCACCTTGGTCAACACTGATTTTGCTATTTTTTACTATTGTTTACTGTGTGTGTGCCACTACGGCTTTGAAATATGCAAAATGACCATATTTGTACACTAAAATGCCAATAGAACTATGTAATATCATGCCAAAACTGGTTTAAAATATTGCGCAATATTTTTGTTGCCAAATGGTAACGCTAGGTCGTAATGGGTTTTAAATTTCTTCTTCGAATAGACGCTTACGGGAGGTACGTAACGCCTTTAAGTACGTGTAAATAAAAAGCCAGAGTGTGGTATAGGAGCTTTGCTCGCTCCGCTCAATTATAAGAAAAGTGAGTTTTTTTATTTAGATACAGTATATATTTTTTTATCACGAGTGATTTTAGTTGTTTTTGAAATTATTACAAAGTGGGATCAAACTTTTTGAATGTGACAATCCCTAATGCAAAATTTTAACCCTTATTAGCCCAAATTATTTCCTTTAAATATAATGCGGCGCTCTCGTGCTGTGCTCTCGTAGCAAACTTACTCACTAACGGCCTACAACTTTTGCCGCTAGGAGCGCGCACTGTTCAAAACCCTAATCCTCGTGTCTGGGCTGCCGGTCGTGATAGCTGATGTGGCTAACGCGTAGGCACCTTGGCCAGGTGTCTACGCAAGCGCGGGTTCGATACCCGCTCACGACCAAACCTGACCTGGTGGTGCAACTCTTAAAAGGGTTAGCCGATCTGTGGTAACGATGGTGGGAGGGCCCACGTTAAATAAACGGTGGCAGGCTTGCGTGGAAGTTGACGGGATCGGTTAATTCTTTGAGAGTTGCACCTTGGTCAACACTGATTTTGCTATTTTTTACTATTGTTTACTGTGTGTGTGCCACTACGGCTTTGAAATATGCAAAATGACCATATTTGTACACTAAAATGCCAATAGAACTATGGAATATCATGCCAAAACTGGTTTAAAATATTGCGCAATATTTGTGTTGCCAAATGGTAACGCTAGGTCGTAATGGGTTTTAAATTTCTTCTTCGAATAGACGCTTTAAATATAATGCGGCGCTCTCGTGCTGTGCTGTCGTAGCAAACTTACTCACTAACGGCCTACAACTTTGGCACCTTGGCCAGGTGTCTACGCAAGCGCGGGTTCGATACCCGCTCACGACCAAACCTGACCTGGTGGTGCAACTCTTAAAAGGGTTAGCCGATCTGTGGTAACGATGGTGGGAGGGCCCACGTTAAATAAACGGTGGCAGGCTTGCGTGGAAGTTGACGGGATCGGTTAATTCTTTGAGAGTTGCACCTTGGTCAACACTGATTTTGCTATTTTTTACTATTGTTTACTGTGTGTGTGCCACTACGGCTTTGAAATATGCAAAATGACCATATTTGTACACTAAAATGCCAATAGAACTATGGAATATCATGCCAAAACTGGTTTAAAATATTGCGCAATATTTGTGTTGCCAAATGGTAACGCTAGGTCGTAATGGGTTTTAAATTTCTTCTTCGAATAGACGCTTACGGGAGGTACGAGCGTACTCCTAGTATAAAAATAATTGCTTCTTAAAAATATTTTGAGAGCACGGGGATGAACAACTAAATTAGGATGGACTGAATCTTACAGTTTCAACCTTGACAACTTGTATTATTATTATTGTAAAACATATATTTATTCTTATTAGTCCATTAAAAATCTAGATATCTGGTATAAGTTATTTTTTACATATTTGTAAAATAAAAAACAGCAATTCGAGTAGTATTAGTGGTGGGCAGCGGCCATAGATCAGTGGTAGAGTTACCTGGTTCAACTTTTGGCTCGGAGACCAAAAGATCGTTGGGCTGCTCCCGTGGTTCGGAAGTCACCTTAAGCCGGTGGTCCACCTGGTACGAAAGCAAAAAAGTGCAGGCATTTCAATCGAGGAACTGTCAGTTGACTGCTTATCTCCCTCTACTAAAAGCAATACGATTAATATTATTATTAGTGGTGGTGAACAGGAAATAGATTTTAAATCCTTATTGCCTGACGCTTAAACGTCATTAAAAACAAGCAACCCAGGCCCCACCAAAACAGAATCCAAAGCATTTCTTATGGGGAATTCAATTATGGCTCATTTGTTTATTAATGTACAGAATTTCTTCAACAACAAAAGACATCTACAAATTACGCAACAATTTGTTTTTTTATTTAGATACAGTATATATTTTTTTATTACGAGTGATTTTAGTTGTTTTTGAAATTATTACAAAGTGGGATCAAACTTTTTGAATGTGACAATCCCTAATGCAAAATTTTAACCCTTATTAGCCCAAATTATTTCCTTTAAATATAATGCGGCGCTCTCGTGCTGTGCTCTCGTAGCAAACTTACTCACTAACGGCCTACAACTTTGGCACCTTGGCCAGGTGTCTACGCAAGCGCGGGTTCGATACCCGCTCACGACCAAACCTGACCTGGTGGTGCAACTCTTAAAAGGGTTAGCCGATCTGTGGTAACGATGGTGGGAGGGCCCACGTTAAATAAACGGTGGCAGGCTTGCGTGGAAGTTGACGGGATCGGTTAATTCTTTGAGAGTTGCACCTTGGTCAACACTGATTTTGCTATTTTTTACTATTGTTTACTGTGTGTGTGCCACTACGGCTTTGAAATATGCAAAATGACCATATTTGTACACTAAAATGCCAATAGAACTATGGAATATCATGCCAAAACTGGTTTAAAATATTGCGCAATATTTGTGTTGCCAAATGGTAACGCTAGGTCGTAATGGGTTTTAAATTTCTTCTTCGAATAGACGCTTACGGGAGGTACGAGCGTACTCCTAGTATAAAAATAATTGCTTCTTAAAAATATTTTGAGAGCACGGGGATGAACAACTAAATTAGGATGGACTGAATCTTACAGTTTCAACCTTGACAACTTGTATTATTATTATTGTAAAACATATATTTATTCTTATTAGTCCATTAAAAATCTAGATATCTGGTATAAGTTATTTTTTACATATTTGTAAAATAAAAAACAGCAATTCGAGTAGTATTAGTGGTGGGCAGCGGCCATAGATCAGTGGTAGAGTTACCTGGTTCAACTTTTGGCTCGGAGACCAAAAGATCGTTGGGCTGCTCCCGTGGTTCGGAAGTCACCTTAAGCCGGTGGTCCACCTGGTACGAAAGCAAAAAAGTGCAGGCATTTCAATCGAGGAACTGTCAGTTGACTGCTTATCTCCCTCTACTAAAAGCAATACGATTAATATTATTATTAGTGGTGGTGAACAGGAAATAGATTTTAAATCCTTATTGCCTGACGCATAAACGTCATTAAAAACAAGCAACCCAGGCCCCACCAAAACAGAATCCAAAGCATTTCTTATGGGGAATTCAATTATGGCTCATTTGTTTATTAATGTACAGAATTTCTTCAACAACAAAAGACATCTACAAATTACGCAACAATTTGTTTTTTTATTTAGATACAGTATATATTTTTTTATTACGAGTGATTTTAGTTGTTTTTGAAATTATTACAAAGTGGGATCAAACTTTTTGAATGTGACAATCCCTAATGCAAAATTTTAACCCTTATTAGCCCAAATTATTTCCTTTAAATATAATGCGGCGCTCTCGTGCTGTGCTCTCGTAGCAAACTTACTCACTAACGGCCTACAACTTTGGCACCTTGGCCAGGTGTCTACGCAAGCGCGGGTTCGATACCCGCTCAAGACCAAACCTGACCTGGTGGTGCAACTCTTAAAAGGGTTAGCCGATCTGTGGTAACGATGGTGGGAGGGCCCACGTTAAATAAACGGTGGCAGGCTTGCGTGGAAGTTGACGGGATCGGTTAATTCTTTGAGAGTTGCACCTTGGTCAACACTGATTTTGCTATTTTTTACTATTGTTTACTGTGTGTGTGCCACTACGACTTTGAAATATGCAAAATGACCATATTTGTACACTAAAATGCCAATAGAACTATGGAATATCATGCCAAAACTGGTTTAAAATATTGCGCAATATTTTTGTTGCCAAATGGTAACGCTAGGTCGTAATGGGTTTTAAATTTCTTCTTCGAATAGACGCTTACGGGAGGTACGTAACGCCTTTAAGTACGTGTAAATAAAAAGCCAGAGTGTGGTATAGGAGCTTTGCTCGCTCCGCTCAATTATAAGAAAAGTGAGTTTTTTTATTTAGATACAGTATATATTTTTTTATCACGAGTGATTTTAGTTGTTTTTGAAATTATTACAAAGTGGGATCAAACTTTTTGAATGTGACAATCCCTAATGCAAAATTTTAACCCTTATTAGCCCAAATTATTTCCTTTAAATATAATGCGGCGCTCTCGTGCTGTGCTCTCGTAGCAAACTTACTCACTAACGGCCTACAACTTTTGCCGCTAGGAGCGCGCACTGTTCAAAACCCTAATCCTCGTGTCTGGGCTGCCGGTCGTGATAGCTGATGTGGCTAACGCGTAGGCACCTTGGCCAGGTGTCTACGCAAGCGCGGGTTCGATACCCGCTCACGACCAAACCTGACCTGGTGGTGCAACTCTTAAAAGGGTTAGCCGATCTGTGGTAACGATGGTGGGAGGGCCCACGTTAAATAAACGGTGGCAGGCTTGCGTGGAAGTTGACGGGATCGGTTAATTCTTTGAGAGTTGCACCTTGGTCAACACTGATTTTGCTATTTTTTACTATTGTTTACTGTGTGTGTGCCACTACGGCTTTGAAATATGCAAAATGACCATATTTGTACACTAAAATGCCAATAGAACTATGGAATATCATGCCAAAACTGGTTTAAAATATTGCGCAATATTTGTGTTGCCAAATGGTAACGCTAGGTCGTAATGGGTTTTAAATTTCTTCTTCGAATAGACGCTTACGGGAGGTACGAGCGTACTCCTAGTATAAAAATAATTGCTTCTTAAAAATATTTTGAGAGCACGGGGATGAACAACTAAATTAGGATGGACTGAATCTTACAGTTTCAACCTTGGTAGGCTGTTTCCGCTACCAATGCCTCGGAGGGGTGAGGGGGAGGTCGGTACAACGCCTTTAAGTACGTGTAAATAAAAAGCCAGAGTGTGGTATAGGAGCTTTGCTCGCTCCGCTCAATTATAAGAAAAGTGAGTTTTTTTATTTAGATACAGTATATATTTTTTTATCACGAGTGATTTTAGTTGTTTTTGAAATTATTACAAAGTGGGATCAAACTTTTTGAATGTGACAATCCCTAACGCAAAATTTTAACCCTTATTAGCCCAAATTATTTCCTTTAAATATAATGCGGCGCTCTCGTGCTGTGCTCTCGTAGCAAACTTACTCACTAACGGCCTACAACTTTTGCCGCTAGGAGCGCGCACTGTTCAAAACCCTAATCCTCGTGTCTGGGCTGCCGGTCGTGATAGCTGATGTGGCTAACGCGTAGGCACCTTGGCCAGGTGTCTACGCAAGCGCGGGTTCGATACCCGCTCACGACCAAACCTGACCTGGTGGTGCAACTCTTAAAAGGGTTAGCCGATCTGTGGTAACGATGGTGGGAGGGCCCACGTTAAATAAACGGTGGCAGGCTTGCGTGGAAGTTGACGGGATCGGTTAATTCTTTGAGAGTTGCACCTTGGTCAACACTGATTTTGCTATTTTTTACTATTGTTTACTGTGTGTGTGCCACTACGGCTTTGAAATATGCAAAATGACCATATTTGTACACTAAAATGCCAATAGAACTATGGAATATCATGCCAAAACTGGTTTAAAATATTGCGCAATATTTGTGTTGCCAAATGGTAACGCTAGGTCGTAATGGGTTTTAAATTTCTTCTTCGAATAGACGCTTACGGGAGGTACGAGCGTACTCCTAGTATAAAAATAATTGCTTCTTAAAAATATTTTGAGAGCACGGGGATGAACAACTAAATTAGGATGGACTGAATCTTACAGTTTCAACCTTGACAACTTGGCAAAATTTTAACCCTTATTAGCCCAAATTATTTCCTTTAAATATAATGCGGCGCTCTCGTGCTGTGCTCTCGTAGCAAACTTACTCACTAACGGCCTACAACTTTGGCACCTTGGCCAGGTGTCTACGCAAGCGCGGGTTCGATACCCGCTCAAGACCAAACCTGACCTGGTGGTGCAACTCTTAAAAGGGTTAGCCGATCTGTGGTAACGATGGTGGGAGGGCCCACGTTAAATAAACGGTGGCAGGCTTGCGTGGAAGTTGACGGGATCGGTTAATTCTTTGAGAGTTGCACCTTGGTCAACACTGATTTTGCTATTTTTTACTATTGTTTACTGTGTGTGTGCCACTACGACTTTGAAATATGCAAAATGACCATATTTGTACACTAAAATGCCAATAGAACTATGGAATATCATGCCAAAACTGGTTTAAAATATTGCGCAATATTTTTGTTGCCAAATGGTAACGCTAGGTCGTAATGGGTTTTAAATTTCTTCTTCGAATAGACGCTTACGGGAGGTACGTAACGCCTTTAAGTACGTGTAAATAAAAAGCCAGAGTGTGGTATAGGAGCTTTGCTCGCTCCGCTCAATTATAAGAAAAGTGAGTTTTTTTATTTAGATACAGTATATATTTTTTTATCACGAGTGATTTTAGTTGTTTTTGAAATTATTACAAAGTGGGATCAAACTTTTTGAATGTGACAATCCCTAATGCAAAATTTTAACCCTTATTAGCCCAAATTATTTCCTTTAAATATAATGCGGCGCTCTCGTGCTGTGCTCTCGTAGCAAACTTACTCACTAACGGCCTACAACTTTTGCCGCTAGGAGCGCGCACTGTTCAAAACCCTAATCCTCGTGTCTGGGCTGCCGGTCGTGATAGCTGATGTGGCTAACGCGTAGGCACCTTGGCCAGGTGTCTACGCAAGCGCGGGTTCGATACCCGCTCACGACCAAACCTGACCTGGTGGTGCAACTCTTAAAAGGGTTAGCCGATCTGTGGTAACGATGGTGGGAGGGCCCACGTTAAATAAACGGTGGCAGGCTTGCGTGGAAGTTGACGGGATCGGTTAATTCTTTGAGAGTTGCACCTTGGTCAACACTGATTTTGCTATTTTTTACTATTGTTTACTGTGTGTGTGCCACTACGGCTTTGAAATATGCAAAATGACCATATTTGTACACTAAAATGCCAATAGAACTATGGAATATCATGCCAAAACTGGTTTAAAATATTGCGCAATATTTGTGTTGCCAAATGGTAACGCTAGGTCGTAATGGGTTTTAAATTTCTTCTTCGAATAGACGCTTACGGGAGGTACGAGCGTACTCCTAGTATAAAAATAATTGCTTCTTAAAAATATTTTGAGAGCACGGGGATGAACAACTAAATTAGGATGGACTGAATCTTACAGTTTCAACCTTGGTAGGCTGTTTCCGCTACCAATGCCTCGGAGGGGTGAGGGGGAGGTCGGTACAACGCCTTTAAGTACGTGTAAATAAAAAGCCAGAGTGTGGTATAGGAGCTTTGCTCGCTCCGCTCAATTATAAGAAAAGTGAGTTTTTTTATTTAGATACAGTATATATTTTTTTATCACGAGTGATTTTAGTTGTTTTTGAAATTATTACAAAGTGGGATCAAACTTTTTGAATGTGACAATCCCTAACGCAAAATTTTAACCCTTATTAGCCCAAATTATTTCCTTTAAATATAATGCGGCGCTCTCGTGCTGTGCTCTCGTAGCAAACTTACTCACTAACGGCCTACAACTTTTGCCGCTAGGAGCGCGCACTGTTCAAAACCCTAATCCTCGTGTCTGGGCTGCCGGTCGTGATAGCTGATGTGGCTAACGCGTAGGCACCTTGGCCAGGTGTCTACGCAAGCGCGGGTTCGATACCCGCTCACGACCAAACCTGACCTGGTGGTGCAACTCTTAAAAGG
Organism: Neoaliturus tenellus; assembly: GCA_030545055.2. Lineage (NCBI taxonomy): Eukaryota > Metazoa > Arthropoda > Insecta > Hemiptera > Cicadellidae > Neoaliturus > Neoaliturus tenellus. The sequence goes on from CM061531.1 coordinate 97,481,806, forward strand.
GTTAGCCGATCTGTGGTAACGATGGTGGGAGGGCCCACGTTAAATAAACGGTGGCAGGCTTGCGTGGAAGTTGACGGGATCGGTTAATTCTTTGAGAGTTGCACCTTGGTCAACACTGATTTTGCTATTTTTTACTATTGTTTACTGTGTGTGTGCCACTACGGCTTTGAAATATGCAAAATGACCATATTTGTACACTAAAATGCCAATAGAACTATGGAATATCATGCCAAAACTGGTTTAAAATATTGCGCAATATTTGTGTTGCCAAATGGTAACGCTAGGTCGTAATGGGTTTTAAATTTCTTCTTCGAATAGACGCTTACGGGAGGTACGAGCGTACTCCTAGTATAAAAATAATTGCTTCTTAAAAATATTTTGAGAGCACGGGGATGAACAACTAAATTAGGATGGACTGAATCTTACAGTTTCAACCTTGACAACTTGTATTATTATTATTGTAAAACATATATTTATTCTTATTAGTCCATTAAAAATCTAGATATCTGGTATAAGTTATTTTTTACATATTTGTAAAATAAAAAACAGCAATTCGAGTAGTATTAGTGGTGGGCAGCGGCCATAGATCAGTGGTAGAGTTACCTGGTTCAACTTTTGGCTCGGAGACCAAAAGATCGTTGGGCTGCTCCCCAACGATACCCGCTCACGACCAAACCTGACCTGGTGGTGCAACTCTTAAAAGGGTTAGCCGATCTGTGGTAACGATGGTGGGAGGGCCCACGTTAAATAAACGGTGGCAGGCTTGCGTGGAAGTTGACGGGATCGGTTAATTCTTTGAGAGTTGCACCTTGGTCAACACTGATTTTGCTATTTTTTACTATTGTTTACTGTGTGTGTGCCACTACGGCTTTGAAATATGCAAAATGACCATATTTGTACACTAAAATGCCAACTCTTAAAAGGGTTAGCCGATCTGTGGTAACGATGGTGGGAGGGCCCACGTTAAATAAACGGTGGCAGGCTTGCGTGGAAGTTGACGGGATCGGTTAATTCTTTGAGAGTTGCACCTTGGTCAACACTGATTTTGCTATTTTTTACTATTGTTTACTGTGTGTGTGCCACTACGGCTTTGAAATATGCAAAATGACCATATTTGTACACTAAAATGCCAATAGAACTATGGAATATCATGCCAAAACTGGTTTAAAATATTGCGCAATATTTGTGTTGCCAAATGGTAACGCTAGGTCGTAATGGGTTTTAAATTTCTTCTTCGAATAGACGCTTACGGGAGGTACGAGCGTACTCCTAGTATAAAAATAATTGCTTCTTAAAAATATTTTGAGAGCACGGGGATGAACAACTAAATTAGGATGGACTGAATCTTACAGTTTCAACCTTGGTAGGCTGTTTCCGCTACCAATGCCTCAGAGGGGTGAGGGGGAGGTCGGTACAACGCCTTTAAGTACGTGTAAATAAAAAGCCAGAGTGTGGTATAGGAGCTTTGCTCGCTCCGCTCAATTATAAGAAAAGTGAGTTTTTTTATTTAGATACAGTATATATTTTTTTATCACGAGTGATTTTAGTTGTTTTTGAAATTATTACAAAGTGGGATCAAACTTTTTGAATGTGACAATCCCTAATGCAAAATTTTAACCCTTATTAGCCCAAATTATTTCCTTTAAATATAATGCGGCGCTCTCGTGCTGTGCTCTCGTAGCAAACTTACTCACTAACGGCCTACAACTTTTGCCGCTAGGAGCGCGCACTGTTCAAAACCCTAATCCTCGTGTCTGGGCTGCCGGTCGTGATAGCTGATGTGGCTAACGCGTAGGCACCTTGGCCAGGTGTCTACGCAAGCGCGGGTTCGATACCCGCTCACGACCAAACCTGACCTGGTGGTGCAACTCTTAAAAGGGTTAGCCGATCTGTGGTAACGATGGTGGGAGGGCCCACGTTAAATAAACGGTGGCAGGCTTGCGTGGAAGTTGACGGGATCGGTTAATTCTTTGAGAGTTGCACCTTGGTCAACACTGATTTTGCTATTTTTTACTATTGTTTACTGTGTGTGTGCCACTACGGCTTTGAAATATGCAAAATGACCATATTTGTACACTAAAATGCCAATAGAACTATGGAATATCATGCCAAAACTGGTTTAAAATATTGCGCAATATTTGTGTTGCCAAATGGTAACGCTAGGTCGTAATGGGTTTTAAATTTCTTCTTCGAATAGACGCTTACGGGAGGTACGAGCGTACTCCTAGTATAAAAATAATTGCTTCTTAAAAATATTTTGAGAGCACGGGGATGAACAACTAAATTAGGATGGACTGAATCTTACAGTTTCAACCTTGACAACTTGTATTATTATTATTGTAAAACATATATTTATTCTTATTAGTCCATTAAAAATCTAGATATCTGGTATAAGTTATTTTTTACATATTTGTAAAATAAAAAACAGCAATTCGAGTAGTATTAGTGGTGGGCAGCGGCCATAGATCAGTGGTAGAGTTACCTGGTTCAACTTTTGGCTCGGAGACCAAAAGATCGTTGGGCTGCTCCCCAACGATACCCGCTCACGACCAAACCTGACCTGGTGGTGCAACTCTTAAAAGGGTTAGCCGATCTGTGGTAACGATGGTGGGAGGGCCCACGTTAAATAAACGGTGGCAGGCTTGCGTGGAAGTTGACGGGATCGGTTAATTCTTTGAGAGTTGCACCTTGGTCAACACTGATTTTGCTATTTTTTACTATTGTTTACTGTGTGTGTGCCACTACGGCTTTGAAATATGCAAAATGACCATATTTGTACACTAAAATGCCAATAGAACTATGGAATATCATGCCAAAACTGGTTTAAAATATTGCGCAATATTTGTGTTGCCAAATGGTAACGCTAGGTCGTAATGGGTTTTAAATTTCTTCTTCGAATAGACGCTTACGGGAGGTACGAGCGTACTCCTAGTATAAAAATAATTGCTTCTTAAAAATATTTTGAGAGCACGGGGATGAACAACTAAATTAGGATGGACTGAATCTTACAGTTTCAACCTTGACAACTTGTATTATTATTATTGTAAAACATATATTTATTCTTATTAGTCCATTAAAAATCTAGATATCTGGTATAAGTTATTTTTTACATATTTGTAAAATAAAAAACAGCAATTCGAGTAGTATTAGTGGTGGGCAGCGGCCATAGATCAGTGGTAGAGTTACCTGGTTCAACTTTTGGCTCGGAGACCAAAAGATCGTTGGGCTGCTCCCGTGGTTCGGAAGTCACCTTAAGCCGGTGGTCCACCTGGTACGAAAGCAAAAAAGTGCAGGCATTTCAATCGAGGAACTGTCAGTTGACTGCTTATCTCCCTCTACTAAAAGCAATACGATTAATATTATTATTAGTGGTGGTGAACAGGAAATAGATTTTAAATCCTTATTGCCTGACGCATAAACGTTATTAAAAACAAGCAACCCAGGCCCCACCAAAACAGAATCCAAAGCATTTCTTATGGGGAATTCAATTATGGCTCATTTGTTTATTAATGTACAGAATTTCTTCAACAACAAAAGACATCTACAAATTACGCAACAAGTTTAGCTTGAAAGTTTGAAGTTGATATGAATTTCGTGGCCAAATCCCTATATTCAACAAAAAAAGTAAAAAAATCCTTGCACAGAAAAAATGTTGTTTGTATCAATATTGCTTGTTTGAGGATATAATATTGCTATTATTTGTCTCTTATTTTTTTTATTGAGTAACTTTTCAAGTAGTAATTGTGTGTGTATCTTAAGGAATACATAAAAGTGGCGGACTCAGCAGACAGAGACTAAGCCCTGTTATCAGCAGAGTATTTGCATGTTATCATCGGCCGGAGGCTGCGACTTGGAATATAAACCAGCAACTTTCCACTCTGTCGAAGCTTCACCTTTACCTTTCGTGGAATGTAAAAATAGTAACATGTGAGATTTATTTACTTCTTTTTAAAACTATTTATCAGTTTCATAAGTAAACTGTGTTCCTTACAACAGTTTGGCTGAGCCTTGACAAAGTGTATTAAAAAAAAAATAAAAATTAAATACAGCAAATCGATTAAGGCCTATAGATGTCAAATGTTTTATTTCTTTCTTTCTAATGATGAATCGTAATTGATTCGAAACCGGTATTTCAATAAGAAAACGTTTGAAATCTAGACCTTCATCAATTTAGATTTTTATTTATTTGTTTTTCGTTATAGATCGTCATATTTTTGTACACTATCAGCATTATCAACTGACAGGACGTATGCTATAATTACTTTTTGAAAACTGTTCGTGTGAGTCTTTTAAAATTTGCTTACAATGTAGGAAACAAATGCATTTTACTATATGTGTTTCAAGCATCTCTGCTAAATTTGCACCACTAATAAATTACTTACAAGACATGTAAAAGAAAACAGTAATACATTTTTAATCACCAAAAGTACCATGTTTTCATCCACTTAACTACTCGAAAAATATGAAAATCATGAATAGTAATTATTAAAGGTTGGTTTATAATAAATATTGTGTCTTGCTTAAGTAAAAAAATTGTAAGTAGGAAGTATAACTGTAGTAATCAGGACTTCAAATGAACAATTGGTCATTTACCTTGACGTGTTTTCTGAATTACTTTTGATTCGGTTTATGCTCACTGTAGCGTTTTGGGGGTAATAGAATGGTCCACTTATGTAGCTCTCATGTCACCACAAAAGCAGTACAAGATTGCGGCCGGTGCGGCGGAAGGTTTGGCCGAGGTTATCGGATGACAGTCACGTACATTGTTAGTGCCATATCTTATTTGTGCCGCCATCCACAGCCAGCCTTCCTTATATGACCTTCCTTATAAAACATCACGCCAAAAACTTTTACTGGGTTCAGATACAAGATTTACTTTAGTGCAATCAAATTAATTTCAGGAAAAATATTAAACATTAAAAGTTTGGTATTTTGGGTACGCTTGTTTTGTAGGAATGGTTTATTGAGAAAAAGATCCTCTTTTGGATTACATTGCATCGATGTCAGTAAATAACATCACATGTCAGAATAACATCTCCAATCAATATGCTACTCTTTAACCTAATGATATAAAATGTACTTTAGTAGTTTCAATATATTTATCAAAACTTAGAAATTTATCCAAAAACAATTACAATACTGTTACAACTAGTCACATAATGAATCGCGTATTCATAGTCTGGCTTATGTTCATCATAAGGATGGATTGCTTGAGTTTGGCCAATTTGATGTTCCCGTCAGTTTGTGTTCCAATCAACTGGCTTTTTCAACTCATTACGTGTGCATGTGGAAGAATATGTATAATTTCGGGGATATTATTATACATTAATGACGTTGGTTTGACAACAAATAACAGAGTTATTGGGATTTTTCTATTAAAACCCACATTTGCATTTATCAATACAAAATCAACTTTTTTATGCAGAAATATCGCAATGACTCAGTTATTTGTTCTCAAATCTTGATGAACTTGATATCATGTTGAGATACTTTATATATTTTTTGTGTTTTGTAAAATTTTGATAAAATTTACCGTTTTTGAGGTATTTGAGCTTTAAAATTTAAATGACCGCCATTTTGAAATTGAAATCGGAAAAATAATCATTTTGCTGGAAATGTAATTTTTGCTGTGGTATAATGAGTATTTTTTAGTATTTGAGGATATTATTTATATGAACTTTTTAGTTTATTTTGGCTTGTTGAACAACCTGGAAAGGTTTTTAGAGATTGAAGCTGGACACCTTGTATATTAAATGTTAACTAGGCAATGAGATTGTTTTATAATAGTGAATATCAAATTTTTTCATAAATATTTGTAACGATAGTTTTTATGTTGATAATAGGATTTCTCAAACACACACACCTTCGTTAGGTACTATTTACGAGCCACACATGTACTAAATTGCCATTTGTCGTTGGGCTATTAATTAATGATGCTTTCTAACAACTGGTCAATGTTAGATAATAACAAGACTGGGGTTTGCACCGTTCCCCATCAAAACGTTAAAAAATGACACTGGTGTAGATACACCCAAAATAAAATAAATTACTGTATTATTTAACGTTTCATAAAATTTTAATAACCTTTTGGGCATGTGTGCAAAACAACATAAAAATATTTTTTACTGTATCAGCAACTTATAAGTGTCATTTAATTCAATCTATAATTTACGTTTTTTTAGTTTTTATGTACTTTATTAAATTTGGAAAGGTTAGTTTTACTTAAACCAAACACTCAATTTTTACGACGAAACTGTTTTCTTTCATCTTTGTTCACTTCATAAACAGCCTCTCAGAAACCGTTGAATTATTTACTAAGAAACTGGGAAGTTTTAAACTCCTCGTTTGTGGATTAAAACTCTCTAACTTAACGTAGCTAAGTTTAGGTGTATTTTTGGGCTTGTTTATCTCCAATTTACCCTGGGTCGTTTTGATGTAGAACATAAGCCTACCTTACTTAAATATACTTAATCTTTCCCGTAATATGTTCAAAAATTTTATTCCATAAAAATCTACTGAATTAAAAATGGAAAACAACGAAGACTAAAGTTGAAATTAAGAAAAACAGTAGATTTAAAACTATATCAGAACATTTTTATTTATTTCTGTAATCTTTTGACAAATTGAGTGATAAGAAATAAATCCCCAGAGTGACTGGTTTGTTATCTGACAATCAAAGATGGACCAACAACACCGGAATTAAAAAGGTATGATACCATTTTAAAAACAAAGACAACACTTAAGGAATTACAAACAAATCCTAAACATTAAAATGCGTCCATGCAAAAATGTTTTAAAATCTAATTTGTTTCTGAATGTACATAAAATAAAACATACACGTTTTATTAGAATATAATCAAAACAACAAACCCGACCCAAAATTACCCAAGTAAAATTTTTAACGCTTAGCACTAATCGTTAGATCCAAATTACCAGACCTTTCAATTCAAACATATTTAACTCATTATTTATATTTTATGGAATTGATAATTTATTTGATAACAGAGTAAAATCATTTGCTCAAGAAATTGTTGTAATTTATTTTTAACATTAAATACATTAAATATGTTTTTTTCACAACTCACAGACGTATCATCTTAATTAGAGAACTAAATTGTCTTAGCATAATAACAAATTGATAACTTTGGGATATATATTTTTAAATTGACCAAAGAAATATGTTCAATATAATTATATTATGTTACGAACAATATTACATTTGATGTTTTGTACTAGTACCATTCTATTCGATGTACCCTGTTCAAAAGAACAATTTTACTGTCGTTAAAAAATTTCACAAACTTCGCTGAGTGATATTGTCGATAACATATGTGTTCATTGAATCAGTCTAGTTTAGTTAATCGCATAATATTTTGTGAATCGTCCCAGGAAGTTAAAATATTTCAATTAATGTACGTGACTTAATTGTATCGACAATTCATGAATATTTAACTCATCTTGGTAGTTAGGTGTCGAAAACATTACATTTTAAATTTCAGAGTATTGGCACAGAAATTTTTTAGCGAAAATGTAATGGCTCTTGTGTGACAAGTGGTCTAGTGCTTTCCTCAAAGATGTATTTAATATTTGTCAATGACAAAAGGGTTTTGTAAGGAAACGAATTACTGTGATCTTCAATCAAATAAGTGACAATAAATGTTTCAAGTCAAATAAATGGATACAACATATCGACTTTAACTTAATAAAAGGATTTTTTAGAGTACTTTATTGTAAGTGGGAAATCAGAGAATTTTGTAAGCTTTGAAAGGGAGGGTACTCGTACAACCTCGCTTTAATACAAAAGCTCTGCTTGCTCTTTGATAACCAAGGTAGCTTAGTGTCATTCCGATAGCCGTTCCGCCACGCTCTTTAATTTAAATCTTAAATGTGTGGTATCTGGTCACGTATTTAAATGGTTTTCCTCGTTCAAACTGAGGGTTCTACGCTAAATTCACTTTATAATGTTTCTCCATTTTTTAACGGTAATAAGTGGTATACCTCAGAGTCTATTATTTCTTTTCGTATTATTAAATTAAATGCGCTCAAATAAATTAATGTCTTTTTTTAACTTGTCAGGATAATTTCAAACCGTTAAGTTTGATTACTAATATATTTTTCTTTTAATTTTTGTTTGAAAACAGTAGATCATTGTAGCTCAGTAGATCATTTTATAAATTCAACAGTTGCAAACCAAACTCAAGAAAAATACGAGTTCACAGGCGAGGACTTCCATATGTTATTTCATTTTTTGATGAATGGAGTATCAAAAGTTTTGGTAGTTTTGGCGTTGAAAAATTTGAATTATAAATGAAATAAAAGGAAGGCTAACTGAAAACACATTTTTGGGTTTCTATTTTATCTCCATACCTATGAGCCATGGAAATGGTATAGTAGTATATTATGATTACTGTGAAGTTTTACTTGTATAATTTTTGTTTTTACTCCCACTTGATAAAATATTGTGCAGTTTTAAAAGCTAAAACTAAAAATAATTTTATAAATAAGTTTTGTTCCGGCAAAAGACTTTGAGTAACTAAAAAGTAAAGAATCCACCTTAACTTAGCCAGGGGTCGTCAAGGTAATTTTACAGGTTAGTTAACGAGAATGCAGTTTAAATAGTGAACCTGTTGAAATGAATGTTAATACTTCCGATGAAAATGCAACAATGAAGCTAAAATGCATCTTATATGTAACTAAAATTAATTGTAAATAATAATGTCAATAGTTTAATATATAGTTACAAATTCATAATGGTTGTATTGATGTATTTTAGTATATTATTTTATAGTAAAATAACTGTATTACTATAGTTAACAAAATTGAAACTTTGCTAAATACTGAATAAATTAACTCTAATGAAGACGAGGACAGAGAATAACGGCTGCGTTCATTAAAACGGAACTCTAGTATCCATAAATTACGCGTTTGACTTTTACGATTTGTTTTGGTTTTTGTGTAAAGCGAACAACAAATTAAGTGTAATTTACCCTTTTTGTTAAGTTATTTAATTCTATCACATGGCATTTCAAGCAGATTTATTACCTATAAGCATTTGTGTTAAGTTTCATAGAACAAAGTGTTAGTTTTCTACAAAGAATTATGCCGTTGTAGTATATTTAATCAACTAGTATACTCAATCAGCTGATCTAAATTTAAATTGGGTTTCCTACCTTGTTTGTTTACATTAAGTTTGTTTACGCTTCTTTGTTAACAATTTCACGTTTATAACTAATACAGTATTTGCTTAAAATGTCTTCTTATCTATATATTAAAAAAAAATGGGTTTTTCTTTTCCGGTAATGTTTGGCTCTTCTACCCGACCGATTTTCATGATTTTAGTCTTAAATTAAAGGTATGCATTCACAGATTTGCCAGCAATCATCGAAATTCACTTTACTATCATATTACTCGATTTACACACAAATTAAATTTCCTCCCTGTGTATTTCTTATAGGAGTTAAATTTTAACTGTCTTTTCCGGGTTTGTTTGGCTATTCTAACCGACCGATTCTGATAATTTTAGTCTTAAATTAAAGGTAATAATTCACAGATTTGCCATCAAACATTAGTATTCAGTTATCTACTATATTACTCGACCTGAAAACATTAATGTGATTTTTTCCAGATTTTTCAATTGAATTAAAGATAAAATTTTCCATTTATAGTTATGTTATGCTATTTGTTTTGGTCTAAGAACCATCTCTGGAATACGAGCTTTCATATGAGCCTTTGAATATAAAAATCTGACGAAATTGAAGCTCACTACAGCATTCCAAATAACATAATTTATTTAAATTTTTATGACTTATCTTCAATCGATGTAATTTATATTTAAGATATTTCCAATGTTTTGGTCCTCAAATAATCCTTGAAATTTTGGCTTTCTTTTGAGATTTTGATCGTTAGAATCTGTATTCATTTATTTTTACCTTAACCTAAATACATAAATTTGATAATTTCCAGAATTTGGAATTGAATTAAATATAAATATAGTTATAGTTATATAGTTATAATTATGTTAAGCTATATGTTTTGGTCCAAGAACCATCCCTGGAATACAAGCTTTCATATCTGAAGGTCCCTAGATACCATTGGACCAATAATTAACAGTCCTGCCTAAGGAGAATGTCGGCCTTAGTCAGTAACAAGACTACACGATTGCGCCACAGTCACCCTACACTCATCTCTCATTCATATCAATGTATATTCAGGTTAAAAACCCACTATGTGAGGTCCCTGTCTCAAAATAGTGATTAAGTCATTGAGTATAAAAATCTGACGAAATAGAAGTTTGCTACTGCATTCTAAGCAACACAAGTTGTAATTATTTTATGACTTATCTGCAATCGATGATTAATAACTTCATTTATATATTAGATATTTTGAATGTTTTGGCCATGAAATAATCCTTGAAGTTTTGGCTTTCTTTTGAGATATTGACCGTTAGAATCGGTTAATTTTGAGACGTTATAATACGTTTCAAAAATTGTATTAGGCTTACATTTAAGTGCAATACATTTAATTATAGGTTATAAATTCTGTTTATTTTTGTCTAAAAAGTTGTGGATCATTCAGCTTTTATTAAGCTCCTGATGATAAAAAAAATTGGTTAAGCATGATGATAATTTTATTAAAAATATTTTTTAATCATGGTCTTCTGGGATTATAAGGCTCTGGTTAAAGGTTTGGTGATCATGATTCAATTCCAAAAGTAATATCAAATTGTATCGCTGGATGGGCATTAACACTAAGTGCCTATGACTATTCGATCAACTACCAACAAGGTAAAGATAACAAAACAGCTGATCTGTTATCATGATTCCCCTTGCAATCTACGACCAAATCTACAGAGGAAGACCAGGGTGGAAGCAACAAAGCACATCTTTTTCATTTACGTTCACAGGACTTACCCATGTCTACAAAAAGTTTGCAAGAAGCGAGCAAAACTGATCCTACACTTTCTAAAGTAATTAACTATTTGAGAAGTGGTTGTTGGCCTTTAGACAAAAATCTTTAACCTTACTACAACAAACGTGAAGAACTTTCATTTGAAAATGGAGTTTTACTTTGGTTTGGAAGATTAGTCATACCTGCAAAACTTAGACCAAGAGTGATGGAAATTCCACACGAAGGACATCCAGCCATTGTGGCCATGAAAGGGAAAGCTCGCTTTTAAAGTCTGGTGGCCTAAACTAGACAAGGACTTAGAAGAACACACTAAACATTGCGTTGGGTGTCAAGAAAATAGAAGCACCCTGAAATGCCATTATTCTCATGGCCTGTTTCTGCAGAAATGTGGTCAAGGATCCACATCGACTTTGCTGGGCCGTTTATGGGGAAGATGTGGCTGATCGTAGTAGAAGTAATACCCACATCGTCAACGACAACAAAGTCAACAATCAAAGCTCTACAAGAGTTATTTTCTACATTTGGCTATCCAAAGATCATTGTAAGCGATAATGAGCCTCAGCTGACATCTTAAGAGTTTCAAACCTTTTGTAAGAACCTAAACATCAAACATGCTTGAATCACCCCTTATCACCCGAAGAGCAATTGGTTAGCTGAACGATGTGTGCGGACATTTAAAGAGCGTATGAATGCCTCAAAACAAAATACGGGGTCTGTCCAGGAAAAACTCAACAGTTTTTTGTTCGCATACAGAATGTCGCCGAGAAGGTCTACTGGAAAAACTCCAGCATTCATGATGTTTGGTCGAGAGTTGCGCTCCAAATTGGATATGTTGTTTCCTGACGTCGACCAAAAAATTGACAAAGAGTTGGTTCAGCAGCGACTACAAAAAAATGGATCGAAAGAGAAAGAGTTTGAAGAAAACGAAAGTGTTTGTGTCTTAAACCAATCGTGGTCTGGCTTCAAGAGAGAGAAATATTGTGAAAGTGAATGGTCCTTACTCATACGTAGTAAACGTCAATAAACTAAACAGACGATGCCACGCGGATCAAATTCGCCGAACTTGACTCTTAGAAGGGGGGACGATGTAGTATACTTAATCAACTGGTATACTCAATCAGTTGATCTTAATTTAAATTGAATTTCCTCCCTTGTTTGTTTACATTAAGTTTGTTTACGTTTCTCTGTTAACAATTTCACGTTTACAATTAAAACAGTATTTGCTTAAAATGTCTTCTTATTTGATATAAATAACAACACAGATACTACAGTCGTAAATTTTACTCCCGGCATTTCTAATATAATTGAAGTAAGTCATCTTACGTTATGGGAAATATGTATCCGAATTAAAACAAAAAATATTTTTAAAACCAAGACAGTTTTGGTTTAATTATAGTGTGAACTTATGAAGAAATGATACCATGGTTGAAGGATTATGGTAGTTTTAAGACCGTGGATATTACAATGTTACATACATTAATAGTTTTTAATTATTTTTTTCTTTGCTACAAGGAAATAATTATCCTTCGCTGTAAAATAAGCGAATTATGAAACAAAATGAAGATGAATCCTCATAAGATTTTTGGAAAGTTCAAAAACACAATGAAATTCGAGTTGATTATCATTCATACAATCCATTGTATACACAAATTGTACTGTACAGCGATTTCAGATTGGTGATTTCCCCAGACTAACGGTCTCTTTCGATAACTAGACATCCGATTGCTGTTATTGTAGGTATAACTTGCTTAGAATATTCGGGGACTAAAGTTGAGCCACATAATACCAGGATGTTCACAAATGATTCATCGGATTTCAATTGTTTATGTTGCACTTATTTTTTTATCCTGTCACTGTTTCACCACTGAGGAAAACATTTGGTTACAGGAAATTTTTCTTAACGAGTTTTTGAATCATGTATTCGATAATAATTTTGGGAATTTCACTGGTTACGATGGATGGGTTGACTATAAAAAATTTCTTTGGTTTATACACGACAGTTTTTGTTTCATTGATAACAGTTGGGCGTGTAAGAAGTATTGTATAACTACTTCTGAAGGGATGCTCAAACACACCAGATTTAAATAGTGATATCACTATTTTAACCGATTTAACAAGACGGAGCACTACACCATTGTCAAAGGGGCTTTTATCGCCGAAAAAAAACTAAGATTAACAGGAAGAATACTAAGTAGTATTGTTTTCTTAGAACTGGAAGGGCCCTATACCGATGATCTAAAACAGGGGTCTACCCCCTTAGTAATCTGATAAGCTGTTCCAGGGGAACTAAGCCTGGAAAAGGCGTGGGTTTAATTTATATTGCCCAAGTGATTCCCACACAACGCGACGCCCGTTTAAAGGATTACTACCTCCTTCTTACAAAATAAATAAATAAAAAAGAAAAAATTGCCAAAGGGAAGTTCAATGATTGATGCAAGAGGAATTCACTAACTGCTGGATTGGCGGATGTTTTGAAGATATTCTTCCCAAATGTCTAACGTGTTCCCAATTCCAAGTCTTTCCGTGGGCTATGTAAAGGACAAAATTTACATTCAAACAATGCCTCAAAAACTACCAGAACTCCGAGAGAGAATTTGCATTTAATTTTCAATACAACAATCGATCAGCCTATGCTGGTGTGGTCACGGGCTGAGCTGCGACATCACTAATGTAATGTTTGTCAATACGAGGTACACTAAACACTTTAGGTAAATATGTAAAAATAACTAAATTAATTTTTTAGTAATTCTGTTGAATATAGCAATATTTTTTCAATGAAATGTTACAATGCCAATAATATGCAATACAATGTTTTAAAAATCAATGAATCATTTAAAATTCAGTATTAAGCAGGTAAAAGACTATCCCCCCTGCTCATAAACCACAAATTGCTAATATTTGGACCTCCTTGTTTCGATTTGTTTGTGGTTGAACAATACTTCCAAATAAAACACTAGTTCCAAATCAATGTGTAGTTAGATTACAGTCATAAAACATAGTTCTTACAATAATTTAATAACAACGATTATATTTCTTTACATGTTTGATTCACGTATTCAGTATAACGATCAAAACTCATAGAACTTCTTGTTAAAACTATTATGAACAAGATGAGGGTAAATAATATCATGTCATCTAAACTTCACAAAAAATCAATTTTAAAACCAAATGGAAAAGGTTTATTAAAATATTATTTTAAATTCGATGTTTTGAGTTGTAACTTGCCGAGACTTTTATGTACGTCAAGACTGTTTTACGTACAAATTTTGACATTTCCACCGGTTTCTGTTTCATACTGCGGGTCATTTAAAATTTACACATTTTAATATTTTACACTATTTTTATAATAATTCACAGTTATTTTTAGATATTTAACTCTGAACATTTAAAATGATCGACATTTTGGAACAAAAAAGGTAGAAATGTCTAAAATCATAACGAAAACAGTCTTGACGTACATAACAGACATGCCAAGGTTCAACTCCATACTTTAAGTAGTTTTAAAGATCTCATGTGTTAAGCCAAATTTACATATGGACATATAGCCGGAAAATAGGCACCGGAGACCCATGGTTATACTTTAAAATATGTTTGTTTCGATGCAAGGAATAAATATAAAAGTGTTCCAGAGAATTCCGGGACACCCTTTTCACTTGTCTAATACCACTCACTCACATATCACAAAATCTCCATAAACACTAATACAGGATTGAAATTTGACATGTATGTTCCTCTTTGCTCATAGGTGCTCAAAAGGAATAGGTTTTTAAAATCTCTTCAGAGATCCAACCCACAGGACTTAAAATTTTTAAAGGGCATTCGGAGTTGAAATTTGGCATGTACGTTCCTCCTTGCTCATTGGTCCTCACTAAGAAATGGTTTTGCAAAGTTCCGGCTCCACCCCAAAATACTCACAAATTCCCACAGAGTAATAGGAATGAAATTTGGCATGAACTTTTCTCCTTGCTCATAAGTGCTCACTAGATAAAAGTTTTGCGAAAACTACTTATCCTGGGCTCTATCGCACAGGACTTCAAATCTTCAATATAATTCTTATGGACAAAGATTGCATTGCGGTTTAAAGATATTTTATCACAATTAAATTAAATCACAGTACCAGGTAGATAACAGCCAGTAATTTATATCTTTATAATAATCGTTTGTTCCTCTCAAAACATATTAACAATAAACAAGAAATATACTTGGACCTTTAAGCCAACTTTAAAATTTGCGATGGTTAGAACAACAGGAAATTATCAAGGTGAACAACTATGTCTAAGTTCACTTACTCAGTCAATTACTCAGGGATAAACTGAGTATTTGTTTAAAAATGGTTTTAGTGCCGAAACATGTCACCATGCGATATAAATTCGTATTCGTATGCGTATGAATATAAATGCGAAGTATTTAGTTTATTAATTAATATTGGTTAATTTAATACAATTTTTAATATTAGCGGATTAATATACATTTGCTGCACGAAATGTTGACCTCGCCCAGCTGAAGCTGAATCAAGTCATCCAATTAGTCGACGAATGGATGGGTGACCACGGACTGTCTCTTGCCTTGAGAAATACAGAGATTGTGGTCCTCATGAAGAAGCGGATTGACACCATTGCCCCACTGAACGTGGGAAATGAAGTAGTCCAGACCACGCGAGCTGTTATTATCTCGATGTTATGGTGGACACAAAACTCAGCTGGAGGGATCAGATCTTCCGCACAGCGGATAGGGCTGCTAGGAGCTCATCTTAGCAGGCTTATTACTAATGTGGAAGGTCCCCGGTCGAGTAGAAGAAGATTGATGATGTCCACAGTCCAGTACATACTCATGTACGACCCCAACGTGTGGGCAGATGCTCTCACTAAGGAAGTATACCGGATGAGGCTCGCTCGAGTGCAGCGTCAAGCAGCACTCAGAGTCGCATTCACGTGTTGTACAGAATCTGAGCCGGCTGTTCTGGCAATCGCTGGAGTTATCCCTGTCCATCTCTTGGCACGGTAGATAATGGCGAGAGACAGGTTGATGTAGGCAAGGACATGGCAAATACAGGAGAATGCCAGCGAATCCACCAGACATGACAGGAGAGCTGGAGCTGGCGAGTTGCGGTCGATGGTCTGCGAGACTACGTACCGCGAGTCTAACCTTGGGTGGAATGTCGGTAGGTGAGGTGGATTAATTTCTCACTCAATCCTTGACGGGTCATGGTGATTTTCAGTCTTACCTTCATGGGAAAGAGCAAGACCGGTTCAACTGACTACATTAATTTTCCGGGCTTTTCCGCCGACGCGTAACAAACATTTTTTAATTTGTCCAAGCTGAGGACGGCTACGCCTGGAGGCCGTACGTCATCTTGGAGTGATGTCGGTTGGAGGGGGTGAAGGCAACTGAGGTTGCTTGTTGTATTTAGTACATAAAGTTCTCAGATTCAAGAGTCCGATTTAGACTGGATTGTTGCTAGATCGTTGGAACGACTGGATTCGAAGTGAGCCCTAAAGGGCAAAAGCCAAAGTAGGCATAGTTCTGGTGTAATGCAATAAGCGATTACATGCTAGTGATCCGAAAGATCTACTTGATTTTGCTGTATACGTCCCACAGTACAGGCTGGCAGCCCGTGGACGTAAAAGTATTATTTATCCTTTCCATATATATATATATATATATATATATATAATTAAAGGTGCGCAACATATTTATGTATAAGAGTCTATACGCAAGAGTCTCTATGGCTTATGTGAGACTATTTAGATTATAGTGCTTTGTAATGTTTTTTTTATTTTTTTGGTCGAAAAAATTTGATTCGATGATTTTATTACTATAGTCATTTACATACAAAGATTACATTTATAGGTCCGGTCCGAGGCAGTGCATCATCGCCGGTCACTCGGAGTCAATACCGAGAAGATGGATCGCCAAAGTTCGCCGCCGCCGCCAAGCTTCGTATCACTGGAGTTCGATATGACTGGCCTGACGGTTGATCACATATAGATGTCATTTAAAAATTCTCTTGGGTTGGATTAAAACCCACTAAATTCAATCAGGGTAGAAGGTAAAATAAATAAATGATAGATGTTCTGTGAGTTCTTTCTGGGTACAACCCTACAAGCTCTACTTAAAGGTGATAAAAATTGATAGTAATTTGTCGTTATGTAAAATTAATTAACCGTTGGAAGTTTACTTTTAATAAACTGATTACGATAAGTAAAATTAATTCCATTTTATAAATACATATTTTTTTGCCAAACATAAATACTTTAGCAGGGTAATATCGTAATCAAGTCAATCTGGGCTTTTGATGAAAATTCACGGGAAAGATGCTTAATATTTACCTACCTTCATCTTATGGCCTGCTGCTTAATCTTGAGACTTACTTTAATACAGGAAGAATTACTCACTCTAAGTAAGGTAAAGACATTTGCAAAACTATTCATTAAAGGTTGGTATGAAGAAGTTAAAAATATTGGTAAGAAATTATGGTACATAAATACCATGGTTACTTTTGACTCTTCCAGAGTTAGGAATATGAGGTAATGTTACGGGCATATAAATAACACCATTTAAATATATCTCTTAAAAAAAAATTAAAAATATTCTCTAGTTAAAGTATATATAAAAAATATAAAAAAAATAAAAAAACTATTAGTAAGACTGACCCGTTCTAGTCTGAAAGATTTTACTTTAAAATACTCAAATGTTAAATAACTCACATATTTCTTCAGCTCATATAATTTAATAAAATGAACTTTAATATTAACATTTGAGAATCGTGAGTTTGTGTAATCAAAGTCGTGGAGTAAAGCCAGAATCTGGCTTGTTGACCGAATCGGGTCTTCTAACTTTGCCAATATTGGTTGATTTCCCCTTAACTTCTTATGTCGACTCGAAATTTATTAATTACGTGCTTGAACAGTTTTAAAAATAAAAACAGGTTTGATTAAAAGATAAAGTCAAATATTTCATGTTATAATAAGATTGTACATTTTTATAATCCATCATGAGTCTGGTTTAAATTGTTGTGATAAAATTATTTAATGAAGTTTAAGGCATTATTTAATCTGTTTGTTTGCAACTACCACATTAATAATTCTTACAGCAGGGTTGCAATAATCGCTTTACCAGTATACAACATTTAACCAGTATTCTTCAATATTGTCAAGAACCAAAGGGATGAGACCCCTAAGCTTCGGCAGTAGAACTACACCAGGACTCAACAAAACAGTGTTGGTACTGCACGTTGCATTTATCAATAGTTCATAATACAATTTAATAATTTAATTTCGAAAAATTGTATGCTCTGCAATAATTGTGTCTGAGAAGCATTTCGCTGTTGCGCGGTGTTGCTTAAACTTACTTGCAAGTACTCATTGTCTTTTAATAGGATTAAATTTCTATTTTGGATTTCGTCCAGTCTTTTTTTAGATATTCCATTTGAGCTACTAAACTCAGTTTTACTGTTAGTCTGAGTTAAATTTATGTTTGAGATGTTATTTTACAGAAAAACTTGACCTGGCCAACGCAGGTTTCTTATTTTCATTGATAATTTTACACATCGCCTAGACTAAAACTGTTGCCTTAAAGACAGTTATTTAAGTAAATAACCAACAACAGTGGGACGAACATGTTCTTTGTAAATCTGCTCCATATGTACAATATGATTAGCCGTTTTTTACAAATATTTAAATTAACTAGTTTTGTTATTCCATGTTAAAACATTTTTAACAAAGTTATATTTAAAAATTATAATTCTAATCTTTATTGTAAAAGATTTGGGATATTTTTAACATTTTTATAAATTTAGAAACAGTATAAAGTTATACAGTCAAACTTATGTCTCTAATAGTAGTAATTTACAGATAGTCCAATCCATATGAAATGTCATGCTATAATAGCATAACTGTTTCATTAAGATTTTATAATCCTTGCAGTTTACTAGCAATAATTCTAGTATTATCCTCAATTCAAAACTATATTCACATGTATGGGTAATATGTTAAAAAAAAAACTATGTATGGATAAGTCCTGATTTGTGATCATTCACCTTGGCTCTTTACCATGGAAGTACTTTATGGAATACTAGCTTTTACCCGCGGCTTAGCTCGCATTTTAGCCATTAAAAATCCGCTAATATTGGAAAATTTCATTGAATTTGTTTCTTAGCAACCAATAAAAAAATATTAATCTATTTTCAGATTTTATAATACAACAATTTTTTTTAATCTTTCGAGAAAAATTATTCTTTTAAAATAAAAAAAGTATCTTATGTTACTTCCATAAATATGTGTACAAAGTTTCATGATGATCGGTTGAGTAGTTTTCGATTGAAAGTCTAACAAAAGACAGGACATCCACATTTATAATTTTAGTAGGATATTTAATAAGCTTTACAACTAATGCGGCCTATGTTAAATGTCATACAACTTCAGATCAGTTAAATTTGATACAGATTTGAACACATTATTCTATATATCAAAACTGCATTGAATTTAAGGAAATGAAACCAGAGACACCGCATTTAGTGGGCCAGTAAATTACAGGCTGCATCCGGTACAGCGTGTTTCCGGGCTGATTCATCCCGCCACTCCTCGGCCCGCAGTTTCATATGTGAATGCCACAATGCGAATCTCTATTTTACATATAGTCTCTCAGTGACTATAATGTTAAAGTGGTCCGTCGTGAATTGGCCAGTTAAACCATAGAGTAAGGAGTTGCGAATCATGAATGACAATTTCACTCAATTTTGAAATTTAAAGAATTATGAGGTACCGTTTATTACAATATTTGTTCAGGAGTGCCTTTTCATAAAAGTCGAAAAAATTTATCCATGAAATTCAAGAGGACACTTATAACCCAATACATATTATTAGTAAAATTTAATTTAAGAATTTAGTAATTTTTATTTATACTACTTTCATTGTTGAATATATTACGGCAAAACGCTAAAATTTTCATTTTCCTTTTGTGGGAGTTATCAATAAAAATGCTATTATACTTAAATAAATTGAACGGAGAGATTAATTGTGAGAGTAACAGAACCCTTGGCCGTGTTTGTAGAACCATTTAGACAGCAAGGAGCTTGTTAGCATAGTCTCCGTTTATATACGGTAGTATGGAGGGTGCACTGTACCGAGATACCACTTTTCTCCATCAATGGTGCAAACAAACTTTTCATAAAAATAAATAAATATAAGAGCAGAAATATTTTTAATCAGAACATCTAATTATACAAACCTTTTCAATAATATCGATTGGTTAAATTTGTATTATTTTTTAAAATGACCTTAATTTGCATTGATTTTAATGCAAAATTAATGTTTTTATGAAGTTAAAACGCAATAACTCCGTTATTTGTTGTCAGATCTTTACAAACTTGGTACCATTGATTAGATAATTTAATTTGTAAAGTTTTTTATGTCTAGTAAAATTTTTATAAAATTTACCGATTTTGAGATATTTGAGTTTGAAAATTTAAAATGACCGCCATTTTGAAAATATACCGTGGAAAAAATTCATTTTTTCCCTGGAAATGTACATTGGTATGATAAAGATTTATACCAAATATGAAGTGAACACAACCATCTGTTACGGAAATAAAAATTACGAGGTGGCCCGTGCGCAAATTGCGCATTTTTTGATTCTGTATGAGTGAAACTCACCAACAGTACGTGAATGTTGATTATGAAGTGACAGAGATCTATTTTTGTTTACTATCTGGCTTTTAAAATTCATCTGAAGGTAATCAGCTGTTAAATTACAATTCACATTAAAGAACTTGCAATAAAAGTTGGTTAACATTTTAAAGCGCCCTCTAGAAATAAATCAAAGGCGAGGGGGGCGAAGCCTGAAACGATATGACATTTTTAATTACTATTCGTCACTGCGCTATATCCTAAGCTTTAAAATGACACCTCAATCTTAAAAATCGGTTCAGTAGGTCGAGAGAAAAAGGGACGTAACAGACGAAACCCTTATAGAAATAATAAGATAGATTTTGTGAAAAAAACGAAATGGCGGCTGTGTGAGTAACTAAAGACTTCCGGACAATTTAAATATGATATTTTGACATGTTTCTAACCCAGGAACAATGCCCTAAAATATTGGTAGGGAGTTCTGAAACACCCTGTATAATAGAACTTAGTTTTATGGACAAATAGAACTAACTGTAAGTATATTTTATAATATTAATTTTTAAAACTGTATGTTTAACTATATTTTACTCTAATTTGCAGTACTTTTTGTATTTCCGGTTTCCGTATTTGCGAAGGACCTTTAGAAATTGTTATAATAATTAGATTATTTAAAAACTACCTATATAGCCTCATCAAAATTTGCTAACGTAATATATTTCAGTACAATTTTATTTTTAAACTTTAGATATTAAGAACGGCAATTTTCTAAGCGTAAATTTCACTGTGAAGTTATAAAGATAATATTTAAGAAATTATAAAAATTGACTCCTGTATATTGTTTGATAAAAAAAGATCACAAAGCAAACAAATATTAACAATTATTGTACGGTTTCACAAAATGATTTCCTTTAGTATGACGCAGGAGTCGAATAAACACATTTTGCTGGTGGCGATTCTCATTATCTTTCGTCCCTGGAAACATGCCTGCCTATTAGTGACTGAATATTTATCAACAATTAATTATGTTACGCATTTATTTTTGTAGTTATTACATAACAAGTATTAAAATTGAACTCAATACGTTGTTCTTATAACACCTTGATTAAATCATTTTTTCGTGTGAGGCTAAAAACTCTTGTAGAAGCATTTACAATTCAATAGTTTATTTAAAATACAGAAATAGTTTTCAATTATGTAGTTTTTCCACTGTTGCATTTTATGTTGTTAAGAGAGGTTTCCTGGAATCTGAGCAGGTAAAGTAATTTGTTGTCATAGCAGCAAATAGAAACCTAGTTTAATTTGCAAATAAAGTTGTTCACATAAATGTTATAAATACTTGCATATTAACTTAATTCATAAAGTTGTTCTTAAATTATCGGAAACACTCATTAACAGTGGAGATAAGATGATTGAGACCTTTAAAAAAAACGTCTGTCTCTATGGCTAATAGCAGAAAATGTCATCTAGCTGATAATAATTTATAAGTACACGCTTGTTCTCATACCTCGAAAAGAGCTTGTTCCAGGCAGGAAAGAAATTATGTCCAGTGACCTCGAAATTTGATATCAGTTGTGCTGCTTCACCGACCAGACTGTTTTCCAGGTAATGTAACTTTGATTCGTCTGTTATTTCAGGGTTGGATTTAATCAAGAATGAGAACAAATCACTAATGGGTTTCCAAGATAGATAGTCCCCAGAAAATTAGGTGGGGCTATCTTCAGTAAAATAGGCCTTGCCAGTGACTGCAAGTAATTGGTACTGATGCGTCTGAATTACGTACACTGCTAGCAGACTCAAGGATGTCTTGCATTTCAGACTTGTTGACCATGTACGCTTCTTGCACCTTGCCAAAATGGTCGTCTAGGCTGTAAGGAAGCATTTGCAAAGTTTCTGTCTTGGCTTTACAAATACGTTCGAGGTCATGAGCAAACTTTGACCAATTAGCTTCTAGTACGTCAAGCCTTGTCTTAATCTGGTTTTTAGTGATAGAGATTGTATCTTTAAATTAAAAAAGTCGAATGAGGTTGAAATTAATATAAATCTATCTTGTTGAAAATTGAGTTTCGATTCCAATGTCATGATGATTATGTGAATATGATTAAAAAGGTCACCTGAGGTGTTGAAGATGATGTTCCCGGCGATGAACGGGCCCACTAATCATGTTTAAGGAGATGAAATAGACTTTTGAGTACAACTTTCATTTATTGAGTACAGATAGTTTCTTTAAGTGAAGTAAACAAGATAATCATCAAACAAAAAAGAATTTTTAACAGCTGATTATAAATTACAGAATATGAAATACAGTACTTTGAACAGTTTCATTTGTCTATTGTTAAAATTATTAACGCCTTAAATTTACTTACATTCATAATCCCCGCAAGTGAGAATGTAATTGAATTATAGAAATGATATGCCAAACTTATTACATTTGTTGTGCAATAACACCGATTTGGCTAGATAATCGCCCCGAAGTGACACTACTGCTGTGACACCAATAATGAGGCATGTATGAGTCAATAATGTGCGATCAGGGAATCATCATGGTGGATATGCACTAATTTGCTCATCACAACTAAATATGTTATGTTGGATGCATCATTGTTATTTTTATGACGGTTACGAAAACGATCCTTTGCCAATTTCAAATTACCTTTTAACCTCGTGAACATTTTCAACAACTTGTCGGTTAAATTACCGCAAATAAAAGTTACCACTATCGTGTTTTTTGCTTCGTAAAATCATATTTACATTGGTAAGTTAGGAATCAATGTAATTGGTTGAAAGTTAGAGTGACAAAAGTCTGATTATATCAGGTATTGGATAACAATCTTTTTTACGAGACAATTGGGATCTTTTCAGTGTTCAGCAAACCTATAATAATCAAACATATAATGTAATCAAATTTTCACTCCACCAATTTCATTTGTTTATCGCCTCAATTGAAACAAACAAAACTAATCTAGACAAAATCGTTTTTTATTACAATAAATTAAATTTTTTGTTGAAACTGTTTGAATAGTAAACCCTTAGGACAAAATCCAGAGAAATATAATTAGTATACTATCAGTTTTAATCAAATCATAGTTTTCCTTCCAAATTATCGAATCTTTACAAAGTTTTTTAATAATTAAATCATGGTTATATAAACGTATACATGGTGTTTCATTATTTTCTCCAGCATTAATCGTGAATTATTTATTTAAATCAGAAATGTATCCATTCAATTCACAATTAGATTCATAAATTCTCTACCATGCATGATTGTACCGTAGCACAAAAATTTGCATCCTAACATTGTGATAGACCGCAGTTACTTGGGGTCATATCTTATGTCCCTTTTCCAAATCAATAGGTATTACAATGTGAGAGAAAATTTTTAACCGAAGCATTTTCCCACAAGAAAGTTTTGTGATTTGTATTAAGGATGCACGCACGTGGTGGTAATAATAATATCTTTAATTTATATTAGCCTCTCGACACAATAAAAAAAAATAATAATAATTGGCTCGTAAAATATGCCTTCATTAAATCCTTGATACCATTAATCAGGCATTTATCACGTACTAACCGGTACTCGGCATGCTTTGCAAAGCCAACCTGAGGAATTTTTTGATCCCTTTATTCATCTGACTTTCCTATGGCTGCATACATTTTTAAATTACCAGTATTATTCCAAGTTCAGTTTTGCATTCCATTGACACAATATAACCCGTATTTTATGTAATTTAACGTGTGTTTTAGGTAGTTTAACGTTTTTAGATGCACCAGACTAAAGGTGCAGCGGTCATTACGGCATCAAATAATAATGAATTTATCAAATAAACAATGAATTTAAAAATGAAATAAAATTGTTTACTTATTATATCTGAACTGTTAGGGGTTTTTTTTGTTATAGGTTAAGCAAGTTGTATTGCTGTAAAAGCTGTATTTTTATTCCTTGAAATGCTTATTTAAGTGGTAATGGGAAATAAAGAGACAAATCAACTTTTATATTATGGTTTAAAAGGTTTATATTATGGTTTATATATGGTTTAATCCTCGTCACAGAAGAGCTGCGTACAATGTGAATTTCCAGTTAAATTTCAAATACATTATATATTGACTTATATTAAACAATAATAATAAATTAATAATATTAAAATATTGATATTAAACCATGACATTTTTTGCTTTAAATAATTAGACGTATCTAAAATATTATATGTATAAGATAAACCTTACTTTTAGAACCAAGTCAGGCCATAAGTGCCAAATTGCCTGCTTATTATGTTTTTTATTTGCTGTAGCTTACAATTCCAATGTGTGTTATGAGTTATAAGTTATAGTTGTTTATTATCGTATATTTTTAATAATAAGCTGTGGGATACATATACTTCAGTGTCATCGCCATCAAAATGTACATTTACAAGAAGAACTGCATCTTTGTAATTCGGTGTTAAACCTGTAAAGAATGCATGTAAATAAAATAAAATAAAATAAGTTTCCAAATATAACGGGACAATTGTATGAATGCAGTTATGTTTAATACTGCACCATATTTGTGTTATATCAGCTGCCAATTAATATTATGCGTGTTTAAGGAGCTATCGTAATTTTTATGTTTTGATTCAGGCCGAAAGCCTGGCAAGAAAATTCATATATTGCTTACAGTCAGCTAAAAAAAGTTGGGGAAATTTATGTGATGGTTTATCGAATATAGTGCCGCTGTAAGGAAATAATTAAATTTTCTCTTAGTTGACAAACTTTCCTAATTAAAATGGGGGCAGAAAACTTTGCATGCCTATTTCGTAAAACTTCACATTGAGAAAAAAATATTTGATGGATTTTTCGTTTAATAATCTAATCTACAAATCGTAGGTGGATAGTGTAAATATAGTATGTAATAATAAAGCGTTAAGAGATATATT
The DNA here is from genome assembly GCA_030545055.2 of Neoaliturus tenellus. Taxonomy (NCBI): domain Eukaryota; kingdom Metazoa; phylum Arthropoda; class Insecta; order Hemiptera; family Cicadellidae; genus Neoaliturus; species Neoaliturus tenellus. The sequence continues at coordinate 97,507,247 of CM061531.1, forward strand.
AATATTAACCGGAAAGAAAGAACTCAATTACATATATTTTCGTGTAAACTTAGGTAAATGACTGAATTCAAGAAGTTTGGCAGTTAAAGAGTATGATCATCTAAATTAGCTGAAAATAAAAAGCATGATACCTATGTGAAAATGTATTATTAAATTTTTTATTAAGATAAATCTTCAACGATAGAAAGATAAAATTGATTAAATATAATGCTATTTATATGGTCTTAAAACCTCTTAATTTACCTTAATAGGGATTTCCTTTTAAATAAACATTTTAAGCCAAAAGTAAATCATGGATGATTTTTGAGATCTGCTTTTCCCTAAAACGAAATTGAAAACGTTCGCCTCGAAATCACAAGGGAATACCACTCAGCAGCGCTTATATCAGCCTGCTTTGAGTATATCGCCCTTTCTTGATTTGATTTACTGCTGTCAAAAAGTCGTTTTTCCTTCCTACAGTATCAGAATAATATCAAAATATCCTTCCTGTTGTTATTGTACTAATTATTTTAGATGACTGTTTTAACGCTTTAGCTCAAATAGTTTTTGTATTGAGTGAGCGTTACATAAAGTCAGACAGAAAGCCGAACATTTGGGAACAGAGTTAATCATATTATGAATCTTCATGTTTAATAATATTAACCTGTACCCAAATTAATTACTTTATAATCCAGCCTCAGTGTGGAAAGTATAGCAAAAAATCTCTCCGTTAATATTACCGAAAGTAAACGTAGATTTTCTTAATCAATTTCAAACTTACCAGACTTGGAATTTTGTGTTACCGGAGTCGTAAGCGTCAAGGCGTGTGTACTTAGAAGAATTGATTATTTAATCAGAGAGAAAAGGATTTAACAAAATTTGAAAATTCAATCATAAAATTAAAAAAATCAACATCTAGTATGCCGTTGTAATATCAGCATTATTTTTTTACTCCCTTATTAATATCTGTTAAATTAACCAATGCAAATGAATTGTGGAATACCTTTGGTGGTCTAACTTGGATCATAGGCTTAATTTTTTACGCTTATTTACTGCAAGTTCCACAGCATTATTATTCTAGAGCAAGATACCGTCCTAGCCATTCTACACTATAATTTTAAATTCATAGAAATATTGACTTGGATAACACATGGTAAATGTTAAAATTCGACTTTCAGTAACTTACAAAATACATTTTTTATCATTCTGCACGAAATCAGGCTGTTTTTTGTTCTCTCAATAGTACCAAAACCGATTCTTTTTTGTCCTAGGATTGAAAAAAGTTGGAGAATTTTTTTAGTCCTGTTTATTATGAAGTATATTATTATTCATTTATTAATGTTGAGGAGCAGAATTTTGAAATTCAAAGGTTATAAAGAACATTGTTTGTAAATAACAGATAAGTAAACACGGCATATTACTTACTATGTACATATAACCTCAAAAATACAACTTTATAGTTAATATTTTTAACGATTAAAAGTCTAATTCCGCATTAGAATCATAACTCGGAGCAAAAGTGTCTTTTTGATGCTTAATCGTTTTTAAACTCGGCTGCTAATCGTTTTTTAAACACTATTGCGCACCAAAGAGACCCACTTTTGCTCCGAGTGATGAAAACTACTATTTCAACCTGTCTTTTGACAAATTATTGTGAAGAAGTGTACTTTTACATTAAATGCCAAGTGAAGTAATGAATTAGATCTAACATAATAATCAATGCTAATTTTAATTCAACCAATTGCTTAATCTATGTCAACTTGCTTAAACTCGACAGTGGTTCACAATGTAATATCATTCCAGGTTCCTTGGTTGAGTTGTTTGGAATTTGGACCGACGTCATAAAAGTGTGAATTCATCCTTGTCTCTAGCTCGTGAGTTAGTATATTGGCCAAATATGCCCAGAGATTGTAGGTCATACATAGAAAAATGCAGTGTTTGTAACAAGTTTCAGCGAGATAAAATGCAAGATAAGATATTACTACAAGATATACCAAGCAGACAATGGGAGTTTACTGAAACATATATATTTACAGTAAGAGGCAATGATTTTGTTGTGATTGCTGATGCTTCCTCGGGATATTTTGATTTTGAAGATATTAAGACTAAATCTTCAACAACAGTCATAAAGTAGCTAAAAATATGGTTTGCTGCACACGGTACCCCAGAGGTGTTAAGGAGTGATGGTGGAAAGTGCTTTGATTCTTTTGAATTCAAACAATTTGAGAAGGCCCACCAAATTTCGTCACCGAACTTCCCAAGATCTAATGGCTTAGCTGAAAGGTACATCCAGGAAGCCAAAAATTTGCTATTAAAGTGTACTGAAGAAAACTCAGATATACAACTTGCCTTCCTCCTTCGCCACTTCAAGCCACGATAGCAATTGGGTTCTTCTGTTCAACGCCTTATGAGTAGACTAACAAGGACAAGAATACCAACAAACAAACGAGCTCTGTTGCCTGTGGTTGTTAACGGGGTGTCTAAGAACCTTAAGAGTGTACATGAAAGAGAAAAGATATTTTCAGTTAGAAACAAAACCAAATATGATATCTTTTCAGTAAGGGAGAAAGTGATGTATAGATTAAATACAAGTTTTGGGTCCGAGCCACAGTAGTCAAGGTTTTATCCCAACCTAGATCGTATTTAATAAAAACAGAAGATGGCACAATTTACCGAAGAAACACTTGGTTCATTCGGAACTGTAAAAATACTTCTAATAAATAAAAAGGGGGCTGTCATCTGTTCTTACTTATAAAAGTATTGAATCAGCTGTTAATAATAAGTTACACTTGTTTATTTTTATGTTTATGTTGATAATATAGTTCTAGACTTGTTAAACAGTAAAACTAATGTCCAAAATACTTGTTGTTTTTACTTGTATTTTAATAGTAGTTTTCATCACTAGGAGCAAAAGTGGGTCTTTTTGGTGCGCAATCGTGTTTTAAAAACGAGGCGCAGCCGAGTTTTTAAAAATGATTAAGCATCAAAAAGACACGTTTGTTTTGAGTGATGAACAACGTTTTTTATCATAATGCAAAATTAGACTTTATATCGTTAAAAATATTAACTATTAAGATGTATTTTCGAGGTTATATTTACAAAGTAAGTAATATGCAGTGTTTACATTTCTGTTATTTACAAACAATGCTATTTATAACTTTTGAATTTCGAAATTCTGCTCCTCAACACTAATAAATCAATAATAATATACTTAGCAAACAGCTGAATTTTCAGTACTAGGACCTAAAAAATTCTCCAGATGATTTTTCAGTCCTAGGACAAAAAAAGAATCGGTTTTGGTACTATTGAGAGAACAAAAAACAGGCTGATTTCGTGCAGAATGATAAAAAGTGAGTTTACAGTCATAATACCCTTTGAAGGTTTACTGTTGATGCAAGTTTGGGGAAACAGAATTTAAGACCCTAATTCAACAGACAAAAAATTAGCAATTTTGTTGCTTAAATACTTTTAAAGATATTATATAGTTTTCAGACTTTTTTCCGCCCTGTGTACATATATATCTATATGTTACATTAACATATAACATATATATTATTTATGTAATTTTAGTTCTTAAGAAACATTCTTAGGCAACCGCTCTGAAGAAATTTCAAGTTTATAACTTTTTAGTTCGTTGTACCTCATGTTATATTCATAGATTATTACGGTAGGTTTGTTGTGTAAATGGATGTTGTTGAAGCATTAACTTTTATCAAGTTTTCATAAGTCGTCTTCTTGTAAGACGTTTCCAGCTGTAGAGACAGAATTTAAAAAAAATATAAGTGAGTATGGCAATAACTAAGGCTAATCAAGATATCTTTTTCAAATTGTAATTTTGTTTATTATTTTTACAAACAGTGTAGAAAATAAATCCCGAAATTGCTTATTAGTTTTTGAACCGACTTAGTCTAAGTATTAACTTGGTACATTCATATGCACCATTTTAATCAATATTTTCAGATGATTAAAAATTATTTACATCCCTAGAGGAACTGGCCATGTAGAGTAAGAAATTCTTAATTTAAGCTTAGGTCAATGGACAATCTAATTAAAATCCTCTTTGAGTAAAAATAAATGCCGAAAACCAGAACTTTGGAGGATGACATAGACAAAAACACGGTCTTAATAAATATTTTTATCGACATCATGTTGCCAATTAAAAATGCAATTATATGTATTATATGTTAAATCTGGACAATTCCTCTAGAATAACCCTATATTATATATGATAAGGTATATACAGTTTTCTGCATAATTTCCCTTGGGGACTTCTGCAAAAGGGTTCTTGCAGGCTTTTAAAGGGCGTCTTATCCTAACGGTTAACGTCTTGAACATCTGTTCGAGAGGTCACGCTTTCGATCCCCGGGATGCCCACTGACTTTAAGGGTTTGGACCGCTTGCCCTAAAAGCGTTTATCTACTCTATAACAAAAATGCCACTGGCGTTGATTCACAAACAAATAATAAACAAATACCCCCGTCGCAGCAGACCTGCTTACTCAGCGAATTTCCATTAAACTTTGATGTATTTTTCCCTGATTCACCATGGGAAAGAGTATGCTGTTATGCTGCCATGGGGAACACTGAAAGTAGGTATTTTTGCATAAATATTTTATTTCGACCTTATGAAGGCCATATAATAAGTTTCGTCAATATCTGTTCGTAAATAAAGGAGTTTGCCTATTCTCCATATGATTAACATGGGAAAAGAGTATGCAGGTTTGATGCCATGATAATAAAAAACCAAGATATTTTCCATAATTGGATGGATATCAACCAAATAAAATAAATACCAAGTTTCATTAAAAAATATTGGTTAATAAGTGAAATATTAACACAACCTTATTCTCCATAAGATATCTAGGGTAATAGGTAATAGGAACTTCCTCCCTATGAGAAATTCGCTAAAAAAGGAAGCATTGGGAAAACTGGATTGAGCAAGGAGCCACAAACCCGACCACAAAAGGTCGAGTGTAAAAGGAATTATTGAACTTTAGAATTCCGGCAATGTTAAAATAATTTTAAAATAATTTTGCCGGAATTCATTATTTAAATGCAAAATTTGATTTCCTGCCATTTTCAATTCGGTTACTCTTCAAAAATACTTTTTTGTTGAATTGGTTTCCACTGACACGAGCCATTAATTTTATGTACATATTGACTTATGATTACATCTAAGAATGTTTTAGAACATCCCCCTTTAGGGCTATAAATTAAACATAACTGAAAGAGCAGACATAAATGGCCCATAATATGCATTAGCGATCTCTTATTACTTAGGTTAAATCAGTTAAAAATTCAGAATTTTAACACACTGTATAAACACTTAAGTCTTGAGAAAAAATTTTGCAATCCTCAACAAAAGGAGAGTGGATATTCTCAACATGTTACATGACAAATCAAGTTTCAACGATCATCAACTTCTAAATTTGAATTTTTTCATGGAGCACTCTCCTGAGTACGTAATCTACCTCAAAACTATATCCGTTATCCATTCCGCAACGTACGCCACACGTCTAGTCAAATTATTATGGTTTAACCCGGAAGTAATTGCAAACTAATATATTTTGACCGATTCTTATGTAAAATTACCTGAGAAAAACGATAGTGAAAAGTCTACCACTCTCCGACGCTGCGCTGGCCTGTTATTGCCAATTTTTCAAAATGGCGGCTGTAGTTTTATAATTTTTTGCTGAATATCTTTTGAACTGTTAAAGACAGTTAAATTTTGTAAATTAGTAAAATTTAGAAAATACAATTTTGCACATTTTGATATATAATATGTATTGGTTGTTATATTTAATGAGGGTGATATTGCATTTTAAAGCTACTTTCAATTATGGGCTTTTAAGTGAGTTTTTATTTGTTGGGAAAACATATTACGGTGGTGTCAAAGGTTAGATATAAGCCTTTAACCGTGTTAACGTTTTACTACAGGGTCTCTAGATACCAAAAACACTATTAATTCAAATTTTCATATCTGCATATATATACTTATTAAGATACATATATAAATATGTACTTAAATTCCGTGAAGCCGGTAAACCTGTTAACGAAACGTCAGATTTTTATCAAATTTGACATGAAGGTGTGGGACCAGGTCTATGTCCACTAGTTATGTCGATTGGGATTATCGGACTATGGGAAAAGGGTGATATACAGGTTCAAATTTGTCTAAAATTCCATTAAAACCCATTTATGGCCGATTTTATAGCCAACATAAAAGTATTGAATCAGCTGTTAATAATAAGTTACACTTGTTTATTTATGTTATTATGTTTTATGTTGTTACTAGCATTTACCCGGCGCGCGCTCAATTCATGTTGTTTACAGAAATGAAGCTATTTTGTTAGTTTGTTAATATAACAAAAAAAGTCAACGGAATAGAAAGTAGGTATATTAATTTTATTGTAAGGCCAAAGGATAAACAATAGTTTTTGTAATTTGATTTAGTGTATAAATGTAAAATTTTTCAGGCATACCAACTCGTAAGCACACCACGTATATATATATAAAAAACAAAAAATAAAAATCCTATATATATATATATATATATATATATATATATATATATATATATATATATATATATATATGTAAAAAAAAACAAACAAAAAACAGGCCATGCAAAAACAGGCATTTTCCAAATTTCAACCCGGAACAGTCAAAGATTGCTCTGGTACCTTATTGATCGTAATTGCAAATGCAAGAGCACCTATGAGAGAAAGGCACATCCATGTCAATTTCCAGCCCCGGAGGCCCTGTATAATTTTCAAGTCCGTTGGGGCGAAGCCCTAAAGTGCTTAAAAAACTATATTTGCAAAAATCGTTTCTTGGTGAGTACCTACGAGCAAAAAGGAACGTCCATGTCAAATTACAACACCTGAGGCCCCAGAGTAATTTTGAAG